>JADRCH010000131.1:1424539-1695379 GCA_019843965.1 Rhynchomys soricoides | reverse complement strand
TTCTCTCTTCCAGCTGTTCTTCAGACCCTGTTTCTGGAGACCGCCTTCTGCTGCCTCCTCAGCACAAGTGGGTGGGTAGCTTTCTCCCTGAGCTACTTGTATGTGGAGAGGCCTGTTGGCCCAGGCGGGGTTTCTGGCCACAGGTGGAAGCAGGCCTGCTCTTAACTCCTGGCTTTTCCTCATTCCTCTAATTTGTAATTTTAAAACATTAAAAATGTCCACAGGCTTAAAAAAATATTTCAATAAGTTCTAGAAGTCTACTACAAGGCTGTCTGTGCTTATAGTTAACAATGCTGTATTGTGCACCTTTAAAAAGGTATGTCTAATAGATATACTGCATTATGGAGTTGTTACCACAATAAAACAAAAATAAAATTCCAGAAAATAAATATTTCAATCAAATGTAGATATTTTAAATTATTAATACTGACTAATTAGTGAATATATAAAACAACATTTAATCGATGTGAAGTTTTTTATTTACTATATTTAAAGTCCTTACAGTCCTACTTTTTAGTACCAAATTCAAAAGTAAGGGGTTACTCATAGCTGGAAACCACAAGCAAGTAATTTATGTAATATACAATAAATTCACAATCACAAAAATCAACAATTTTTTTACAATATGTGATTCAGTGAATCACAGAATTTCTATTTGCTATGACCATTTTCTGGGTATCTTCTAAATGTCTGGCATGGTTTTGTAGGTGCTAATAGAATTAGAACAGAAGAATATTGCTCACTGACGTCTATATTGAGGGTCTGCATAATTATTGGAAGCAGAAGAATTGAGAATAAAATGCAAAAAATAATAACCTATATAAGGAATGGTTACCATGACTACAGAGTAAAATTAAATATGCAAGGAGAAAATAAAGAGATCAAGAAGTTGGGGCAGGAGGGATGAAATTTTTACCAGAAGGAAGTGAACTGTGCCTCAATGAAAAGGTGGCATTAAAGCAAAAGCTGAAAAGGGTGGGAGGATAAGCCAAAAGATAGACCATGGAGGGTGATCATTCAAAAAACAGGATGTAAAGTATGCTCTGAAGTGGGCAGAAAATGGAGTCAAGGAAGACCTGTCATCAAGGCAAAGGAGGGTGTGAATATCATAGAAGGAGACCACAAAATACTGAGGTAGGAACATGATGTTGGAACTAAAATGCCATCCTAGGGGTGTGTGTTTACTGTGGAAATCAGACACAGTGGAAGAGCTGTACAAGACTAGAAGCTGAAGAATAGTGCTTTCAATGCAAGGTAAATATATGTATGCATGCATGTATGTATGTATGTATGTATGTATGTATGTATAAAATAATCAAAGAAAAAGAGGCTATCAATTTGAGAGGGATACGGGAGGGGCTGAAGCAAGGATAGGGAATAAGAAAATGATATAACTATTTTAAAGATATAATTTTATTTTAAATATTTTTTAAACGAAAGGACAAAGCAAAGAACTTAAGGCACAATTAAAAGAGAAATGCCTGTCACTACTACTTGAAGGTGAATAGATACAATATTATGAATAAAAATAGTGAAATAGTAAAAGATACACATTGTAAGTCATAAAATTCACATTAAGGTGCTAAAATGCCAAATAGTTTATATAGATATTTGAAGTACTCTGTCCTGGTTTGCTTTCTATTACTCTAATAAAACATTCTGACCAAAAACAATGTGGGAAGGAAAGGACTTACTCCAATTACAATCAACCTTTGAGGGAAGTCAGGAAAGGAACTAAGTAAGAGCAAGATCCTGGAGGCAGGAACTGAAGAGAACTATGGAGGAACACTACTTACTGACCTGCTCTCTAGGACTTGCTCAGTCTGTTCTACACATCCCAGGATTACCTTCCAGGGGTGTCACACTGTGAGCTGAGCCCTCTCAGATCAATCTTTTATCTTACATGCCCCAACAGACTTGCCTATAGGCCAATCTGACAGGGTATTTTCTCAATTGAGATTACCTTTTCCCAAACATTCCAGTTTCTGCAAAGTCTACAAAATCAAGCCAGTGTGTACTACTATCTTGAAAAAAGTATAAAGTCAACATCAGAAACAATGTAATAAAATTTACCTGTTCCATAATTCATTCAGTGAATCCCACAAAAGCTAACAGTAAGCCAACAGTAAGGGGAATAAGGACCAGTGAACAGATGATCTGGGAAATTGCAAATGGTGACAACCATACCTGATGAGAATGGTGAACCCTGAGGCCTCCTCTCATGCAATTCTGACTAGTATCTTCTTACCTTAATTCTATTCCTGGAGTCTAAGAATACAAAACAGAACATGGTGCATTATCTTCACTTATACAAGATTTAAAACAATAGACACTATATTCTATAATGTTTACCAAGCTAGACTAAAAACTATGACAGACAATACAATGTCTGGCTCTTGTTTACATATTATTATCCCAGAAAATATACTAAAAGGTGTTATTGAAAGCATGAGAAGTCCACTGTAGTCTCTTGTTTCACAATCTCCACTGCTACAAAAATGCATCCATGCACATATCTGCCATGGATTACACAGACGCACATGTGCTCTCACAATAAAATGTCAAGTCACCTTTGATTACACTGTACACATTTGAGCACAGATTTCTTATTTTCATTACAGCTTAAAATGGAGTGAATTTTTTTGTTGTTGTTTTTGTTTTGTTTTGCTTTTTGCTCTATGATTCATTTTCTTAATTTCTTGAAAATAAGATACAAAGAGAAAACCTAATGTTTTTCCAACACCCTTGTGCACACATCTTCAGAAAACAACTGTAAAGTCATTTTCTTATGACCCTGTTAAAATTTTCTATCCATCCAGTACATGTTCTGGGAATATACATCCTAGCTCTATCAGATGACTCATGTAGTATCTGAAATATCTATGTTGACAATTCCCTTTCTACAACCTTCTGTGTAGCAAGAGTGTCTACATTTATCACCAAAGAGCTCCAGATATGATCTCACACTCCCATTGATCCTGTAAACACTATAAGATTTCAATGTATAATATAACCCACTCTGAATGTTTATTTCCAACATTGATCAAATCATTGTAAAAGGAAATATAAACATGGTGATTATTAAAATTAGCATTTATAATCCAGTTGTCTGATTTTGTGGTGGATATAGATAGCAGAGTACTGAAAATTTTAAAGCAGCTTTGTATTTCAGTCATATCTTTTTAACTTCCTTCATCTTCATTACCATCATATAGATTTTCATCAAACTGCAAAATGTCTTGGTCATCATTGTTTCATTTATGGACCACCAAATTATCTTTAAGGGATAAGATAATTAAAGAAGTTTGTGCTGAGGCTCTAGGAAACAGGACTTGAAAATAGATAATTAGATAACCAAATAAATCATGGTGATTGTTTCGGTTTTTTCTTTAGTCATTAATGAGACTAGAAATAATCACCTTCTTGGCTTCATCCACTTGATTAAAAATGTTTTCAGGCTAATAACAAATTTCATAGGCAAAATGTTCAGGTCTTGTAAGGACAGAATTTTGGCATTTTTAAGGTCAGCATCAATGAACACATAAAGGCAAAGTTGACTCAAAGCTTGCCTCAATAGTTTCGATCTGCCAGTCTTTTGGAGATGACAGATTTTAGAACACCAAACACACATTTGTGCCAGCAGAGACTTTTAATTGGTTTTCTAGTCTAACAGAAATAATAGAGGGAGCAAGACTTGGGTCACCAGTTAATGTGTCTTGGGCTCTTTGAAAACTAACTTTTGTTCTCTTCTGAGCCATGGCATTGACTTTCCTGTGTCCCTCCATAGGAGGTTTGCACTGAAAAATCAGCTTACGAATAAACAGTTTCAGAATAGAGACTGAGTATTGACCAGGAAAGCATTAATGCCATGATTCCCATTATTTTCAAAACTGATTATTCTCTCAAAATTGTAACTTGATCATTACCTATCTCCCACTAATAGGTGGGAGATCATTACCTATCTCCCACTAATAGGTGGGGAGATCTTCCTTTTTAAAAATTGTACTGTCTTAGCTCAGTTAGAAACGTATGAAAGATAATTATTTTGAAAATGAATTGGTTCTTCTGAACAAATTCTATAAAATATTGTAAATACTGAAACAATAACCAAACAGACAACTTTTGAACCTACATTTCCCACCTAATTAAAAAAATAGCATCAGAAATTCTATGGAAGTATTTTTTTATTATTCTTTTTCACATTCATTTAAGCAATGTTATATTATTTAAAATAATAGCTGGTCCCTCAGTGTCTTGGTTATTTTTCTATTTGCTGCGATAATATAACCTGAGAAAATCAAGTTCAGGGCTTTGGAGCTAGAGAGATAGTCAGTAGATAAGAAAACTCATGACTATTATAGAGGACCAGAATTCCACTCTCAGTACCCACATTGTGGCTCACAACATCTATAAAACCAGTATTAGGGGATCCATAATCTCTGACTTCCATGGACACTACACACACATGGTTCACATATACAATCATGCACACACATATATAAGTTAAATTAAATTTTTAAAAATTGCTTGATCAAATTAAGAGTGTAAAGGTTTATTTTAGCTCTTGGTTTAAGAATACAGTACATCATGGTGGAGAAGTCCTAGCAGCAGAAACTAAAAATGTTGTGATTGCACCTACAAACTGCAAGCAAATGGGAATGAATGAGCATCCTTATTTAGCTTGATCTTTTTATGCAGTTGGATCCTAGCCTAATAAATGAGACCTCTCTCTTTTATGGGGAATCTCCCCACCTCAGTTAACCTAATCCAAATGATCTTCCATAGACATGCCCAGAAACTAATCTAGCCTAAGCAAACCCTTGACAGGTGTGTCTGGTGACTTGTCTGCTAAGTGATTCAGGATCCTGTCAAGTGACAATTGGCACTATCCATCACACCCCAAAATCCACATTATTCCAAGGTTTATGACCATAGTACTCTAGAATGAAGGATTTCACAAATACTAGCTATTTCACAAATACTAGAAGGTGCATTAGTCTGGTCTCCTAAATCCTAGCTAGTTAATATTATATGTCCACACAAAATAGTTGATTTTTTATTCTTTAAACATAATTTTTTGCAGGAGAATGAATGAGTGATATTTAATTCTTCAAATCAGCACAACTTCTTCAAAAATAAGTGCAAGAATAAAAAAGACATTAATATTGACCATGAAGAGGCATGCTGCCTTGTGTACACAAAGAATTCTATGGGTGATAGCTAAAGTTTTTTTTTTTTTAAATCAGGCTATTTCAATAGGAATTATCCACTCAGAAGACTAACTCCCTATACATTACGCTTTGATCAGACACGTGTTTATCAGCCCCAATGGATTACCTGCATTGGTTTTATTTGTTGTAGATGCAATCCCAACACTAGTTCATGAATAAAATGTGTTCCCAAGGCTTTTAAAAACTCCTATAAAGAATAAATATTCTCATTTTACCCTACCACAATTGCACTATTCAATTGCACTATTGTTGTTGGGAAAACAATAAATGTCATATAGAACACAATTAATTTGTTCCACTTGTTAGTAAAGTTATGGTCTTAGTGGAAGCAGGAAAGATTTTAAATACCAACTAATTCAATAGCACTTTTCTGTACTTCAAATTCCCCCCTTACATCTCAGCTAAGTATCAACCATTCTTAGAAACAATTTGATGGAAGCATCCCAAGAATGAGGAACAGAAAATGAAAGATTTTCTGTAAGTACATACCTGTTTTATTTGATGAACAGTGCAGGAAGATCACGATACCAAAGCAGAGTGTGTCACAAGGCTAGAAAGGAAGTCAAAAGCAGGTGAGAAGGGATGTTATATATAAGATAGTTTAAGTCACAGTAAGGCACACAACTGATTATAAATAATCAGTGGGTTGAGGGATATGAGTGACAGAAACATAATCCTTCTGAAAGGATTCTTCTGGCTGTTGTACTGTGTACTGTACTGTTGTGTGTACACAACAGGCCAGTCGTATGAAAGCCAAGCCTGATTATTAAAACTGATTTAACAATCCAGATAAAGTTTGATGGAGGCTTGGAGAGGTACATTAGCAGAAAAAATAATGAGTATTTAGGTTCATGAGGTTCCTTCAAGGTGGAACCAATAGAATTTCTAATGGACGGAAGATTATCCCTCAAAGCGAAAAGGTATACCTGAAAGTCAGTCTCAAACACCTGGAAATACATCACTGTCTTTTCCTAAGCTGAAGTAAGAACAGGTTTACTGGGGTCATATCAAGTATTTCAACTTAGACAAGTTGAATTTTGAGTGCTGTCCCAAGTAGAGAGAACAAAAAGAAAGTAGGAAATGCAATCTAGTCCCTAGGAGAACATTTTACTTGGAGATTTCATGTCAGCTGCATATAAATAATATTTACTGTCTTACAACACTGAGATTAGTTTGGGAATAGTAGGTCAATGAAAATATTAAAGACTGGAGCTTGGTACTCTAACATCTAAGACTGGAGACAACATGAAACAACAAAAGAGACTGAAAATGAACAGCCCCAAGAGATGGGTGAACCAGCATTTGAAGCCAAATCAGGACCAATTTTTAAAGACCAGAGAATGACAATCTGCATAATATGCTGCGCTAACTACAAAATGTCAGAGCAATTGTGGAATGCATATAGCATTGAGGTTAAAAAGCCTTCACAAAAGCAGTAGTGGTGGTCACATTGGCATCTAAACAAGACTGGGAATGAAAAAATAATTCCCTATTTTACTGGAATCTCTATGTGGACTCCCCTAAGCTCTACAGTTAGCTTCTATTGACAACTTAACACAACCTAGAATAACCTAGGAAAAGAATCTTATTGGGAGACTATCTACATTGGGTTGGCCTGTGAACATGTCTATGGAAGATTTTCTTAATTAAATAAATCAATGTAGAAAGATTCTGCCTACTATGGATGCTTCCTTTCCCACGGTGGAGTTCATAAAAGAATGGAGAAATTGAGCTGAGTTCAAACAAAGAAGTGTGCAAGCACATATTTGTTAAGCTCTGCTTTGGGCTGTGAATATGATATAAGTAGCTGTCTTGAGTTCCTGCTACACTGACTTCTTCACAATAATGGACTATAACCTATAATTATAGGCTAAAATAATCTTTTATTCCCTAATTTAAATGTCACAGTGTATTATCACAGCAACAGAAATTCATCTAGAATACTAGTCCTTGTGCTCTGTAGCCAAAGAACTAAAACTACATACTCAGAGTACTGGAAAAGACACAGAGTTTATGGAAAAGTAACATTGAGCACATTCTCAAGGGGTGAAAGCCGACATGTCCAAAAGGACCATTGTACCAGTCTACATTTTATGCAGGCTTTATACTCTTCCTAATATCTCTAGAACAATCAAGTTTTCCTGAGGGACTTTATCATATACTGGTAGTTGATAGCTCTGTTTTGGACTGATTCTTTTATTTTTGTTATTTTTTATTGGTTACTTTATTTATTTACATTTCAAATGTTATCCTTCTTCTCAGTTTTCCCTCCACAAGTCCTCTAACCCCTCCCCTGCCTCTATGGGGGTGATCCCCCACCCACCCACCTGCCTCAACACCCTACTATTCCCCTGCCCTGGGTCACTGAGCTTCCATAGGACAAAGGGGCTCCCCTCCCTGTGATGTCCAATAAAGCAACCCTCTGCTACATATCCAGCTGGAGCCATGGGTCCCTCCATGTGTACTCCTTGGTTGGTGATTTAGTCCCTGGGAGCTTTCGGGTTTCTGAGCGCTTGATACTGTTGTATTTCCTATGAGGTTGCAAACCCCTTCAGCTCCTTCATGGACTTAATCTTGCACATGGGAGCAGTACTTCTTTTTTTAATCAGCAAAAATACCAGATAGATAGCAATCTGGCACATTTAAGACTTCTAGAGCCAGAATTAAATAATTAATCAATTAATTACCTTCCAGGAAATTGAGGTTATCACATATCCTAACATGACAGACAAGAGGCTTCCTTTATGTGACCCATAACAAGATTCTTACTGTTCCAGTGCATGTTTTCATAGACTGTTGATTATAAGATAAAGTTCTAACCCCATTGTCCTCCAAATATGATAGTATCTAACTAGCTACTCAGGAATCATAGATAATTCTTCCAAGCATTACTATAGAGAGTTAGTATCATTTTATAATGACAAGCATGAAGAGAGGTGGTAGCACATTTATTTGGCTTGAAGAAACAGGTTCTGAAGATGTATGTTAATGTCCTGAGTCATGGAGTCAGTCTTCAAAGACCGGAGCCTTGCAAAACTTCTTCATAACATAGCTAGTTTCACCTATTTTAAAGCATCTATGATTCAAACATTATAAATCAAATCCCATTCATTTCTGCTCATACTATTCTTGTGTTTCTATATATAATTTAACTGGTTTTTGATCAAGTTCCATTCAATTGCAACCATTTAGTTATTCCTGCACAAAAAGTAAAAATTTAAAACTCTTATTCTGTTATACCTATAAGCTATTCTCTTCTATATGTTTCAAATATATGAAACAAATGTGATTTTTGTGGCTTTGCATTATTTTGTTGTTTTGTTTTTTTTTACGAGGATTTGAGTACTTACATTTCACCTCAATTTTTCTTAATATGTAAATGAAGTTTTCCATCTGACAAATGTAAAATCCTTTCATTTCAATTACCTAAATAACACTTATTTTTAAGTCTTAGAGATTTTATTTTGAAATCTCTAAGACTTAAAATTTTAAATATATTTTAAATATGAAATATATATTTTCATATATAATAAAATATTAATATTCTGTCTGCAATATTTCTAGCACAAGGATTAACACACATTATCCTTCCTAATTTATTTTTTTTTTATTTTTTATGGGTCAATGACTCTACTTTTATTTTTATTTTTTGATACTTTATTTACATTTCAAATGTTTCCCTCTTTCCAGATCTCCCCTTTGGAACTTACCTATTCCCTCCCCCCTCCTCCTGCCTCTATGGGTGTATTCCCCCCACCCACCCACTCTCAACTTCCCTCTTTGGCATTCTCCAGTACTGGGGCATCTAACACCCTCAGGCCTATCCTCCCGAATTTAAAGCAGAAAACAAAATTTGCCTTCATAAGTGATGAAATAAACAGTTCTTTTGATTTATTCTGCCTCATAGTGGCTATGTAAGGTATAAACATTCTTCCAGATGTGGCTAGAAAGAAAATGCCAGAACAAAAACATCATATTGAATGTCATTAAGCTCTTTATTCTGTTCAAAATTTAAAATGTAAATCTTTACTTTCCAATGTTCTCCAGATAAAAATGATGCTAAAATTCTTCCCCAGAATGGGGTCCATGCATTGTCTCTATCTAAATATACATCTAAAGTAGCAGATGCAGGGGTTAAGTTGATGACTCAGTGGGCAAAAGTGCTGGTTCTTTAAATATAAAGACCTGTCTTCAAATCCCAAGCACTCAGATAAAGCTCCAGACATGGATATATGTGTCTATAACCTAGACATTGGACACCAGAAATAGGCAGATCCTAAGATCATGGTAGCTAGCCAGTCTAACCCAAATTTCTGGTTCAATGAGAGATCTTGTCTCAAGACAATAAGTCAGAGACCAACAGAGAAAGATGCCAGATACCATTCTCTGATTATTTGAATGCAGTGCACATAGACATACAAATACACACTAACACACAGAGACAGACAGACATACACATACATTCTTACACAGACACACACAAACACATATATGCACAAACACATAAAATAAAATAACTGGTATGCATGAGCTTTCTCTTAAATTTACACGGAGTTTTGGCATGCTAATGATTCTTTCAGAGATATCTGAATGACTGAATAATCAGTGCTCTGAGGTGAACATATGCAATGTCTGAGACGCCTAATTCCCTGACTTTTTGAATTACTCATGTTTCTGAAAGCACCTAATTTTTCACAATCCTAATGATATTTGGGATCTCCACTGGGGAGACTCATATAATAAGTTGTGACCTTCCAATGATAGAAGCAGCCTGGCCCAACGACTTCAGAGAGTCAGAAGTCTGTGGTCCCTTCTCTTCACACTGTCACTAGAGACTTGAACCCTTTCAGTCTTTGGAAAACCAGTTATCTGCTACTTACTTGGTGTCTGCAGAACACAAGATGGACCTCAGGAGCTCTTTGGAAAATGGAAACATTGGCTTTCATCTCCCAACAGTGCTAGTGCCTACATGTGTCCAGAGTAAGCCATGATAAATATTGGAGTAAATTTGAGCAACGGATAAGAATACTATTAACAAAAAGAGCTTAGTACTGTTGTTGTGATTTTTTGTTTATTCAAATGAGTCTTTTTGAAAATATTTTCTGTTGGGTATATTATGCTGAGCATTGCAGTGTACAGACTGGTGAAAAAGAAATTATGCTTTACCTTCAGATATACTCTAGGTTACATAATACCTTTTATTAAAGGTTTTTTTTGTAGTTTTTTTCCATATAATACAAACAGGCTTATAAAATTTCTTATGAAAAGTAAATTATCATTTCCTGGTAGAGATAGAAAAAGAGATAAACTTTTATTCAATTATCTGATATGCACAAGAAGATACTGCATTAGTTTTTCAAAACAGACTAGAATATGGTAAAGAAGCTATTTGAGAATTTGAAAAAGAATGGGAAGAATAAAATAAGATTCCAGAAACTGAAATGTACCACTGCCAGTGGAGAAATAGAGAATTTAATTATATAAAACATTAGCTTGAAGGTTGTTAGATAACAGAGAATGAAAAAAAATGAAAACTTTATGATAAAAGTAAGAGGTATTAAACTTTGACAGCAATGTAACATCTTCACAATAATAGTTCCATAAAAAACATGAGGCATCTTCCTGCCTGCACCTTCTTCTAGGGCAGATCAGCAGCATGTCTGCCCCTCTGAAGACCCCAGTCTGAAGGCCTCTCAGGAGTTCTGCTGCACCCAGGGCAACAGGTAAGGGACACACACAAATAATCTCTGCGGCTGGGACATACACTCCCAGCACATCAGACTCGGGACCCCTCCCTTCTCTTGAACTCCACCTCCTTTGTGGCCTGCATGGCCTGCACATCCTGCCTGCAGATAATCAGGGGAAGATCATCAGCATGTCTACCTCTCTGAAGAGCCCATAGTCTGAAGACTTCCCAGATCTACTGCAGTCAGGGCAACACATCTCCCAGGAGACCTGCAACAACCCAGAGACAGAGGAGGCAGGCTCTAGACAGAGACGTCCAGACCGGTTAACACCAGAGATAATCAGATGAAGAGAGGCCACGGCAAGACCATAGCAACAGAAGCCAATTACTTTGGCACCATCAGAACCCAATTCTCCCACCACAGCAAGCCCAGGATGCCACAACACACCTGAAAAACGACTGACATAAAATCCTATCTCATGAAGATAATAGAGTCCTTTAAGGAAGATATAAATAACTTACTGAAAGAAATACAGGAAAACACAGGTAAACAACTAGAAGCCCTTAAAAAGGAAGTAAATAAATCCCTTAAAGAAATATAGAAAAACACAATCAAACAGGTGAAGGAATTGACAAAGCAGTCCAAGACCTAAAAACAGAAATAGAAACAATAAAGAAAACATAAATGGAGGCAACCCTGGAAACAGAAAATCTAAGAAAGAGGTCAGGAGCTACAGATGCAAGCATCAACAAGAGAATACAAGAGATAGAAGAGAGAATCCCTGGTGTAGAAGACACCTTAAAAGATATTGACAAAATAGTCAGGAAAAAAAAAAAGCATAAAAACTCCTAACACGCTGTTGTGAAAAATAATTGCTATATGGTGAATTTAGAGAATTGGTGAATTAAGACCCAGTATGTATTCCCTTTCACTCTACCACTTTTTTTTTCTTAGCTTCATTTTTTGTTACTTTTTTTTAACAGTCCAGTCATTATCCTCCTCCCAGTCCACCCTCCCACAGTTTCTCATCTCACTCCTCCCCCCCCCATCTCCAAGAGGATATCCCGACCCCATCCCTCCTAGGGCCTTAAGTCTCTTCATTCTCTCTCTCTCTCTCTCTCTCTCTCTCTCTCTCTCTCTCATATAGAATAGAGTTTATTCAGGGCATGGGGAGGGAGTTAAAATGGTAGTAGAGGCACAGAGAGAGAGAGAGAAAGAGAGAGAGAGAGAGAGAGAGAGAGAGAGAGAAAGTAAAAGCCATCCATGAGCACATGGAAGGGGGGATGGGAATGGGGAAGGGGCCAGGGGACAAAGCAAGAACAAAATTGCAAAAGACCAAGAGAATAAGAGGGGCCTCAAGTATCTTCAGGGTTAAGTGAATCTTCTCTCACTGAGGCCAGACCAGGCAGTCCTCTGCTGTATATGTATCTGGGGCCTCATATGCTGCTGGTGTATGGTGGCTCAGTGTCTGAGAGATCTCGGGGTTCCAGGTTAGTTGAAACTGAGGGTCTTCCTATGAGATCGCCTAAATTTACCCTATTGCTATTTTCCACAGCAGAAGGCTGCAATAGAAACACTAATCTAGTCTATCTGCCAATCTTTTAAAATTAATTAGGCTTTATTTAAGAATCCTCTGAGCATATTTTCTTCAATACTGTGGCTTTTAAGGAGATTCAGTTCTCTGGAGTCATGGAGAGAATGCAACAGAGGAGATAAAATTTCAGATTGTTCAAAGTAAATCTCACCTTTTCTCTGAATAATCATGTATATCCACAGTATGAAAGATGTCACACCCAGAGTAAAGGGGTTTAAACTTTCTTTAGTACGTGAAAAATGAAACTTATCAATAAAGCTTACACTAGTTTGATATGTAAACTCTACAGCCAATAAGGCAATGAAATTTATATGTATATTCTAACATTATAGTGTGGTCCATTTTGAATGCTACATGATGATTTTGAAACATGAGTTATGTATCCATTCCGTGAAGTTTATTGCATGTTCTTCCTTAATAGTTCATTAGTATAACATTAAGTATTTTTGTGACTATGATTTCTTAAAGTTTCTGCCAGTTTCACAACTAACTCTTAACATGCTCATTAGAAATAAATAAAGTAAGTGAATGTTTAAATATAGTGTATACAATAAACACCTTTGATAATAAAAAAAAAAAAACTCCTAACCCAAAACATGCAGGAAATCCAGGACATGAAAAGACAAAACCTAAGGATAATAGGAATGGAAGAAAGCAGATTCCCAGCTCAAAGAACCAGAAAATGTCTACAACAAAATCATAAAAGAAAACTTCCCCAACTTAAAGAAAGAGAAGTGTATAAGAAGCCTACAAAACACCAAATATATTGCACCAGAAAATAAAATCCTCTTGTCACATAATAATCAAGACAATAAATACATAGAACAAATAAAGAATAGTAAAAGCTGTGAGAGAAAAGGGCCAAGAAACATATAAAAGAAAACCTATCAGAATTACATCAGACTTCTCAACAGAGACCCTAAAAGCCAGAAGAGCCTGAACAGAAGTCATGCAGACCCTAAGAAAACACAAATGCCAGCCCAGGCTATTAAAACCTGCAAAAATCTCAATCATCATAGATATAGAAACCAAAATATTCTATGACAAAATCAAATTTAAACAATATGTATCTACCAATCCAGTCCTACAGCGGATTCTAAAAGGAAAACTCCAACACAATGAGAGTACCTACACCAAGGGAAAAAAAACAAGAAATTAATCATCTTAGAACAAAACAAAAAGGAAAAAATCACATACACATAATGCCACCTATAACAACAAACATAACAAGAACTAACAATCATCTGTATTTAATATCTCTCAATATCAGTGGACTCAATTCTCCAATAAAAAGACATAACAGACTGTATATGCAAACAGGATCCAGCATTTTGCTGCATACAAGAAACACACCTCAATGACAAATGCAGACACTACCTCAGTGTAAAAGTCTACCAAGCAAATGGTCCCAAGAAACAAGTGGGAGTTGCCATTCTAATATCCAGTAAAATAGACTTTCCACTAAAAGTTATTCAGTGAGAAGGGGAAGGACACTTCATATTTATCAAAGGAAAAAATCCACCATCAGAAAGTCTCAATTCTGAACATCTATGCCCCAAATGCAAGGCCACCCACATTCATAAAGGAAACTTGACTAAAGCTCAAAACACACATTGAACACAACATAATAATAGTGGGAGACTTCAACACCCCTGCTCAACAATAGACAGGTCATTGAAACAGAAACTAAACAGAGACACAGTGAAAATAATAGAGGTTATGAACCAAATGGAGTTAACAGATATACAGAACATTTCACCCTAAAATAAAAGAATATCCATTCTTCTCAGCACCTCATGGTACCTTCTTCAAAACTGACCATATAATTGGTCACAAAACAAGCCTCAACAGATACAAGAACATTGAAATAACCCCATGCATCCTATCAGATGACCACGGACTAAGGCTAGACTTCAATAAGAAGAAAGAAAGAAGAAAGAAAGAAAGAAAGAAAGAAAGAAAGAAAAGAAAAGAAAAGAAAAGAAAAGAAAAGAAAGTCAGAAAACCCACATACTCAGGGAAACTGAACAACACTCTACTCAGTGATAACTTGGTCAATGATAACTTGTTCAGGAAGGAAATAAATTAAAGACTTCCTAGAATTCAATGAAAATGATGACACAGCATACCCAAACGTATGGGACACAATGAAAGCAGTGCTAAGAGATAAATTCATAGCACTAAGTGCTTCATAAACAAATTGGAGAGATCCCATATAAGCAAATTAACAGCATATCTGAAAGCCCTAGAACAAAAAGAAACCAACCTACCCAAGAGGAGTAGAAGGCAGAATTCAACCAAATAGAAACAAAGAGAACAATACAAAGAATCAACTAAACCAAGAACTGGTTCTTTGAGAAAATCAACAAGATAGATAAACCCTTAGCCAACCTAATTAAAGGACCCAGAGATAGTATCCAAATTAACAAAATCAGAAATGAAAAAGGAGACATAACAACAAAAACTAAATAAATTCAAAAAAATCATCAGATCCTGATTCAAAAGCCTATACTCAACAAAACTGGAAAATCTAGATGAAAGGGATGATTTTCTAGACAGACTAAAGTTAAATCAAGAGCAGGTAAACTATGTAAACACTCCCATATCCTGGAAGGAAATAGAAGAAGTCATTAAAAACCACCCAACCAAAAAAAAAAAAAACTCAGGGCCAGATAGCTTTAGTGTAGTATTTTACCAGGCCTTCAAAGAAGAGCTAATACCAACATTCCTCAAACTATTCCATAAAATAGAAACAGAAGGAACACTACCTAATTCCTTCTATGAAGCCACAGTTACTGTAATACCTAAACCACAAAATGAAACCCAGCAAAGAAAGAGAACTTCAGACCAATTTTCCTTATAAATATTGATGCAAAATTATTCAATAAAATTCTATCAAATCCAAGAATATATCAAAACCATCTTTCACCAAGATCAAGTAGGCTTCATCCCAGGGATGCAAAGTTGGTTCAACATACAAAAATCCATTAAAGTAATTCACTACATAAACCAACTCAAAGGAAAAAAATCACATGATCATCTAATTAGATGCTAAAAAAGCATCTGACAAAATACAACATACCTTCATGTTAAAAGTATTGGAGAGATCAGGAATTCAAGGTCCATACCTAAACATAATAAAAGTAATATACAGCAAACCAACATCCAATACCAAATTAAATACAGAGATACTTGAAACAATCCCACTAAAATCAGGGACAAGATGAGAACAACCACTCTCCCTGTACCTATTCAATATAGTGCTAGAATTTCTAGCTAGAGCAATAAGACTACAAAAGGAGATCAAGAGAATACAGATTGAAAAAGAAGTAGTCAGGGTATCATTATTTGCAGATGATATGATAGTATACATAAGCAACCCCAACATTCTACCAGAGAACTTCCACTTTGATAAACAACTTCAGCAAAATGGCTGAATACAGAGTTAACTCAAACAAATCAGTAGCTTTCCTTTATATAAATGATAAATAGGCTGAGAAAGAAAATAGGGAAATAACACCCTTCACAATAGGCACAAATGCTGTAAAATATCTTGGTATAACTCTAACCAAACAAGTGAAAGATCTACATGACAAGAATTTTAATACAGAGCAATAATGATTAAAAACTGCATGGTATTGGTATAGAGACAGACAGGTCGATCAATGGAATAGAATTGAAGATCCAGAAATAAACCCACACACTAATGGACACTTGATAAAAAAAAAAAAAGCCAAAAATATTCAATGGAAAAAGGAAAGCATCTTCAATAAATGGTGATAGTCTAATTGGCAGTATATGTAGAAAAATGAAAATTGATCCAAAATTGATCCATATTTGTCACCTTGCTCAAAGCTCAAGTACAAGTAGATCAAAGACCTCAACATAAAACCAGATACACTGAATCTTATAGAAGAGAAAGTGGGAAAAGGCCTTGAACTCGTTGGCAGGGTGTGGAGGGTGGGATTTCCTAAAGAGAACACCACTAAGTCTCTAAGATCAACAATTGATAAATGAGACCTCGTGAAAATGAAAAGCTTCTGTAAGGCAAAAGACACAGTCAATAGAACAAATCAGCAACCTACAGAATAGGAAAAAATTTTTGCTAACCCCACAGCTGATAGAGGCCTAATATCCAAAATATATAAAGAACTCAAGAAGCTAACGTCCAAAAATCCAAACAATCCAATAAAAAAATGGAGTATAGAACTAAACAGAGAATTCACCGCATAGGAATCTCAAATAGCCCAGAAGCATTTAAGCTGAAAGAGTCAGATGCAGATACTAGCACCCAACCAATGGACAGAATCCGGGAACCCCTATGGTTGAATTGGGGAAAAGCTGGAAAAAACTGAGGAAGATCAGCAGTCTCAACTGACCTGGACCCCTGAGATCTCTCAGACACTAAGCCACCAAACAGGCAGCATACATGAGCTAATATGAGGCCCCCAACACATATACAGCACAGTACTGCCTGATCTGTCCTCAGTGAGAGAAGATGCACCTAACCCTCAAGAGACTTGAGGACCCAGGGAGTAGGGAAGCCTGGTGGGGTGGGGATGGGGGTGAGATGGATACATCCTCTTGGAGACTGGGGGTAGGGGCTGGGGGGAGGAGGTATGAGATGGGGAGTGATGGGGAGGCAGACAGGGAGGGAGATGAAGTCTGGACTGTAAGAAAGGATTAAAGAATAAAAATAAATAAAATTTTTAAAAATTTAAAAATAAATGTTCAAAATCCTTAGTCATCAGGGAAATGCAAATCAAAATGACCCTGAAATTCCACTGTACACCAATCAGAATGCCTAAGACCAAAAACTCAGGTGACAGCACATGTTGGTGAGGATGTGGAGAAAGAAGAGAAACTCCTCCATTGCTGGTGGGATTGCAAGCCCCACAGAGAGATAGTCCACCTCCAGTAAAAAGATAAGGCGTCAAGTGGAAGGATGGGGTTGCCATCCCACAGTCAAAAATTCTGATGCAGATTGTTCTTGTCTAAAACAACTGCAGGGACAAAAATAGAGAAGTGACCAAGGGAAAGGCAGTCCAGTGACAGGCCCAACTTGGGATCCATCTCAAGGAGAGGTTCCAAGGCCTGGCATTATTACTAATGCTATGGTGTGTTTACAGACAGAAGCCTAGCATGACTGTCCTCTTAGAGGCCCAACAAGCAGTTGACTGAGATAAATGCAGATACACATATCTAACCATTGGACTGAAGTCGGGGACCCCTGTGGTTGAATTAGGGAAGGCTGGAACAAACTGAAGAGGAGGGCAACCCCATAGGAAGACCAATAGTCTCAACTAACCTGGATCCCTGAAATCTCTCAGATACTGAGCCACCAACCTGACAACATACAGTAACTGGTCTGAGTCCCCAAACATATATATAGCAGAGGACTGCCTGGTCTGGTCTCAGTGGGAGAAGATAAGTCTAACCCTTGAGAGACATGAGGCCCCAGGGAGTGGGGAAGCCTGGGAGGAGGGACATCCTCTTGGAGACAGAGAGGAGGAATAGGGTGAGGAACTGTGGGAAGGGAGACTGGGAGAGGGGCAAAGGATGGACTGTTAAAAAAAATGAGGCAAATATGAAAAAGAGAAGCCATCATGATAGAAACAAAACAAGATTCCCTTTACTTAGGAATACCCTATGGTTTAAGTTAGTGTTATGAATGGACAGAGAAGGGGATGGAAGGAGAAAACATGACACAAAACATAACCATGTAAACCAATTCTGATGATGTGGTCCAGTAACAGAGAAGGAGGTCAAGCTTTAGTGGGTAAGAAGATAACACTAACCAAGCATGGGCTTTCATAACAGTTTTTAGGGGACTCTCACATTGGTATTTTGAATACTTCCTGCAATTATATGTGCAACTTTCATATCAGACTTCTGAAAATGTCAAGGGCATATGTATTCAGTGGGTAATAACTCAAAATATTCATTCCACTTAATATTTATTCCTTATATAAAAAAGAAGTCACCCACTACAAAATGAAATGTTTTTACCTACTTAATGGATTCAATTAAAATCTCAACAAGATTTGGAGTAAAAAGAGAAAAGAATTTTTGTGAGTAAATCATTAATAATAATTATTATCAGGAAGAATATAAGAAAACACAATAATGGGTAAATTGGAATTAGCCCTATAAATAACAAAATGAATGATAAAATTACTTCAATTAAGATGATACATATAGGCTTAGACAAATCAATTAGCATCCAAAAACAGAAATTAAAGAAATAAATCCAAGCACAGTAGAAATTTAATAGATGACAAATTAAGTGAATTTTTTAATGTTAGAAATATCATTTATTTTATAGGAGATGAAATTAAAACAAACAGAACTTTTTTAAAAATCTCATATCTGCATATAAAAGGTATAAGCCACTTGAGGCATGGCACCTACCTGTAGCCCCAGCATTTTGGAAACAGAGACAAGAGGATCACAAGTACAGGACTAGCCTGGACTACACAGAGAAGTCTAAGCCAATAAAGACTACAGAGTAAACTCTGTCTCAGAAAATCTTATTAAAAATCTATACAAAACAAAACCTGGAGCAATTTCAATTTTTTAAAAATATCACAATAACACACTGAACTTTCCTCCTCATTATTCTCAAATCCTTAGAAAAAAGCAAAATATGTAAAATTTGTTATAAAACAATACCAAATATGTTTAGTAATACCCCATGGTAGGCTTCCTATGCTCCAGCATATGGTCCTACACCCAGGTCCACAAGGACAACACTAATCGTATTCAGTAGCTTATAGAAGAGAAGGAGAAGGAGGTAAAGGAGGAGGGAGGGAAGAGGAGGAAGAACAGGAAGAGGAGGAGGAATTATATTGGCAGGAAATCCTGGTGTGGTGGTAATAGGGTAAGAGCAGTTGGAGAGGAGATTGAATAAATGTGATGGATCTAAATATACTGTATTTGTTATGAAATTACCAAATGATAAATATATATATAATGTAATAAATTATTTTAAAAATACCATTATTCAGTTCCATTCAGAACTCCAACTGTATTTCTTAGAGTAAATAAAAAGTTGATTCACAATTTGCCAATGATGGCTAATCAAGAAACAGGAAAAAAATATTAAAATTTCTAATTCTGAGGTTATAATAGAAATGTGTGTATTGGGTGGTTTCTGTCATTTTGATACTAACTAGAAATGCCTGGGAAGACAGAACTTCAATTTAGAATTGTATCCATATTTAAAGATTTTTGGACTATGTTTTATATTGTGGCACTACCATGAGTTCTAGGAGTAAACATGAAAGGAAAGGTTATGGTTAAATAGTGAAATGTTTGTGTGCCACTTTGAAGAGGATCATCTGTGCTGGCAAGACAAACTACAGTCACCTGGTAATAGGGAACTACAATTGAAGAATTCCTCCATCAGATGCAATTGCCTGTGGGCATGTACATGGAACCATTTCTAGGTTGTTAATTTATGTAGAAGGACTCAGGCCACTGTGACTAACACCATCCTTAGACAAATGGATTTGGACTGTATAAAGAGTAGTTGACCAAATGGGAGGAATCATGCCAGGAAGCAATGACCTCCATGCTTTCTGCCTCTGCTTTGCCTTGAGTTCCTGCCCTGAATTAATTCACTCACAGGTAAACCAAGAAAATCCTTTCCTTCCCCAAGTTTTTTTGATCAGTGTTTTATCACCCACAGAAAAGCAAACTAAGACAAGAAGATAGCAAATAAATGACATAATATTCCATAAATCTAGGAAAGGGCCAGAAACTATCTAGTACATGATAGGGAGCCATTCCACCTCTGTGTATTCATGAATGAATGAAGAGTGCTAGAACAACTGACTGTCACTGGAGAGAGATAAAGTTAAATTTCAACCTTATGATAAACACGAAAGCTTCGATCACATGCTTTGATGATTAAAACTGTAAGAACTGTATGAGAAAATTTATATAATAAGATAGATAATACATTTATCATTTTATAAGAATCTTTGATCAACATGAGAGAGTTGCAAAGGCTTTTATAACAGCAGAAGAAAATTGATTGTATACTTTACAAACTTTAGAGGAGCTAATATATCATAAGTGATGTTAAATAACATACAGAAGAAGGGAAAAATATTGCTGATACCTAAAAGAAATAATATTCAAAATATTTAAGGAAATACAAGAAAATACTCTTATTACAGAGGGAAGCAAAGAAATCAAAAGCTAAAATATTTGTAAGTGAATGAAGAAATGAAACTGCAAATGATTACTAAAAATGTAAAAGGCAGCAAAACTTCAGTAGTAACAGAGAAAGCCCAGGTAAAACAAATAGATGCAAGAGATAGGGATACAGTTCTGTTGGAAAAGTGCTTAGTGTGCAGCATAAAGATGAGTTCAGATCTCCAGCACCATTGAAATAAAATGTTAGGCATGGTGGCTCATAACTGTGACCTCAAAGTTAGGCATGCTAGCTCACACTTATAACCTTAGAGCTAGCTGGGGGTAAAGGGGTATGTGTGGAGAGGCAGGAGAATTCTTGGGGCTCTCTGGCCAGCTACTTTTTTAAAAAAAAATAAATAAATAACAATTATTTTTTTTTATGTATATGACTACACTGTAGCTGTCTTCAGACACACCAGAAGAAGGTATCGGGTCCCATTACAGATGGTTGCGAATCACCATGTGGTTGCTGGGATTTGAACTCAGGACCTGTGGAAGAGCAGTCAGTGCTCTTAACCACTGAGCCATCTCTATAGCTCAGTACAGCCCACTCTTTTTTTTTTTTTTTTTTTTTGGCTATTTACTTTATTTACATTTCAAATGTTTTCCCTTTTCCTGGTCTCCCCTTCGGAAATCCCCTATCCCATTCCCTCTCTCCCTGCCTCTCTGAGTGTGCTCCCCCACCCACCCACCCACCCACTCCTATGTCTTCCCTCCCTAGCATTTCCCTACACTGGGGCATCTAACATCCTCAGGCCCAAGGGCCTCTGCTCCCACTGATGGCCGACAAGGCCCTCCTCTGTCACATATGTGGCCAGCACCATGGCTCCCTCCATGTGCATTCTGATAAAATCATGAATTTCAGGTTCAGCAAGAGGCCCTGTCCCAAAAGCAAGCAATACATAAATTAGGTAGAATATAGTAGAGAAACATACCCACTACCAAGCTCATGTACATAATCATGTACACACACAAACATGCATACTCATATACATCACATACCCAGACAAAAGTAATTTTTAAAAAGTGGATTCAAATATGTGAGTAATTAGAATAACTCAATTAGGAACTCAACCCAAACAAAGAAATATTCAAAAAATAAAATTTTGTCTTTATGATAGCTACATGTTCTGAATTACACAGTTGAGCTTTGTAAATCAAGTAGAAGAACAAAATAAATAGCACAGTGTAAGTTTGTGGTTAAATAAGGGAATAGGGCAACCAATGTACATCAGAATATGTGCAGATATTCATCTGTGCAAATATGTACTCAACTCATGAGCATTTAGACCCATAATTGATATAGATCTTAGGCATGTTATAAAATGATTACAAGTAAACCATTGAGAGCATCAACTGTGACTCTGGAAGTAAACCACAACATGAGCTGTCTTGTTCACATGGGTTCCATTTAAATATTTAAATGATATTCTAAAATGAACCACTAACTGCTGACCTACTTTCCAAAGAGCTTTGTTGAGAAGATAAAATTGGATGCACTACTTCTCTGCAATATTGTTTCAATTGCTATAAAATTCAGAGTACTTTAATAATCTGTAAGTATGAATAATACCACCCTTACAAAATCTATTAAAAATACCCTCCCCAAAAGACAAAGAAATTTATCAAAGCTATATAAGTAAAAAAAGGCATAATAGATCAAATGATCATTTTGCTACTCAGATTGTGCAAATACTGTTGGCATGAAGGCATTGAGAGAATGGATAGCCCAGTGTCATTACAAGACCCTATGGCATCACCCACTGTACTATTTTCAGCCATTAAAGGGAGGATGTATTATTGAACACTGCAGAAAGCCTTACTACTAGCTAATGCTGAATCCCTTTTTACTGCTTTCTACTCTCTTTTAGTAAGACTTTCATTTGATATAACATTTCAAATCTAAATTTAAATTTGAAAACAGGTCACTCTTTAGCTGCACTTTCAGCAACATCAATACATGCAAGTTTTGTGAAAACTGTGTCAAATCATTACATACATACACACATGCGTGTGCACACACACTCAAAGAGAGAAGGAGGGACACACACAGGATACTCAACCTTGGTCCTTACTGCAGTTAGAAACCAATGTGCTTTAGTAATGTGCTCTTGCAAATTAGTTTCATTGAAAACATAAATGTAAGGAATCAATACTGTAGTTGATTGTATAACTTATTGGCATAATACCACTTGTCACATAGACATATAAATTTAAAGAACAACCAGTCATCCAGTTGAAATTCCTACTACAATTTATACTGTAACCCATTTTGGGTTTTCTCACTTTAGTTTATAAAAGATGTGGTGAAAAACAGTAGGGAAATCATATAATACTGAAAATGTCAATAGAATAAAAGTGTGCAATTTTATTCATTTTAAAGTAATTATAAAAGCAAGAAAGCCATTTCTGCTTGCAAGGCATTTATTTCTGAGAGGTCTGGACCTCAGGTGGAACCTTCTCAGAGGCTTTCAATAATCACAAAAACAATGTTCTAAGTTCTAATCTTATTCACTGATCCCTTTACATATCATGTTTGAATTATTAAAGAAGTGATCACAACACACCCAGCAAGAGCACTTTAAATTTATTTAGTGACATTCTTAATTTTTAAAATTAAAATGTCAGGTCAGTAAAACATTTTCTTAAATAATAATTTTATCATTTGTACTCATTTTTACAAAGAGATTTTTCTATTATTTTGTATGTTAGAGTATTGTTAGAGTTAAGAAGGAGGGGTAGAAAATGACTAGGTTAAAAGTATATCACAGTTTGGAGCAAAGGCAAATAACAGGGCGCTTGCCTAGCTGCACAAGGCCCTGGATTCAATCCCCAGTACAGAAAATAAATATAAAAAGTTGAAGAGAAAAAAGAGAAATGAAAAGTAGAAGAAGAGAAAGAGAAGAAAGAAAAGAGAAGAGAAGAGGCAAGGAGGGTACATGGAAAATGAAAACTGACCACTTCCAAAGTTCAAAATAGAATTCAAGAAGAAAAACAACACAATAGGTATCTAAAGTGCTTCCATCTCTAGAAGAGAAGCAACACAGTCGGTATCTAAAATGCTTCCATCTCTAGAGCATTCTGAATACATAAGAGGCCCTCATTTGTTTCTGGGTTTGACAGGAAAACAGCAGAAAGTACTAGGTAACTGTCTTAGTCAGGGTTTCTATTCCTGCACAAACATGATGACCAAGAAGCAAGTAGGGGAGGAAAGGGTTTATTCCACTTACACTTCCACACTGCTGTTCATCACCAGAGGAAGTCAGGACTGGAACTCAAGCAGGACAGGAAGCAGGAGCTGATGCAGAGGCCATGAGGGATGTTACTTACTGGCTTGCTTCCCTTGGCTTGCTCAGCTTGCTTTCTTATAGAACCCAAGACTACCAGCCCACAAATGGTACCACCCACAAAGGGCTCTCCCCCTTGATCACTAATTGAGAAAAAATGCCTTACAGCTGGATCTCATGGAGGCATTTTCTCAACTGAAACTACTTTCTCTGTGATAACTACAGCTTGTGTCAAGTTGACACAAAACCAGCCAGTACAGTAACCAACTAAAGACTTTTCCTTTCCACAGTTCTCTGTAACTACAAAGAAAGAACTGAAAAAAAGCAAAGACATCTTCATTAATAGAAATGTCTAACTGGCATTTATCACCTAGAATTTGCCCTTTAAGGTAGCAATGGTCAAAACCTGGAAGAGAGGTTCCTGCTAATTCAAGCCTGTAATATGCCCAATAATGAATAAATATTATTTGAAAGACCATTCTTCTATGTGCAGATATCCAGAGAATATGAAATAATTTCAGCATTTAGACATGTAGACCAATCTTTAGGATGCTGTAGCAAGACCAGAAGAAAGACGTATTTATCAAAAGCCTGGAGCTTTCTTTGAGCTAGCTGAATAACCAGTCATTGTTACTTCTGCTAATTTCCCAAATTACTAGAACCCTAAATAGGAATAGTGATCTGTCTGAAGCTGTAAATATAAAAGAAAATTTTTCTTGGCTTTGTTCAATCAAATTCTCTAGGTTGCCTCTCTATTGGCACTAGCCATAATTCTAAAAAATATTATAAGTCATTGAGAAAGATTCACTTTAGAAAAAACTCTGTCTAGTGTAAGAGAACTTCATGACTGGCCTCACATTTGGAATGGATGGTATAGGCCCTTCAGTTTATATCTGTAAAGTAAGAGACTCTATCAAACAATTTGAAGTGGAACAGTCTTGATGTTTCATCGAAGGCATCATTTTGGAGCTGAGTTTAGCATCATCTAAGATTCTCATAGATGACTACCAAGTCAGGTGGAAGGAGAAAGCTATGAGGAATACTGAGTGGATAAAGTCCCCACCCAGAGGACATATCAATGTTCCTCACTTATGGGAATGTCAGAAGTTAGTTCTCAGCTGAAGTATGTGTTTTCTTTTCATTGAGAATTCAGAGTCACATAAGATTCAGAGAAAAACTTAGTAAAGAATATCCAAAGGGCAAAAAAAGGTTGGGGAGTATAATAGTTTATATCTTCTGTGCATTGTATCTTGAACCATCAGAGTTAAGCTTTCTGAAATGGTTACCTGGTACTGATAAAATGGTTCCTCAGGTTAAAATTGTCTGCTGCCAATTTTGATGATCTGAGTTCAGTACCAACAACCTACATGGAAGGTAGAAGAACTGACTCCCACAAGTTGTCCTCTGACCTCCACATATCTGCCTTGGCATGTACACACACACACACACACACACACACACACACATGTGCACACACAACTTACATACACAATAAATGTAATAAAATGGTTTTTTGTTCTTATTTTAGATGAGCTGATGGAACTCAATATTCTTTAACTCACTCATAAAAGATGTCACATCTTTCTGATTTCTCACAAAGGCCAGGGACAGCAAAAGATTAGTGAAAAAAAATCTCTGTCTTGTTACTTCTTTTGTTTGTTTGTTTGTTTAGTATGATTGTTGATAATAATTACTTTAGAAATTCACACACACACACACACACATGCACACACACACACACACACACACACACACATGGCTAAAATTCTCTCTGGAATGACTCTTGTCCTGGACTGGTTTTCCCACTATATAATACCTTGAGCTAGAAAGAAGCCACATATTTGGTGTAAATATTTAGGGTACAATGAAAAATAATATGTCTTTAATCAGGACATGAGATACTACTCAATGTAGAGTTTGCCAGGCAAGACTCAGCATAAGCCTGCTGATACCACAGCTCTTCTCAATGGAATTGACTCTCATCACTCATGCCTATAGACTACTACAAACTCATTAGAAACCTTGACTTAATGCAAGAGAGAAGACAAAATTGGGCTGCTGGGGTGTCAACTGCTCTAATAAAGAGAGCCAGCATTTCTTGAAAGTTTTTCAAATCAGCTTTGGTTTCTTACTGCAGTTCTTAACATTGTTAATAGAGTTCTCCCAAAACTGTAATACTTATTTTTTTATCATAAGGCAATGCTTTTCAACATTATTTTGCTCAGAAATAGATTCATACTCAAATTTAAAGGATGGTTCTGTATTGTAAGGTCTGTTCATGAACACCACAATGTTGTGATGAATGTGCATTTTGTCTGTGCATCACTGATTTGCAAAAGAGAGAAAACTTACAAAATTAGGTAGGATGAATGGCTTTGGGATCCAAAAAAGGAAACAATGCCTGAATTGCTCCGTGTAATATGAAGTCTTACAAGAGTTAGCCTTATAGCTATATGTCTTTACTGACATGACCACAAATGTCATTCAGAATGGGTTTATGATTGTCGGGGAGCTGTCTCAGTTGGTAAAGTGATTGTTGATCCCTGAATTTGATACATAGCTCCCAGTAGCAAGTCAGGAGTGTTGGCACATTCTTGAAATACTAACAGTGGAGAGGCTGGCACAGGAGGCTCCTGGCAATTCAGCCTAGATTACTGAGTGATCCTTAGTTCTCAGAGACTGTTTCAAAACAAAATGAAAACAGTTCCTAAGAAATGACAGCAAAGGCTGAGTGACCTTAATGTGCATGGCAACCCTACAGGTGCATTTGTACCATGTGAACACACACACACACACACACACACACACACACACACACACACACACGAGAAAGAGAGAGACAGAGACAGAGAAACAGAGACAGAGAATTATAAGTTAAGATTTATTTTACTTTTTTAATTAGGGCATCAGATCTCCTAGATCTTGTGTTGCAGGCAGTTGTGAGCCCACTGATATTGGTACTGGAAACTGATCTCAAGTCTTTTTTCAGAGCTGACATGAATCTAACCACTGACCCACCTCTCCATCCCATGGAATTAAAGTTTTAACAGCAACAACAAACAGATTCACAATAAGCACAATGATTAGACATAAATGTATTTAAAAAATAAAATCAGAGGCTAGGAGCACAAATGAAAAATACTTAAAGCCAAGCACAGAATTAAGAAAAGATGTGAACAACTAAAATACCTTTAAAGGGCCAGTGAGTTGGCTCAATGGGTAAATGCACTTGCTATCAACCCTAATGACCTGAGTTTGATCCCAGAAATTACATGGTGGAAGAAGAGAAGCAACTTCTAAACATTGTCCTATGACCTCCACATATACACACAAGTGAATTAATTATTGTAAGAAATGCAAATAACTTCGAAATGATCAATGTCAAAATGTTTTAAAATTTAAAGGAACAGAGCATGAAAACAACTCATACCTATAAATTAAAATAAAAGGTAGACAAAGTTCAAATTAGGAATGAACAGTTATAGACTAAATTAAAAATAATAAACACTAAAAGGCCATGGAAAATAATAGCAACAAACTTTGGAAAATGGGAAAATAGTAGACTAATATCTAGTGGCAAATTAAATTCTATAAAACAGGGGAAAATATTCAGTAATATCAATAAAAAATTCAAACATATTTTCTTAAATTACAAATTAACCAAATAACTGTTAAGTAAAATGAAATATTGAGAACCCAGCAAAGAAAATGCAGCAAAGAAAATGAAAAGGGCAGCCGGTCAGTGGTGGCTCACGCCTTTAATCCCAGCACTCAGGAGGCAGAGACAGGCGAATTTCTGAGTTCGAGGCCAGTCTGGTCTACAGAGTGAGTTCCAGGACAGCCAGGGCTATACAGAGAAACTCTGTCTCAAAAAAAAAAAAAAAGAAAATGCAAAGGGCACACTTGAAACTGTGGGAGTTACACACAGGTTCACAGACTGCACTACAGTCAGACAGCCTCCTTTGTGCACATAGACTCCTTACAGGGAACACTGGTCCAAGTGTAGTACAAAGCCTTGATTTTCTCTTTCTACTGCCAATATACACTTCACCTATCACTCCAGTGGGTTAGGAGTTCACATCCCGCAAGAGTATCTGGGACAAACAGTAAGTAAACACATCAGTCACCCCTTGGACTTAGGCAGACTTAACTAGAGAAATAAAGTTTAAAATTTTAGTAGAATGGATTACACAGTATACTCTGCATAAGTCCAACACTTGTAAGCTATACAGTAGAGATACTGAGAACCCAGTAGCTGTTCATTCCAAGAAGTCAGAAGCTGCATCAGTTCTAGTCTGGCATTGAAGGTCTGAAGATTCCTAGAGAGTTATTGATCTTCAGTCAACTACGGAGGGCCAATCTAGAGTCTTATGCATGGGACAGGCAGCTGCAGAGACAGTAGCAGTAGCAGAACAGTACAGGCCACAGCAGCAAGGGTCACTGTAGTTGGGCAGACAGCTCTATTTACAGCATTACCTTTCCTCAAACCTCTTCATCTCTGGGCCACAAGCTGAAAGGTACTGACTGCTCTAGACTCAAGTAGAGTGTCTTCTCCTTTCAGATGGACTTTCTGGTAAATGCCCACACAAACTCCCAAAATTGTGTCTTTTAGTTCATTATCGATCCAATCAAGATTGACAATCTCAGTACACAGGACTCTAAAAAAATATTCATGGAAACAATATGTGTGTGCTGACCCAGAACAATGATGTTCTCAAAAAAAATCTCAATCAACAGCTGTACCCAGCTGTGATGCCCATGAATAAGTAAATAAATAAATAAATAAATACCAACAAACAAAAAACTGACCAGTTTGTCACAATAGCACTAACACTACAGTATTAGCACACATACCTTGACAGTAACCAACAGCCCTCTGATTAGACTTAAGACCTGCTCAATAAAAGGAAAAACATTTCTAGTGATGTAAACCTTGCTAACTACCCAGGAAAGTCAAGACATGTATCTTGGAAGAGAACCTACAACTACCACTTATCTATACCAATACAATTCCTAAACCTAAATATACTCTAAATACCTGTCCTTGCACTCACAGGCAAGTACAGTTCTCATTCCCCATGAAGGAAACTTCTCCTTTCAAAAGATAGAAAACATTTAAAAAGTATCCCAAACAACAGTTCTGGAAACCTGTCCTAATGGATTCAGGCACAAAACAACTCCCTACCTAAGGCTCAGGAAATATTGTGGAAGAGGGGTTGGGAAGATTATAAGAACCAGAGGATCAAGGAATTTGCTGTGAGATTATATCTCCTAGATATGTCGGAGGCTACATCCATAAATTCTCACCAGCATGACTGCCTAAACATGAGATGAACAAAGACAACACTAGCTTTGCCAAAGACCTTTCCCTACACAAAGAAGTGCAGATAACTAAGGAATAAAGACAAGAATGGAAAAAATTTCTTCACCTGGGAAGACCACACCGATTGGTTATCCAATACCAAAAGATCATCCCCAAAAGCCTACATGTAAGTAACATAATGCAAACTATATATGTATACAAATATTTATGTCAACAATAATTAATGAGGAGGGCATGAATTTGAAAGAGAGGGTTATATGAGAGGATTTGAAAGGGAGAAGGGATGAAGGAATAATGTGGTTTTGTTATAATCTCAAAAATTAATTTTAGTTTATTTTTTATTTACTATTTGTTTGTTTTTCATTAATTGGGAAAAGAAATCATTTTTATAAACTCTATTGAGGTGTTCAGATTCTTGTAGTGATTGTTCAAACCATCAAGAACTCCAGTATTTCCTTTTATAGGAAGGAGCAAAAAATGTTATTGAAGTAACAATATTAAAATACTTTGTTCTGATATTTGGAGAACTAATAAGAAAAACTTCTACTTTACAAAATGAAAACTCTACTCCATAACACCCCAAACTCAGAGCACTTCTAAGGTTTTGATATAAACCCACATATCATGATTAAGCAAAACTATTCTATTAACAAGAAAGAAAAGCTGTCAGCAATAGATGAAACTGAATTAAATAGTCAAAAGTAGATTGTACAGATGGCAAGAATGATGGTGTGTCCCATTTTAGCCCTTTCTACACAGAGAATTCACATTAAAATCTGAATGAAATATATACATATTCAAAATTAAGACATAATGTGTGACATATTACTTAATTAATCTGCAGGCATTTGAATTTAAGATTTAATAATTTCCTTTGTTCATGACATATTATCACAGCTATTATCACAGCCCTTGATGAAAAATAACATAATTTCTCAATGACTACATATTGTTCGTAAATATCCAATGGCAGCATCTTGGCAGAAAGTAAAAGTGATGCCCTTTGTCCTTCTTAAGAGAACATGGGAGAGGAAAATGAATACCTGCTTAACTGCAGGACCCTCACTACCCTCTAAAGGGCATTTTCTAGTATAATGTATGACGAATTTCAATTTTCTACTGCATGCTTACTTTTATCCAGCTTTTCTAGGTGGGAAGTTCTTAGCCAGAACACTTAGTTTCTTTCTTTCTTTCTTTCTTTCTTTCTTTCTTTCTTTCTTTTTTTATTTTGCCTTTTCTGCCATGAAATCATAGGGAAAAATCAATTCAATGAAATGAAATGCAAATGCAAATTCCAAATCATGATTCCAAAACCTAAAGTATCCCCCAAGGGGCTGGGGTTGTAGCTCAGTAGGAGAACTCTCTTGAAGCATGCCTAAGGGCCCAAGTTCAATACTCAGTGCTGTCAAAAGGAGAATGTCCCCAACAATTACCAGACAGCAAGGCTTACATCATCTTACTCTATGACTTTGCAGCCACATGGAAATTATTCTAGTGTAGGTATCACAGAAAATGTGTGAAAAGCTTAATGTACATGAACTCATAAGCTTCTGTATCTTCAGTATTACTATATGAGTTAGAGAAAATCACTATTGATATTTCAGTAGATCATTGGATATAACATGATGGCATAATTTTCTAATTGATTTTTGTCATCAAATAGCAAACACATAGTAGTAGTTATAGACAACTTTTACTCCGTTGAAGTGCATGAAGAACATAAGATTAAGAATCTAGTGGGTGACAGATAGACAGTTCGCTGAGCAGACAGATGATTAAAGCAATAGAAAGCATAGGATAGGTGGGACTGTTATTTTAAACAAGTTTCTTCCTTCGTTTGTCCTTCATATTTTATCCTCTTACTTAAAAACAAAGTTGTTAGGGTGAAGTCAATGCTGTCATACAAGCAGATAATTCTTTGACTTCAGGTTTTTGAAAGCCACATCCAAAAGCCTTTCAAAAACTATCCTTGATTTCCCATTAAAATTCAATTTGTTGATTTATATATTTCAAGATGGGACTTCAGAGATCATTTTATGAAATCAAAAGCTCTATTTTTTGAGACATGGTTCTTTGAAACGTTGATCCATTGACTGCCCTCTGGTTTTCAAATTTGGTTGCTGTTTCCTTTAAAAAATATAAATTCCCTAAGATAAAAAAGCACTACTGCCTGGGTCCCCTTTGAAGACAAATCTTTTCAATGTTATACTCTAAAATGGCAAATTTATCTTTTAGCCGATCTAAAGAATTCAAAGGAAGTTAACATATGCTTTTTCAAGATCATAAATGTTTCTTTTTTTCACACAAGGATCAGAAGAGAATCTTGATTGCCAAAAATACTTTCAGAATTCTACTATATGTATAGATCGTGGGGAAAAGAAAAGGTCAAACTGAGATTTCTGACAAGATAAGATAGATGAAAGAACACACGGAAGATCCACTGGCGCTGTGGTCTCCACAGAAACAGTAAGCACTCAGATTAAATGTCATTGGACACTTGGGTTTACTGTTTATTTAGACAGTTGAGCTTCTTTTGTGACATTTATAAAGGGAGGCCAATACCTCAAAAGGGTCCTTGGTCTGAAGAAAACAGCTAAGAAGAGGCTCGTGTTTTCATGAAAATTAACCAAATCTATGAACCTGCAAGCCAAACCATCAGAGGTATTTGCATCAAGTGAATTTCTACACTCTGAAAGTCATCATCTTTACTAACAGCAGTGATTATTACAATTTAAAAAAAAAAAAAAAAAGATCTCCCCTAGGTGTGTGGTTTCTAAAGTATGTGTAAAAGCACCTGGGAGAAATCTGAATATCAATAGCTGATGAGATCAAGGAATTATTGTTTTGATGTTAAGGAATTGTTGCTTTTTCTCAGCCATGGAAATACTGGAAATGTATTATTTTTAAACAGAATTTGCTCTTGTAATATAGATGAAAATATTTAAACAATATATCAGTTCAGGGAAAACAGGATGAAAATATTTAGGAATTTAGACAGATCAAAACTGGTCTATATTGATAATCACTGACTTGAAATACAGATTCCTGGTGATATGATCTCAAATATACAGAGTAACATCTCCACATTCAGTTTTGTTTCCATGGTTCAAGTTATCTGTAGTTAACCATGGTCCGAATATATTAAATGTAAATTTCCAGAAATATAGAAGTGATGCACTCAAATTGTGCTCCATTTTGAAGAGAATAATGAACTCTCATACTTCTATCCTGCTGAAGATATGAATAATTCTTTTGATTAATATATATATACAGATATATAGACATATAGATATATATACCCACTCATTAATTACTTTGTAGTTATTGAATCATTACCAGAGCAACTGTCATGGCATTCTACTGTCTATATTTCAAGTAATCTTTATTGAATAATTGCCTCAAAGTACAGGAGTAGTATTGGAAAAAAGATAGTCCATCTGTTGGGTATAAATATCTGCATCTGACTCTTTCAGCCGCTTGTTGGGTCTTTCAGAGAGCAGTCATGATAGGCCCCTTTCCCCAGAGAGGGGGGGGGAGGTCTGGTAGAGTAGGGGTGGAGGTTATGGACATCCTCGTGGAGATAAGGGGGAGTGGAAGGGTGTATGGGATGTGGAACAGTCAGAGAGTATACTGGGAGGGAGATAAAGTCTGGACTGTAAAAAAAAATAAGATTAAAATGAGTGTGTGTATGTGTGTGTGAGAGAGAGAGACAGAGAGAGACAGAGAGAAACTCTGGAACTATGTTAGCAATACTGTAGGTTGTAGAGATGAAAACAAATACATATACATTATGTACTCCATGAAGTTTGAGAAATGCACTACAAGCTTTGAATACCTTGTGAAGGATAAAACTAAATAGAATGCTCTGCTATCCTGGGTATATACAAGATCAAATCAATGTCAGCATACAGTAGAGATACCTGCACACTTAAGTTTATTATGAGGGTGAAGATGATTAGAATATATCATAAGCATGAATGAAAATATCACAGTGAAACACATTATTTTGTAATTAATACATGCTAATAAAAATTAGCCTAACACTTCCTTATCTACTACAAAATATATCTGCAAGTGTATGGCTTATTATATACTTCAGTAAATTGTACATACTATTATATATTAGTCATATTATAATCACAAATAATTTGGCACACATCAAACATATAGAGATAGATATACTTTATGACATCTAAAATAAATATTCATGCCTTAATATAATGTGTACATAGATATTAACACCCTGAAAGATAATTCCATACAAAATTACTGATCATTACTTCTGACTCAAAATTCACACTTTCACTATCTAGGAAGATGGTATTTTTTAAAATTAAATTTGTTCTTTGACAATTCCATACACATTTACTAGGATTCCTTATACTCTTAGTTCTCACACCCCATTAATCCTCCCTCCTTGACAAAAAAAAAACAAAACAAAACCTCTCTTCCACATTCAAGTCTTTTGTTTCATTTTGTGGTCCAGTATTAGCCAAACTGTCTATGTGACCATGTGTTTGAAAACTGTCCACTGGAGTCTTGTGAGCTCACCAGTAGATACACAAAGAAGATAACCACTACCCCTCTCCCTGAATTTACCATTATTTGATAGTTCAGCAGGAAGGGGTGGTGCTATATGAACTTATCCCCAAAGCTTATCTGTTGACTGCTCAGTCTGTTGAAGATCCTGCTGTAACATTATTGGCAATACTTCTTCCTACTATAACATGCACTTCACAGCCCTTTTTGGTATGTCCTGGCTCTTACATTCTGCCACTTTCTCCAGGGATGTCTCTTGAGCCTCAGATGATGATGCCTTTTAAAGAGACAACAGGCATTTCAGGGACAGCACTGGGAAAATGGTACAGTGGTTAAGAATGTTTGCTGGTCTTGCAGAGGACCGGAGTTTGTTCCCCAGCACCTACACTGGGTGCTGTATTCCACTTGTATTCCACCTCCAGGGGGATCCATTGTCCTCTTCTAATCTCTGCAGGCACAGACATATATGTGCACATATACATAAATAAAATAATAGTAATAAAATAAATCAAAAGAAGAAATGATGTATCACGAACAAGTTGCTACCTGATCCTATTTGACCTCACAATTCAACTTTGGCGTTCCCTTTGACATTTGACTCTGCTTTACTTTTCCATGAGTATCAAACAAAATTCACAGAGGCCCTGGTGGCCCTTTTGTTCCTGTGTCATTACTGTTGGTTGGTGGGAAAATCAGTGTACCCTGGAGCATGCCATGCAGAGTGAGCTATGAAACCAGATAGGAAACTATTTTAATCACCGTTGAGTTCTGACCATGCTCTGACCCTGTGGATACAAGTGAGTTTTTAAATATCTGCTTACATTGGTATGACTATTTTCAAGGTCATATTTTATGTTCTAAGCAATAAAGAAAAGGTCTAAGCAGTAGAGACAATAAGGAAAGTAACTAAGCTCTAATACCACCTAACATAGCACCTAACTATACAGGATCATTGCAATCAAAAATACCACGAAATGGTTTTGAAATATGTAACTTATTTCCCATTTTTCTGTTTAGTTTAAGACCCCTGTCTATTTGACTCTGGGATGCTACCACTGGGCCAATCCCAGGGAGTACGCTATTTCACATGGAGACAACAGATAAAAGCAAAGTAACTAACGTGAGTAGTCTTGAAGTTGACCTGAAAAAAAAAATCTTCATTTTTCCTTGGTATTTTTAACAATCACATTCTGTACTTATATTTTCTTATTTCAAAAGGATCGATTCACTATATAATACTCATATCTGTGAATGGGACAAGAAAAATCACCATTCATTAAGCTCACTAGCTCCATTTTTACATGAAATGTAGTCTTTAAATATTCACGTTATTTTCATCTCTCCCTATGTTGCAAGTAACTGCAGGAAACAAACTGTTGAGATTCATCAGTTAATCAATACCTTGTACATTAAAACCTCAGCGTCTCTCTTCATGGCCGCCACACATTTAATCATTTGTCATGGCCCTGTGTAATTCAGGAGTGTGCTGTGTACTCATCAATAAATATTTCATGCTTCTCTTTGGAGACTTATTTGTGTTACCTGTAAAATGCCTAGGAAAGGGAGTTTTTATTGTTCTTTGCCTTTGTAAACAGAGATAGTACCCATTACCTTCCAGCTTAGATTGAATTTGATTTTGTTTTCTTGATTTAACATATAAATATAAAGGTAAATTTTATCCTGCCTCTATGCGTGTTTCTAAAGTGCACCAGAGTGGTTTTGTCTTACAAAAACTGCTTGACTAACGTTTGAATTATTAAAGCTCCTCAGAGGAGTTCCTATAATGGCCTTGTTGTTTAAGGGTGTCTTGTCACATTCATTTTTAAAGGTTGGGTAATGAATATGGAGAGAACAAAGCTGGTCCTTTCACAGCTGCTTTCCTAGATGCTTGTCATACTCCAGCAAGCAAATAGCCCTGAGACCACACAAAGTAAAAGCAAGATTAAGTCTAACTTACCCTTTGATTTCAAATAATGTAATAGCAAGGAGAACAAAGAAATTTTTTTCACTAAAAATTTGTTTCTAGACCTAAGCAGTCTGGATGGGATTAACACATGACTAGCAATTTCTGTTTGGCAATGTAACACTGAATTGTAATTCTTTTTAAATTTTTCTTTAGGAAGAAAAGAAAATTCTATGATAATTAAATACCCTCTCTTGAGGAGGGAGAGAGAGAGAGAGAGAGAGAGAGAGAGAGAGAGAGAGAGAGAATTGACTTTACTTGACTGTTATGTGGAGGTAAACATTTTTAAATGACTGGTTTCTGTCTTAGGAGCCCCTTTGACCTCTACTAAATAGTTGGTGGGAAAAGTGCAGGATTCTTTAGACTGAAAACATATTGTCTGTACAACAGGATTGAATGACAATTTCCCAAACATAGACAGTAAAGGCATCCTTTACAACCCAGATTTTCGACTTTTAACCTGGAAACTTAACAACAAAGGCAATTCTGTTTGCTTTGTTCCCTTTCAAACAAGGAAGAAAGCAATATCTGCTTCGTTACCAAACAGAGCAGGCAATATTTTATATTGCCATAGTCAATTATGTGAGGCTGGATAACCTTTCCCAGCTATTATGGTCTTCACATCTTTCTGAGCTCATGTTGCCAACAATTCAGAAGTCACTTCAAAGCATCTCTGCAGTGTTGGAAAGAGAAGACAGCTGGTACTGCTTAGAGAGAGAACTGAGATGGCCAGGCTTCTCATTTACAAAACTGGGGCAGCACATGTCAGAAGAACATCACTGGGAGTTTATGAAGCTACCGATCTAGCTCTTTTCTTTTATCGGGTAAAGTTTGTTTACTGAAACAATAAACAAAAAAGTCTAAGAACTTTCACTGAGAGAAGCAGACAAAACTCACACACACAAGAAAAACTCCATTCAAAAAATGAAGGCACAAAATGAAATCTTCTAATTTATAGCAGTTGTTCTCAAAGGTACAGCTTTGGGATAACTCTACCACCAAGCTGATGTGTGGATTCTTTCCTTCAAAATCTATTTAATATTTACTGTAGGAATTAATACCTGCAAACTTCACAGAGTTTTAGTGAATTGTGACAACTTGAGTCATTTTGACAATTGTATTATATTTGATATACCACATAAACTATCACATAACTTTTAATAATGTATAATTTCCATTCTCTGAAAATTTTATACAACCTATTTTGACCCTTCTTCTCCTCTAACACTTCCCATATTTATCCCACCCCACACCCTCTTCCACTTTGTATCCTTTACTATCTTTCAGAAAATATCCTGACCCTCTGGCTCTTATAGTCTTTTTCCCCTCTGTTCTACAAAATGCCCCAAGCATTAGATATAGGGGTTGTATAGAAACATATTAATTGGGGACAGGCAACCAAGAGTCAGTTATAGCTTTCTGTATTGGTGTCTGTCTTCTATAAAAAGCTTTATTGATGAGGGGAGAGAATTATACTTTTCTGTGATATAAACGCAAATGTTTATAATGCAGTTAGAGTTGTGCTCATTCAGGAAAGTGTCAGTAGTAGATTCTCCTTTAGGTTCCATGGTCTCACCTAACATGGGTGTGTGGCTGGGTTTACAGTGTCGGGTATGAATTGCCTCCTATTGAGCAGGTCTTAAGTCTAACAAGATTGCAGATGATTATCCCCATGGGGATACCATGGGGATAATCATGGTATTACATGTAATGGGATGGTATTACATCCATGAGGACATGTATACCACTATTGCACTCTTTGGAATACATTACCATGCTGGTCATTGTGGTTTATAGGATTATTGAATAGGATTATTAATTGTTTTTCCTATGGCATCTTGCATAGTGCCTTCCAATACTATGAGAGCTATTTCCTGAGGATGTGAGGAAGACTTCTAGGTTGTATCCAAATTATTTTTTTTAAGCCCTTTCTCCAAAGTGAATGGTATTTTCAGCAATCAGTACTTGCCTTTCTGGAATGCAAACAGGGGCAATAGCAATACCCTATATAACTTTTGAGATGTCCAGAAAATTAAGCCCTATAGGAAGATAGGCAGCTTAAATGGACTTATTCAAACCATAGTATCAGCCTGGAGGGTGGGCTGGAGCATGGACCGGGTAAATAGTGCTTTGTTTTTAATTTTTCACAACTTAGAAAACTGTTGAGTAGATATGAGCTTACACATTTAAAGGAGGAAATTTGGCTTCAACAAAGTCATGACTTATCTGAGGTGAACAAAATATGACTCAGTAGATCCAGGATCAGAACTTTCCTTTTCTAACCTTTAGGCCAATGTCTCTTCTTGTACTTTTGAGAAAATTTGGGAAAGAACAAACGTTCACTTTAGCAACCTATGATTCTATTTGGGTGTTACATTTTACATGTTCCCAGGAGAAAGCAGAAATCATTACTAAGTTGTGTGCAAATTAAATAGAGTGGGGCCCTCATCAAATGATTTTGAGCTGTTTATGCCATATTGCTTTGTTCTTGAAGACATATCACTTATAACTTGTATAACAATTCCCTAGACTTCTAAAGAAAAATATCAAATATAAAATATCTGTCATGAATCATACATACTGAAAATTGTATTAAATGGAAAGCCTAATGTGGTTGTGTTTAAGCTCTGCAATATATTCATGTTCAAAGGCCTAATTGAGAAAATAACTCTCAAATATAAGATAGATTCACAACAGGGAACCAAAACAAATGAGCTTTTATTGAGCCCTCAGTACTGAGGTTTTCACAAGACATAATGAAATAGCCCAGAAGAAATTGTGGGACTGGAAGGAGAGTCTTTCATATGCAGTGTTAGGGACACATTTTCTTAAGAGACTTCCTACACTTCTGTTTTGATTTGCATAAGGCCTGTGGACAGTGCCTCAGCTACCATTGAAGTTTATCTGATGGATTGTTCTTTTGACAATACTGTTGTTCTGTCAGAGTTGAGGAGCAAAAGTATGAATGTTATGCTGAAATCAGCTATTGTTCAAGACACAAATTACCATCTGGAAACAAAGACAGATCTTTCTTCTTTCACCCTACCTTTGTATGGCTCTCAAAAATGTCATGTCCTTCAAGTAAGTCCTGACCCAATAAGCATGGTATATATTGTCAGAGACAGTTCCTTCATAATATATCAATAGAGTCTATATTCACAGGTCTTATATCTAAGAGATTAAACAAATCAGAGGTTTTTTTAAAACTATACCATACTACACTGGGCATGTACATGACTTTTTTCTTACTATTTCTGATCTACACAACAAAACAAATATTTCCATAGAATCTCTATTCAAGTAGGTTTTATCTATAATCTACAGATGTGTTAGGAGGAATATAGGAAGATGGGTAAAGGTCATATACAAATGCTACATCTTATAGAAAGAACTTCAACACCACAGATATGCATATTCTGTGAGGAAGGTGTGTCCAAGAGCCAAACTCTGAAATACTAAATGTACCAAGGAAAACACAGAAGCAATTTCACATGAAGCAATGCTAATCACAGCTTTTGCTGCTTAACTAAGAGAGCAACTGTTAAGCCTCTTCTTAATGTGAAATGCACTACTTGTATAAACCAGATAAAAGGAAATTTGTCTAGCTATAGAATCTGACCATACAGTTTGTCCTGTGACTTACCAAATGAGCACTCTCCTATTTCTTCTCTCTTCCATGGAACTCTCTCTGGGCCAGTCAATTTGAGATTAAATCCATGTGGACTTTATTCAGCTCATGTAGTGTTCATCAGTTTAAAATTTTCTAATATAAGGCCTTACTGAGGATCCATAACTTTGTTATTATAATACTTATGCTACTGTCAGTAAATAAGTGAGGATGTGAGCATTTATGTTTCCCTCACAAATGAATTAGGATCGTTTCTTGGGTAACAGCAGTAATAAGCTGAATAAGGGAACTAGCAAGAATAACATGACAAGACACAACTGTTGGAGTTATAAACCCATGCCTATCTGACAGTTTTTATGATATTTCTCCTTTTTTCTCTTATCCCAGTAGATTCCAAAGTACATAGTTCCATCATGCTCTCTATTCTCCCAACATCCCCTTTCTCTCCAAGCAAACAATCAAGTACCTCAACATCATCCATACCTATTCCCCTCCTTTCTCTCCACTAGGTCATAGGTGACTAGGAGATCTATATCCATCTCCTTTACCTAAATATAAAATTATCCTGTGTATATTATACTGAGACACAGTGCTGAAATGACACAGGCAAACAAACAACAACAAAAATCTAGCTCTTCACTTAACCATGAGGCACAATTCTAAGATGAAGCCTCAGATCCCCAAATCAGACTGGTTAATTATCCAGACAGATACACTCATGGACATCTAACTCACTGCTTCTTCTTTGCCATTGACTACTTCATGAAGCTTTCAAGGTTAGTTTGTGTATCCAGTGAAGGTCAATACGTGGTATGTGGCATATATGCATATGTCATTATTTGTCCTCTAATGCCTTCCCACACCACCCTTTCTCCCAAAACCACAGTTTGCTCAAATCTAGCTCTAGCAAAAATGCAAAAAGAAAGACCAAATTCACTCTTGAATTTTGAGTTATATAATGCCTATTCTCTAGAATCTGAGGATTTTCCAGCATAATTTTTAATATTCCCATTTATTCTCTCAATTTATAATACTTGGTAAAGAACCATTTTATTTTATTCTCTAAGATAAGACTGTCTCTTGAGACCTAAACATTTTCTATCAAAGCTGTTATGTCTGCTACAAACTGCAAACCTATGTTTTGAAACATTAAAGCTATGAAATCAATTTTCTTTATGGTTATATGGTAACACTATTCAATGACCAGTAAATGTGTACAGGATTCAAAGCTGCCTCAATGGAAGATGATAAGGGAATTCTGGTTTTTAAAAACTGAGGAAGAACTGGGAAGAATATGCTTTCATATTATCATATAATCTGACACAACACTCTTTGTTAAGTAACCACAGAGTAAAGAGCTGGAAGGTAACAGTTGATCAAAGATACTTAACAAATGTGACTTAATTCCCCTTTCTTTTCCCAAAACAGTAAGTCACTGATCATCATGCCTAACAGGAGGTTTCATTTTCCTGAGATTCCCCCCATACAACATTCAAATAATCAGAGAACCAAGATTTCTCAGTCCAGTGAGATCTCAATCCCTTGTTCTGACACAAAGATCACAGTACCTGATGAGTTCAATATGAACATTATATCAGTGTACCACCTTGTGTGGGTTTGAGTGATTCTCCACCATCTGATGCATGGTGCTTCTCTAACAATGCTAGACTGTCTTTTGGTTGAGCCCCAATACAGCTGCCATGGAAGCTTATGATGAATACTGAAATTGAACTTTTTATTTCATATTCTCCTACTGTCTTAGTTTGTTTTCCAGTGCTGTGATAAAATACTATAGCCAAATAAACTTGGGGAGAAAAGGGTTTATTTCAGCTCACAGCTTATAGTCTATCATAAAGAGAAGTCAAGTCAACACCTAGAAGCAGAAAGTGAAGCAGAGACCATGGATGAACACTGCTTTGTGGCTTGTTCCCCATTATTTGCTCAGCCTGCTTCTTAGTGCAACCCAAGCCAACTTGGCTGGGAGTGGCACAATTTACAATGAGCTGATCTGAGCCATTCCACATCAATCATTAACAAAGAAAACTATGATGGAAAATCTGATGGAAGTATTTTCTAAATTGGGGTTCTTCTTCCAAGATAACTTGTATCAAGTTGGAAAAAAAAAAAAAAACAACTCCACATTAGTGACTCTCACAGTATATCTGCATTGTTAAGATGGACAAATCGAGAGACCATTCTTACATTATAGTTTAGAGACTCCATTATCACTTGAACTCTAAGGGCATTGTCTTGCTTTGGGGTCACTAGCATAGAATCACAATTTTCCAAAGGAGACTGCATTGTAAGAGTTCCTTTGTTGCCCTTTTAACTAAGTAAAGACTACTCTCATCCGGAGTCTTTCACTCAGTTGGTTGTGAGGAGAATGTTGATGTTTATCCCACTAAAGACTATGGGTTTCTAGGTGAACTGATCCATTTCCTCATCATGATCAACTTTATACTTCCAATGAATGACACTTGAGTTGAATCACTAGAAATTTTGGTTATATCAAATTCCTGGGGGGTGGGAGGGATATGTTATAAACTTGCTGATGTTCACAAAACCAAAAGATGTACCTAAGAAATTCATTTCTTAGAGCCCTCCTTATCTTTCTACAATGTACAATGATTAATACAGAGACTCACAACTGCCCAACATGCAGAGAACAAGTATCTGTGATGTGATTAGCAATAAATAGAACAAATGGGGCACCCATAACATACTCCCTCCATCAGTGGTCAGGGAACATGATAGGAGAGTGACTGGAAGGATTTTATAACTCAGAAGTCAGGGAGAATGAGGCAGAAGTGTCCCCTGGACATGACAGCACTTATGAATTCATGAATTCACAAACATGTGGTTGTCTGTAGAAGACCTGCACAGAATCACACTGATAAACATTTCAGTATTGATAGAAGGACACACAATCTCACACTCCTACAGGAGAAACAACTGATATTTGAGAGTTGCTGTGGAAGAGAAAGATGGTTTTCTTCAAGAGTGTGACCCTTGATGGGTTGCTCATGTCCCAGCTGAAGGTCCTATACTCAAGTATATTCTCAGTGTGTCATAAAAATTAGAAAATATTACATGGAACTTGTAAATATTCTTGTAAATATTACATGTAAATAAACTTGTAAATATTACATGGAATCAATGTAAAGAAAGTTACAGTTTAGACATGTTATGTGGTTTAAACAATGATAGAAGGGGCCTTCTGTGGGAGACTTAGGCAGCTCTGTAGATGAAGACTTTCTCCATGCTACCAATGGAGGTTCTTGATGAAAAAGACAGTCCTCAGTTCCCAACTTTTATTAATTGTTCATCATGGAAGATGGGTACATACCATACCCTCAAGGTGTACCAGAGACTAAATATCTTTTGCAGAAAAGAATGTCTGGGAAGGGAAGCTTATTTACTAAACTCTCAGGGCCTCTAGATACCTCATTAGCATGCAGAACTCTGTTCTGATCTATGTATGGTCACAGTGCTATGTAGGGAGTATGGCCAGGTAACAGGGGTCTGGTCGGAAGCAGGTGAAACTTCTACCGGCTTCTATGGGTTTCTGAGCTTCCAACCCACACAACCTTACCAAGTTTCCTGGCACAATCTACTGCCCCACAGATGTCTATGGCTATGGGGGAGGGGGGTATGAGTGTAGAGAAGGGGTTTGCTAAACCTTGACACTTTAGGTACTCCTCTTGCCAGCTGTATACATAGGCAAAAAAAGAACGTGTTCAGCCAAGTAACAATTTCATGGTAAGAGTGTCTAAAAGCTCAACTTGGAATCCTAAGGAAAAATGCAGATGAAGAGGAATTATAAAATCAAAGGAAAGATAACTTAAGCCTACACTTCTATAAAGAAGAAAAATTGAAGAAATCATGTACAGCCATACACCACCATAGGCTACTTAGCTTGTCATCAAAATTGCCTTAGTGTAAATGGCTTGGAAACAATAGGAACTCATTTCTTGAAATTCTTAAAGATGGGAAATCTTCACTAAATATCTGAGGAGCTCCAGCATGCAATGTGAGCCTGGTTTACAAATGACTTCTTTTAACTATCTTCCCATGGTAGAAAGAGAAAAGAGAGTTGTCTGGGGTCTCTGCAATAAAGGCACTAACCCCATTCATGAAGGTGTTGCCCAATCAACCAGCTCCTCCCAGAAGAACTTACTTACACATAATAGTACATTGACTATGCATGTATTTGGAGAGAAATGTGAACAAGTTGGTCATAACCACCACCTCTAGCCATACTTCCATTCCACCTTCTATATAATAAACCATTGTAGATATTTACCACCTAAAAAGCTGTTAGTATATAATGCATGAATTTTTGTATACAGTTTCTTCTGGACCTCTACTCTGTATAATGCTGTTTTTGTACAAACATAAATTTTGTCAAAACAAGTAAAGTTTTTTGCAATGCATATGATCAAAAAGGGAAGGGTGGACAAAAATAACTGCCAAATAAGAGTCTTGGAGAAAAACAATGCTTGTGTATGTCAGCAATCTCTAAGCATTCATTTCCCAAGAGCCAGACAGCCAGTAGGAAAATGCTGTCTTCTCTGCTTCCCATGCACTTCTTTGCCTGGCCTTTATCTTACAGAATTTGTGTGCCTATAGTTATCCTGTCAGAAGCTACAAATGGAAGAAACATAATCTGCAATAATGTCACTATTTCAGTAATATCTAAGTTTATTTTATGTTTTAAATATCAAATACATTAAAGGATCTCCCAAAGGGGAATACACTATATTGAATTATACTTTCTGTATAATAATAATGCAAACCTTATCATTCAATTGTACATAGGTCCCAACTGCAGACTTTGAACACAGAAAGTCCTTCATTTATCATGCACCTTTTTTTTTTTTGACACATACACACAGGAATCTTTCTAGCTCTTTCATTATCTCATGGAGATACAGGCTTTTTTAGATCGCCTCATGCCTGCTTTTACAGCAGTCACCTAAATAAACAAAGCTGAACCTTTCTGGAAGGAAATAGGAGCTTTGTCAGCAAAACCCCATGAAGAGCATTCTCCTATGCCTAGAAAAGAAACCATCATTTAAAAGTAGAGGAAAGAATCTTTCCACACATGCAAGGGTTTGCCTGCCTCAACCTGTCAGACTGTACTCTATCCCTCCCTCACCAGCTTTTCAATGACTTCCACTTCTCTCTGCTTGTTACTTTACCTCCCAGAATTAAATATTTTTGTCTATATGACCTGAAATGAAGTTTTATTAAAAGACATATTATGACCAAATTAAGTAGAGTCTTTTAAGAGAAAAAAACTATGAGGCCTACTGACAAAGTTATTGTAGCATGTGATGAATGTATTTTGCACTGACTTACACAAATGCTTTCAGGACTGCACAGAAACCCAAATGACATTACTCACCTGGATCCCTTCACCTTTTCAAACTTGCTTTTAAAGCTGCACATACTGACTGAGGTCGCTTGCTAATCATCATGACTTAACTGAAATGTCCTTGTATTATTAAGCCATAAGTCTTGTTTTCAGAGAGTAAAAAGCATGCTATCCTGACAACTTTCCCTGACCCGGTCTGCAAAATGTAATACTATTACTGAATGCTAAGAAGCCAGTGATGCTTGACACACCTATATTTCTGGTCCTTCTTTTTTCCTCCAGACTTCTGATGGGCACTCCCATGATTAATGGATGACCATTGTAGTTAATTGGAACTTTCTGACTATGGTCCTGGTGTATCTAAATATTGTGACAGATAATCACTACAAATGAAGATAAAGGCATTTTCAGTATTTACAGCTCTATGCTGCCTTAATTGAACATTTAAGATAAATTGTCTTATAAGTGTCAGATACTTTTCCTTATAATTGGTAACAATAACACATCTGAGAACTCAGTCTTGGCCCACAGCCCAACACATACAAAGGCAAGGTGGTAACCAATTTAATAAAATAACCTACAGAAAACAGATAATAGAACAGTTACCTAGAAAAAGTATTCTCTGAAAAGTCCACTGTTCTAAAAATGTTTGCTTGTGTTATTCAAAGCTATGTACTGAGTCTACTGTTATTTGGCAAAGTGGATTCTTCCATTTATAAAAAGAAGATATGCAATATCAACTATTTTACTAATTTATTTTCTTTATTCCTTAAGCTTCTCTCTTCCAATTAAAAAGTCATTTTCTATATTGTAATTACTTCTAAAATAAGCACATCATGCAACATCTCTTGGGTTAAGCAATATGCACAATTAAATTTTGAATGTCAATTAGCTAGCTGGAAGCACTTTCTTCTCGTGTGTGTGTGTGTGTGTGTGTGTGTGTGTGTGTACATATATGTTTAAAATGAAGTCTTAATCATTTTAAAATATATTAATTTATTCTGGTTAAGCAACCTCAAAATCTTCCTGCTCTCTTTATCAGTATGGATAAGGAAATATAAGAACATCCAGTTTCTACATCCAGACATTTATATAAGTCATTTTTATGATTCCAGCTTTCTTAGATGACTGGGGTTCTTCTACTGTACTAACACTGCAAAACACAGTGAACTTCCTTGAACCATATTATGTAATATGATAACTAGATTAGACTGAATTTTATCCCAAAGAAAACTCATAAATTGTATCCTCAACTCCAAGTATGACTCCTTATAGAGAGAAGTCTGTTGGAAAGATAATTACAGGAAAATAAAGTCTTAAGAGTGGACACATGTGATAAGTCTGGTATACTTTTAAGAAGAGGCCTTGTGCCTTGAAGGCACAAGGACTCGACAAAAAGGTAACCCTTCACACACAAGTATGAAAGCCCTCATCAGAAACTAAGCTTGTCACACCTTGATCTTGGACTTCCAATCTCTCAAACTGTGAAAGCATATTTCTAGCATTTTAACCACCAAGACTGTTGTGTTTTGTCCTTCCTGTGCTTACTGGTTTAGAGGGATATGTGTCATTGTATCTAGGAGACAGAAGCTTTTGGGTGCAAATTCCTATAAAGAGAACTTCCATAATCTGTAGTTTGCAGAGAAAATGGTCCTGTGAACCTAGCTTCCATTTCCAGCCAAAACAGCAAAAATAACAATAGCAGCAAGACATGGCCTCTTGCTACATCTTTGGCCATTATTTAAGGAGGAAAGAGAATAAAAGTGCTAGCTCATCTAGTTTGTTTTGAGCTTAATAGTTTTTGATAAAGCAGGAAGTTACAGAACACAAGTGTATAAAACTCAAGGAGAGAATGAGTTATTTTATACATAAAATCTACTACTAAAAGAGGTAAGAATATTGACAGTATTCAGAATGTCTTATTTAACCTAAATCTAAAGGTTCCCAAATCAATTATTTTGTATTACCTAATTCATCCACAGTCAATGAAGAAATTGTTCATGATCAAAAAGAAAAAATTGATGGATTTTACTGATGTATTCAGTGTTTGAAATGAAATAACATGAAATGGGATTGAACATCACATCAGAAATTAAGGCATTGATAATAACATGGTGGGAAAAAATCTCATCATTCCAACATAATTGATAACACTCCACCTTCTCCCCTGGAATATCTAGACTATTATCCAGACATAGGACAGCTATCCTTGCATCTACACACCAGGGTTTATTGGGTAATAATTTTTTGTTTATAACTTTGCTTTATTCATTTAGTGATTAAATAATTAAATGATTTCACAGAAATCTAGATTTAATATTTCTCATTAAAAACAAACAAACAGATCTTACAGCTTGTGCTGGATCTTATCAGCAGTCAAATGCTTGCTGATTGAACTATTGCCCCTTGTGCCCACAAAACTCAACCTAGAATATTTCATGAAGTTTTCTTATGTTCTTCTTTACATAAAGAGTGTCAATGTACAGCCATTTTAATTTTGTTGTTTTTGTCTGTTTGTTTAAAAGAATAATGGTGTTCTGTCCTTCCATCTCCATCAGTACTTTTCCTTCTATGAGCCAAGACTGCAATATCTGGATGACAACTGGAGTAGGGAGAAGAAAAACTTGCAATCATAATTCCAATTCCAGAAAGCACACCCTAAGCAAGAATATTAAAAGAAGAGATTTAATCAGGATAAGATTTGCAATGATGCATATTTTCATTTAAAATTCTGTATGCTTAGTCTGTCACATAGACTCAGCATATGCATTTAACACTAGAGAATAAGAGGAAATAAGGTAAGAGCTTACCACCTGGTTCATCCAAACTATCTAGCAGATAAAACTCTTCTGCATTCTGAGTGTTAGGCTTGGAGACATACCTCAGTGTGATATTCAATTCATAGTCTGAGATGAGGATGCAGTAGCTCACATGGGATATGGAGTGAATCCCAAATGCCAAAGGCAAATGTTTCACCAATCGCTCCTGCTAGAAAGACTAAATAAAAGCAGATGGGCATGGGGGAGAATACTAATAGGGCTCACAAAGAAAATTGTTGCAGAAATGTATAAATAGAACATTATCCCAAGTGTCCTAAACATAAACGTAAAAATAAAGACACAAAAAAGAAGAAATATCCACAAATGATTAGGACTTTTTAAAAAGCTCAAGATTAGTAGTCACAGTGTTGAACAAATGTCACCCCTCATCCATTTCCTAGACTTTTCCCATCTCCCCAAACTGTACTGGAAGCATACAAAATAGCATCCAGTGCCCCTTACTTGACCCTAGCAATGCCTTTCTACCTTCTGTCTCAATGAACATAAATATAATCATATTATATTTGTCCTTCTGTGACTAACTTTTATAACATTGTAAGTTTACATACTTAAGTTGCCTAATTTAGGCTATATTTATTTGCCCACAAAACAAATAGAAAACACTGAGATCAGTAGGACAGTTGACTCAGTGGGTAAAATGCATGTTCTTGCATTGTGGTCCCCAGTACCAACATGGAAGCATGGTGATTGTAATACAAAAAATGTGTGGGCAGAGACTGGTAGATCTTGGGAGCTCACTGGGCCACCAGCCTAACCAAAATGTTGAGCTTCAGTAAAAGACATTGTCTCAAAAGTAATGTGCAGAAAAATAGAAAAAGACAGCTAGACTCTTCCTATGGCACACAGACTCATGAAACACACACACACACACACACACACACACACACACACACACAAACTATCACTTGCTAGCCTAATTAAAATCAAAGCTTTTACAAGAGTAATCTGAGGCCTCACAGAAGCAACAGCACACATGGGAATAGTTGAACTTCTCTGGGTCAAAGGTAAACACGTTGCAAGGCATGGAAGGTTTAGTTTCTGTGCTTCCCTCCTCATTCCGTTATTTTTTTTTCTTTCTGCTATTTTGATTATTATTGAACCTATAGTTACTCTACCTTTAAAAAGCTTTGGCAAAAAAAAAAAATGAAAGGAAGAACAAGAGAGACAGAGAAAGAGAGAAAGAAGACTCTCTTTCATAATGAAAATCACCCAACCTTTACTCAAACGACTCGGATCAAAACTTGTATATCCTCTGAAGCACAGGACCATTTTCTCATCTTTTTTGATGAAACTCCTGCTTTATGGTTTGCTGCAGATTCTAAACTCTTTCCTTGTAACAAGCTTTTCAATCTCATTTCTGACTCTTCTTATAATTACTTCTTGTGCTTTTGTAATTTTCCACTGGTCTTTTTAATTCCACTATGCGTGGGAGCTGATCACATGCCTTGCCTGTGAGGCATCCATTACTTTTGCAGGGACCTCTGGATCCTGTCTTTCTCCTGACCTTCACTTCCAGAATCTTTTCATCCTTGGTTTTAGCATCTCTCTGCATTTTGCTCTGAAATGATTCATCATCTCCATTGTCTTCACCAATCACTTTGTTCTAATTGCAAAGCTAAATAAATTAGATTCTTTCATTGTCACTTTGGAAGCTTCTCTTTCAGCTAAACATTTCTAATTATGGCCTGGCTTGGTCCTAAAAATTAAGATCAGAACTACCCTATTACAAGAGCACAAAAGAAGTCTTTTATGTATAAATAAATCTCTGGTTAGGTTTGCCCCTGTGATGGAGAGGCTTTTTAATGTGTTTCAGTATCACCATTACCACCCTGCAACTATGAGAGACTTCACATAAACATAAACAATAGATAGACCACATGTACAAAAGAATTCTGACCCATAGTCTATACAATCAACTCAGGAAATCATTCTTTTGAAAACCAAGTGGATTTGGGTTCTGACCAGTGCCTCCAGCAGATGGTCTGGGAAGTCAATAATAACTCTTGTAATAATAATGTCTTATTTAACAACTGACAGCATCCTTAATGTTGTCCCTTTGTACAACTTAGAAACAACTCCTCAGGGCAATCAACATAGGTTGTCTCACCTCCATGTTCTTTATGCAAACAGCTTCCAGTCAGGGCAAATCTGGAGCATCCAATTCCCAGTCTAATGGCTTCCCACTTCCCTACCTGGTGGTGTTTCTAGAAAATGTAACTGATGGTAGTTGACTCCCTTCCTACAGCAAAGTCCAAAGCATCTCTGCCTCTTTTCATTTTCATGTTCTTTATTTCTATCTATCATTAATTTTCAAAGATGTTGGAACAGTTTTACTTTTACATACAACAAAAATTAAAATGTATACATGTGTCAGTTTCTATTTATTTTGCTTCTAGAGAAATAAAGACTAAGTTGTATTTGTTATAACTTTTAGCTTAAAATCCCACTAACAACTGTGGCCTAAACAAAATTGCTATCTTTTATGTGGTGGCAATGGAATTAATGAGCTCCGCCTTATGGACTATTTGTTCTGGGGCAGATAATGAGAAATGTGCAAAAGTCACGTTCTAGCTCAGTGATGTTAGCTTTATTTCACTGAATCTATAGGCACTGACTTAATACCTTTACATATAAAATTTAGTACAAAAAGAAGGATAAGAAGGGAAAGTGCACAGATTTGTCCAACTCCCACCTGAAAAAGTGACTCAGGAAGATCATAATGGTCCTAATGACCAGGAAGCCCATAAAATGGTTTGTTTTCATAATGGTCAGGCATGAAAGCAGATCTCGAGTTCCCCCATGGAAGTACAGAGTTCTTTCATCTTCACCAGGAACCATAATTTTTGTTTAGTGTTAGTGCCTCACATTAAACTATGCAGCTAACAAAGTCTCTGGCACCAGAGCCAATAAAAGCTCAAAAATGGATCTGGAGCAATGGCTCGATGAGTGAGGTTCTTACTGTGCAAGCATGGAGACCTGAGTTTAGATTGGTGCCCACGTAAGAGAACTTGACAAGGCAACACTGTTGAGAGCTTTTGGTGCCGCTTCTAGGAATTTGGCATTTGTCGCTGGGCTCAGTCAAGTAAGTAGGCTCAGATAAGAATATTAGAAACAGTGACCATGGGGCTATACTACTTTGCTGAATTACTACCTTATGTGCTCTCTTTGCTTACTACTTTACTTAATAATTTCCTTGTGTGATCCTTTTGCTTACTACTGTGCCTGATTTCTTTGTCTTTGATCTAAGAACTGACCAGGTTTTTTGGATGTACTTAGAATGAAATAAAAGCAGACTTGGAAAGAATAAAGTCGCTTTAGCCTCAGTACTGGCTGGAGTCATGTTATAATTTTGTCTAATTGTTTTGCTTCCTTTTAAACCCTCCCTCCCTTGAGACCCAGTCGACTGACTGAGCTGACTTAATCACAACACACATCTATAATCCTCAGCAGGGATACAGTCTTGGACAAGCTTTGGTTGGTAGTCAATGTCAAATTCCAGGATCAAAAAGTACGTTATAAAGAGGATATTTGTAAATGATACCTGTTTAGAAAGAGAAAATCAGCCTTCTGTGAGGGAGTAGCACACTCCAGGGAAGGCTTCATGCTCAGGAGTAGTTGACCAACAAAAACCATGCTCCACAGTTTTGTGTGCTTTTTTGTTTTGTTTTGGTGATTTGTTTTGTTTTCTTTTGTCTTGTTTTTGTGGGTTTTGTTTGGGGGCTGTTTCTTTTTATTAGAAATAGACTATTTTCTCACATAAATATCCTGATTACAATTTCCCCTCCCTCTACTCATCTCAGCTCCTCCCATCTCGCCTCTTATTCAAATTCACTTCCTTTCTGTCTCTCATTAGAAAACAAACATGCTTCTAAGATTGTACTATACTATACTGTACTGTACTATACTAATGACAAAAACTATCACATGAGAATTGGAAAAAAACAAACAAAGGAAAAGAGCCCAAGAGTAGACATAAGAATCAAAGACCCACTCATTCACACACTCAGGAATCCCATAAAACACTAAATGGAAACCATACTACACACACTGAAGACCTGGCACATACCTGTGCAGGCCTTGGGCATGTAGTCTTCTCAGTCTTTGTGAGCTCAAAAGAGGTTTATTTTGTTGGTTTTTTTTGTTTTTGTTTTTGCTCAATTGATTCAGAGGGCCTTGTTCTTTGGTATTTTCCATCCCTTCTGGCTATTACACTCTTTCTGCCTGTTCTTCCCTGAGGTTCACTTAGCTCTGAGGGGAAAGAGTTTATGGAGATATCTCATTGATGGGTGCTCCAAGGTCTCTCACTGTCTGTGTAATGTCTGGCTACAGGTCTTTGTATTTGTTATCATCTGCTAGAAGAGGAAACTTCTTTGATGATGGCTGAGCAAGACACTGATCTGTTCCTAAAGTGAGAGTGGCCATGTTTTTGTTCCTTGAAAGAGAAAGAACATGAAGTTGGTGGGGAGGAAACAAGACCGTACCTGAGTAAAATTGGTGGAGAGGACAGAATATGATTAAAGGATGTCATGTGACTTCTTTTTTAAACTTTTAAATAATATTTTACTTCTTTGAAATTCTCAAAAAGAAATATTTTAATCATATTTGTCCCACTTCTCCTAGATCTATCCCAACTTCCCAACCTCTCAATTTACCCAATTTTGTGTTCTTCCCTTCCTCATCCCCATAAATTCCATTATGTGCTGCTCAAATACTCAGGGTTTGGGGCATGCCCTGAATTATGGTGGACTTATCAAGTATCATACACCGATATTTATTTTTAATTAAAGAATAATTTAAGTAATGTTGAGAACAATAAAGGAAGATACCTAGAGATGATCTATGGTTCCACATATATACCAATGGGTTAGCTCTGCAACATACACACACACACACACACTCACACACACACACTCACACACACACACTCACACACACACACACACGATTTTCAAAAGAAAAAAAGTAATTTTGATCTATAAGTTTCCCATCTAACTTGTGGAGAGTGCTAGCTACCTCTGGAGAACAGGAATTTTTTTTTCACCTCAGGCTTTCCAAAAGCTACTCAGATTACCATGAGCATGAGATTACCATAAATAACAACAAAAAGAAGCTGCCACTGCTGAGTTATAGTACTTCTGTTCTGGTTTACAGATATTTGGGTATGCCTTCTCCAGTTTAGAATAAGAAAGAATCCTCCTCTTGGAATTTGGAGGAAGGACTATTTCTCCATATAAATCTGCACACATGTATACACACATGTATACATTTGTATGTATGTATACATATGAATTTGTGCATGTGCATGAGTATAAACTAAATAAGTGTTATGATCACATATTTCAAGCAGAGTGGTTGCATAGCAAATAGCATTAATAATGATGCTGAACTACAGTGGAAAACTAAATCGTGACAATTAAGAGGGAATGTTTAAGTGGCAAAGCAGCATGTAGTTCAAGGCCAGGGTTCTCTTGTATGAAAAGTTAGTAATTAGCGTGTGTGCTGCATTCTAACTTGTTCTAGTTTCCATTTAACCTGACTCGAATGCAAAGTACTGTTTGAGTTGCTGCTAAAGAAAAAGATGGGGTCTTATCATCATGTACCCTATAGGGTATATTTTTTTTCCAAAAGCTACACTTCCAGAAGTATGTGCTTCTGAACACCTAGCTGAAAAGAAATGTTTGTAAATCTCAATTACAAGGCTCACCATGAATATCTAAAAATATGCTAAAGGCACAAAATTCACATCAGAGTCAAATTCTAAAATGAAAATATTATACAAAATATTTCAATCACTCACATTCCTATGGCTCCTGGGGAGAAATTTGAAGGTAGAGAGAGAAAGAATACCTCTGTGAACAGCTCCCTGATCATCAGCACAGGCTGAGTAGAGAATGGGGATGGGGTATTTACTTCCCCTCTACTCTTTGCAGATGAGTGACAGTCTCTTTTCTCAGAGAACATGCTAGGTGCCCTTGGCAGCTCCTCATCTAACCCTGAGTCTGTCTACCAGGAGCTTTGCCATTAGTTTGTGCTTGCACTAAGAAAAATGCTTATGAACTATAAAATTAGGACTTGGATTGTTTAAGATGATATGGTTCCACAGACACATGAAGCATAATTTGAAGGATTTAATTATACCCTTTTTTGTGCCTATAAACAAAATCACAAAGAGATAGTCATGCTTCCTTGCAGAGAGAAGGGGGAGGGGAGAGAGAGAGATCATCATAGTCACTCATCATAGTTACTCACACAAAGTAATTTCTAACCTCACTAAATTAATAACTGTAGGCTGACTCAAACTTCCCTTCCACTAAGCCCACATAAAGCATTTTAAATTCTTCCACATTTTTTTATGTGTCTGTACTTGGTAATTAATCCCCCAAGCACACTGTAAAGCTTGGCTGATACAAATGTGCCTATGTTTCTAGGAGCATTCAACTGAGACTATGATGCAGGTAAACACATCAACATCTAGAATCTGATTAGAAAATAGGGGTGAGGGATACAGGCTAGGGGAGGAATGAAAAAAATGAAGCCACAAAAATCAGCCAAGCAACTCCTCTATTTCCAGAGACAACAGAATTCACTGCTAGATTAAAAATTGCCAAGAAATTTTATTACCATCTTATTTCCACAATGTAAACATTATTAAATGAAAAGAAACAAGAAACCAATTCTGTTGCACTGTGAATGTAAATAACAATAATAGGAAATGTGGCCACACACAGTATCTGACCTCTTGGGTCTCAGACTCGTAAACCAACTCTGCTTATGGCAACAAATACTCCAGGGTAATGCAACATCCAGGACCAGTAAAATTGCATGCAAAGTGGAACAACTTTCTATCCATGCCTCTTGTGCATTCCTTAGAGTATGATTCTAAAACTGCCCTCCCAGAATTTTGCTCTCATTTCAAATCCTATCCTGAACAGCCACTTTCTAAACTGAAACCATTCATTGATTTAAAGCAAATAAGAAAGTAGATTATTTGACAATTGTATACTTATTTGTTGGGGGAGATGATTTATGTATGTGTTTGTGTTTATGAACATATGTAGTAAGATAGGCGTACTTTCTCATGCATGTACTTGTAAAGGCCCACTGGTAGATAGATATTCAATGTCTTCCACTATCACCCTGCCCCAACTTATTTTTTTCTGAGATTATCTCTCAATGAACCAACTTGCCATTTTATTTCCACTGGCTGAGAACCAGTGACTACCCATAGAATGGATTTCCTTTTTTATTCCCAATCCCTTGGGAATCATCTTATCTCCACCTCTTCAGAGCCAGGATTACAGACTCACACTAGTACACGTTGCTGTGAATGCTGGGTATCCACAAAGAGTTTCTCATGCTTCTACAACAAGCACTTTATTCCCTGTGCCTGGAAAATGATATCCTTTTTAGAAATCTTTTTAGAATTGTTAGAACCAAGCCATATGATCAGTAATGTGCAAAAAGTGAGTCCAGGATATCAAAATAAGGCTGGATTTGTTATCAATGATTACTGAAAATAATCATGGTCTCATAAAAGGTGCAACTACAGCTACCCCTTAAAGAAGAGAATGACATGGAGAAGTAGCAGGAAAATATACCATCATCTAAACTCCACAGCTAATAGATAGACCATTATACTGGTTCACATAAAATTAAACAAAAAACAAACAAACAAACAATAAAAAGCTATTTCCTATATACAGGTAGAAAAGAGTGGACAATACAAAAAAAAAATTCCATTTGCCAGAGGATATTCTTAGTAAACTATAAAACACTTATAAATAAATCTCTGTGATAGATATAAGATCCAGGTAAATATTCTAAAATGTGCCCAAATGACAAGCTAAATGAGAGAAAAAGGAAATTCACTCTATGATTGTCAACATCAGTCATGGCTGGCCTTAAGTGAATTTATATGCTCAGTGATGTTTCAGTAACTGTCCTAATTCTAAAAAGTGTTACAGATCTTTTCAAGCTGATCCTAAAAGTTATATAAGAGAAATGTGATGGAAAAGACCAAGGCATTTTTACTAAAGGAGGAAATACAATCCTGGTGTAGTGCAGCATTTTAGAAAGTTTAACCACGGGTAAAGGTGCTATAAATGATAACAAGATAAAAAAGACAAGGTGGAAAACTCAGAAACAGCTCCAGATAATGAAGCTAAGGACACTGAGAGACAGCAGGTCAGTTTAAGGAATAGGTTTTATACATTTTTTTAAATTTATATTCCCAAATTCCCCTAATAACACATCAATTCTATTGAGGGACTCATCAGAAACAGAGTGATATTGGGGGTGTGGGGGATAGGAGAGTCATTAGTAACTTTGGGGAGATATGTGACACTTTTGTAAACAAAACACCAAGTAGAGTAAAGAAAAAATGGAAAAATTCTAACTGCATTAAAACTTTAATCTTCACTAAAAGAATACAAGCCAAGCCTGAAAGGAGACATGTATGCATTTAATTGGAGCTGCCCTACACAGGGGACTCTATTTCATTCCAGAAGTCATAGGTTACCAAACAAAAAGCCCAAAGCCAGTTGTAGGATACTTTCCCTCACATTGATGGTCAGAGGTATCTATCTAAGTGGCCATAAAAACAATAGAGAATATTGTCATTTCTCTTGGTTTCCCACCAGTACTTGATTTTGAAGTACTATGGCTGAAGATACCACACATACCAGTCACAAGATACAGAAAAATCAAACCACTGCTGACCAGGAAAGTTCTTCCCAGCTGGCTAGCTCTAATGCTACTAGAAGGTGCTGGGCAGGTTACTGTCAGGTCAAGGTGGCATCAGCAAGAGTCTTATCCATCTGTGAACTCTGTAAATTTTATGGACAAAAATATATTTCCATAGATGCAAAGTAGCAAAAATTATGGAGATAACCAACTACTTCTGATTATATGTAGGTACTGCAATGTTGGTGGACAGGCCAATCTGCAATGTTAGGTGACACCAACTACTATTGATTATAACTTAGGTATTGCATTGTTGGGGAACAAACAACTACTTCTGTTGTATTTAGGTGCTGCAATGTTGAAGGGCAGACTTGCCCAAGGCTTTCTTAGAAGCCCCGAGAAAGATCAAAGGAGAGGTTAGTTCTGTGTCCTTGCCCACAGACAGACTTGGCAATGTCCAGTCTGGGTGTGGATCAGGGCCTCAGACGAGTCAAACCTTAAGACTCGTCTGAAACCTAAGAACCTGAGTTTTCCCTCTGAAAGGCTATGGTAGGCCATTGTATAATCAGTCTGACCCACATGATATATCCTGTGTTACCACTGTGCGACAATGCTTGATAAGTTTTCTGCTAACTTTGTCCTATTGTGTGATAGCTTTTTGCTGACTTTCTCCCAATTTCACCCAATAAAAAGTATAAAGTATTCTGTGATGCTTAATAAATATGCTCGCATGAGCCATCAGCTTATGCAGAATTTCTGACTCCAGATTTATGTCTTATTGATTTTCTTATACCTGATCCTCCCCCTCAACATGTATCAGTTTGGGACCCTCATTCAGGTCACTGAAAATCTGGCTGAGAACTCAGGCATTGTTGGGGTTCTCACAGGCCCTGGATGTGAACCTACTACTATTATTTTGTTCAGTGGATATAGTACAATTCTACTTATAAATTTGTCTCTCTCTTCTTATTCTTTAGTGACACTCTCAGACTTCCTTGGAGAAGTTTCTGTGCGGAATAGATGATAATAAATATGAAAACTTACAATTGGTCAAAGCAATAATAAGTCACTGAGAAGTGCTCAGCCACAAACTGGACACCCATAACATGGCCCTTCCCCAAGACTTTGGGACAATCACAGAAGAGAGGACAGATGATAGTGACAGCAAGAGGCTGGAAAGGACCACTGCAAACAGCGTCTTACTGACATGATAGAACCACTACACTTATAAACTCTCAGCAGCTGTGGTTGTCTGCAAAAGACCTTAACAAGATCAAGTCAGCCAACATCCTAGCATCAAGTCAGGGGGCTTTTATGAGCTCAGACTCCTAACAGTCAAGTTTTGAACCATTGAGTTTCTGGGTGAGAAAGCCAGTTTTCATTAAGAGTTTGTCTTCTATTTAGGTTAAGCATATACCAGTGGATGGTCCCATACCCAGAAGCATAAGGACAGCACAAAGTGAAGTTGAGTCACTTGGCTATCAATTTTTTTAAAAGAGAAAATAAGTTGAAGGGGTAGGAAGTAAGAGTTGATCTAGGAGGAGTTAGTGGGAGGAATTGGAGAATGAGTTTGATCAAAATACATTTCATGAAATTCTTACAGAATTAAGTTTAAATTTTTTTAAGCAGAAATTTTGCAGTTGATATCAGAGCTGCAGAAATGCTAAGAAATGACAATATTTAAAGATAGATAAGCACTGGAGCCTTGCTGTCATAAAGATGGAGGGGCCACATTGAACACGCAGTGAGGAAGTTACCTCTGCAACTACTACTGTGAGAAGAAGCCTGCCATGGTTCAGAGATGTGAACTGCTACAGGGATACTTTTACTTCAGCCCTTCAGAATTGAAGCAATTCATTCACTGTTGGAAGCTGCTAGACAAATTACACTTGGTTATTTCTTCAAGGAGGAATGAAACTGATTACCCCAGTAGACATTTAGATACATAGAAATTGTCTGAATTCTTAACAAGAATATATATTGCATATGCTAATACATTTTTAAATGATAAATACCAACCCCAGTTTATGAAGCCCGGTTTAGTTTGAACATCCTGGATGAACAGAACCAAATAACATGAGATGACTACCTCTCAGATTTTAAATGAAAATATATGAAGATTTAGTTGCTTGGGCTCATGTTGTTTGGAATCTATTGTTAACTGTAGAGACACTGTATAAATTTGAAAAATGGATTGATCTTTAAATGAACTAATGAGGTTTTCTCAGAATATATTTCTGAGCACAGTTGGTAGTGTGGGAAATATTTCATCCAAAGAAGTAAAAATATCAATAGCAATAAAGAGACTTGTCTTTTTCTCCCCTGAAAGAGTCAATGTAAACCATAAGCAGTGATTTATCTTACCACTTTTTACAGAAAATCGCTGCCAAGTAGAAATAATTACACTTGGCCTGCATATTTAACTGCAATTGAAGTGATCAACCACACAGGAAACTATCCTAGCACTCACAAGTAACATATTTTTAACATTTTCATACATTTTTACTTGAATGAATCTCACATTTGAAATTATCATATCAAAAGATATTTAAAACACTCAAAACCATGGGATTATTTACAGTTGTGATATCTTTGAAACTTTTAGCCCACTATGCTATGGCTTATCAAATTGATATTCCTATGTGCCTATGATATTTTTAGAGAATATAAACTTGCTGTAAAAGTATAGATTTCACTAACTTCACATTTGTTTTATATGTCTCTGTGTATAAGGATCTAATTTAGTATTTCAAATGATCCATACAAGTCAATTTTACTCTACCATGTTTCTCCAATGGATTCTGATTTTTCTAAGGTGCATTTTCTGAAGATCAGAGTCACAAGAGATTTGAGATACTGGGTTCCCTTGGATTCTTATCTCAATGATTCACACTTAAATAGTTCAGATAGGGGTCCTCCTTTTTCATTCTGTCTTCATGAGTGATTAAAAAATAAACCATATTTTTCATTTATTTCATTCTTTTTAAATAAACAACATAGGCATTGCATCCTATACATTTTCATGGCTCTTTCAATCTCCTCCCAAATCCATCTCCAATTCCATACCCATACAATTTTGTGTCTTCTTCATTTTGTGACATCATTAAATTCCATTGATGCAACCTATAAACTCAGAGTAATATGGCCACATACTAGAGCGTGTTAGACATACCACAGGCTTATGCCTTTAAAGAAAATTCTCTCTATGAGCAGTCATCAATTACCAATAGCTCCTCAGAAGTATGGCTTAATGCCCAACTCCCCTCTCCATGCTGGGATTTTATCTGGCTAGAGATTGTACAGGATTTTATACACATTGTGATAACTGCTATGAACTCATATATGAAAGGGCCTTCTTGTATATGGAAAACAGTTTCCTTAGAGACATCCACCTTCTCTGTCTCTTACAATTTTTCTGTATCCTCTAACACAATGGTTTCTGAGCATTAGGAGGAAGAAAGTTTGATATAGTCGTCTCATTTATTACCAAGCACCCCATGGTCACATATTCTCTTCACCTTGACCAGTTGTGGGTCTCTGTGTTAATTGTAATCTACTGAAAAAGAAGTCTATTTTAAGGATTTGAGAGATGAACTAATCTATGGACATAATGATAAGTCACTGGGGGTCTGTTTTACACAGGGACACTTAAAAGAATAATGGCAGGAGATTCTCCCCTTGAGTCTATGACCTATATCTCCCACATATTCTTGGCGCCATTAACAGTTCTAGGTATGGGCTGAATCTTGTGGAGCCATCCTTAGATATAATCAATGTGCCATGTGTTATTCCCATGATATTCCTACTACTGTTGCACCAGTGGGCATACCTTTACAATATGTTGTTATTATAGGTTAGAGGGCTCATAGCTGAAGAGGTTAGATGATGATTTTTCTCCTTTGGGAGCATGAATAGCACATTTCAGAGCTATGAAATCTATCTAGTGTAGATGAAGCTTCCAGGTCAATACCAGCATCGTTTTCCCATGTTTTATGACTCATCCATGCAATCTCTTCCATAATAAGGTATCTATTTTAGATTGTTCTAAATTTTTCATTGGCAAAACTAGAAACTCCAAGAGGTGACCCTAAGAGGTAACTGATATGCCATAGCAGATTTCATTCACAAGACTAAGAGGCAATACAAACTAAGCTTTATGGTAAAAGGAAAAACCAAGAAAACTCGTTGAGTGGGGAAGGATGAGAGTAGTTATGAAAGAAATTGGGGAGGTAAGTATATATGTTCAAAAGACATTACATCAAATTCTCAAGTAATTAATAAATATATTATTTAATTAGGAAAATGGGTGATACAAATCACTGTATCAGCAAATAATCTATCCTTACATTGGTCACAGCTCAAAAAGCTACATACCTGGAACTCTAGTTGGGGCAGCTTCACTCACAAGCCTTCTCCTCCCCAGAAACAGTTTAATGATCCTATGATCCTGGGAGTAGTGTGAATCTTTTAAGTGTCATGAGCTTTCTGAGCCTGGTAAATTTAATAAATTTCCTAAATCTTAGGACCTTCCTTCTCCTTCCATGAGTGTAAGTTTCAATTAAGAAGAAATGGCTATATAATATGTGTATTCCAGGTCCTCAAGCAATTCAGAAACAAAGATATGAGCCCATAAAGATGGATAGAGATGGAGAAGAGCCTTGAACTCTTTAAACATACATTGCATTTAAGAACTAGTCAAGATTAATTAATGGTGAGGCACTTTCTATAGAAGCTAAATATGATGAACACATACTCATACACTAACATACTCATGTAAAACACGCACACAGATTTAGAGTTTACACAAACACACACACACACACACACACACACATACACACACGTACCATTTTTTTTCCACTCATTCAAAGCACCATATGAGAGACAGAAATTTAAAGTTCTTCTCTCTGAAGCAAACTAGAGAATGGGAGAAATTATTTTTTGGCTATATATCAGATTGAAAATACATAAAGAACTCAGAAAACAAAACAACCAATAAATAGGTTATAATTCTGAAGAGTTCTCAAAATAGGAAATACAAACAGCTAATAAACATTTTTAGAAATGTTGAACATCATTAATTATCAAAGAAACTAAAATTAAAACTACTTTAAGATTCCATCTCACACTAATCAGAATGATTATCATCAAGAAATCAAATGATTTGTTGTTATCTTGGCAACTGACTTCTTTTTATTTTTTCTTCACTATGAAAGAAATCTTTATGATCCATATAATGTAAACATGGGTAAGAATGGACCCGACTGCACATATTAAATTGCCTGACATTTAAAGTTAAGACTTTTTTAAATAAACCTTTTGTAATTCTGAAAAAAATCAAATAATAACAAATGTACATTTGGATGTGGAAAAGAGAAAGTCTTGTTCACTGACAGTAAGAGAGTTAACTGATGACATCACTTTGTAAATCAGAGGTTCCTCAGAAAGCTAGAATCAAGATTATCATAAGACCCTGTTCCATTCCTAGACATCTACCCAAAAGGCTTTACATCCCACTATGCCCCCACATTCTGCCTAGTATTTGGATGTGGGGTGTCTATATCTGTTCCTATCAGTTGCTGGATGAAGCCTCTCTAATGATGATTTAGAGAGGTATCAATCTATGTATGGGGATGGCTGACTATAATTAGGAATCATTTCATTGGGTTTTATTTTTTATTTTTTAATTTTTTTGTCAGTTGTGTTTGGTTCTATCCTAGGTCTCTGAGCTCCTGGCTCCTAGCCATCCAGGCAATGTCATTTATGGGCTCCCTCTCATGGCATGGGTCTCAAGTTGGACCAGTCATTGATCAGCCACTCCCACAAGTTCTAAACCATCATTACTCCAACACATCTTGCAGGTTCCCTAAATTATAGGTCAAATATTTTGTGGCTGGGTTGATGTCCCAGTTCCACCACTGAAAGTCTTACCTGGTTACTAAAGATAGCTGGTTCAGGCTCTGTATCCCCCATTACTAAGAGTCTACCCTGGGGTCACCTTTACAAATTCCAGTGAGATTCCATTGCACTAGGTTTCCATATCACCCACTCCCAGTACCTCCCAATTCTAGTCATCTTTCCCAGTACTCTCTCCCTCCATCCTTCCCCCTATACCTGATCCCCGATCCCTCCTATTCTCATCCCCATCTATCCCCAGTCTACCTGCAAAATCTATTCTATTTCCCCAAATAGAATTTCTATTCTATTTCACCCTAAAATCACAGGGTGATTCATGCACACCCTCTGCTGCCCCTTTAGCCTTTCTTTTTACTTATCCCCGTTGGACCTGTGGATTGATTCATTTAATAGCTAATATCCTCTTATAAGTGTGTATATACCATGTTTGCCTTTCTGGCTCTGGTTTACCTCTCTGAGAGTAATTCTTTTTTGTCAAGTTTATTTCAACACTGAAGGATAAATTCCAAGGAGTCAATTAAACATCCATATTTATATTCTAGAGATTGTAGTAAAATCTGGGGAACTAGGAATGTAGAGAGTTCCTGATGCCTTGCTGTGAACAGTGTTAATCTAGCAGAGAAGGTTCTTAAGGAATAGAAAGCTCAACTATGAAGTCATAATGCACCCAAGTATGTAGTGATCATAAAATTAATGGTGAAAAGTCAAAGATTGATGACTCAGCTTGCTTTGTTTCCAGCCCCCCCCCCACACACACACACAATTGACCCTTTTCTAACTACTCAAAATATTTAGTGCATACAAATTGATCAAAACCCTGCTTTTCTGCTTTGCTGCCTTTTCATGCCTCTACTCTGAATGTCTCCAACAATCTGCCTTTCATTCTTCTCCATCATGTAACAATAAGATATTGAAAAAATGGATCAGTTGTTTCTCCTGAAGGCCATGGTTATTACCTGACTCTTGGCTGCATTTTTAGTGGGGTCCAGTTTCAAAGCCCTCTAAGTGTCTTACTAACTCCTATCTCGTAGTTCTTCTAGACCTTTATCCTACTTCAAAAAAGATTCCAGTAGACATGAACTGCTTTGATTTCCTTCTACTGCTAAACTGATTATGAGTTTATGTGTCTGTCTTTATATTTACTTTCATCATTCTATGAAAACAATCCTACACTGTTCAGCCATACACCTTTTATTCCTCTTATTCTTTTTCACGTAGACCTGTCCTACCATCCTCTACTTATTTTCAACAGTTCATATTTCCCCATAAAATTTTACTCTCTTTTTTTAAACTACCACCTTTTTACCCTCCCCTCTTCTCTTACCATCTCTTGTCTAAATATACCTTAAATCTCAGCCTACATCCTACATCTCAATTTCCGTTTCACTGCTTGCCCTATTCAACTCTAGCTCCTATTTTTGTGATTCTCATGAAATTACATTCAGGAGAGCACTTCTTATCCATTCCAGCATGTAAGTTTCCTGCTATATTTGACTTTATTTCTTGCTAAATTTTATATTGGTGCACTAATAGTCTTGCTTCCTTCTGCCCTTTAGTATTTCTTCTGGTGCTGTGGCTGGGTTCTGACTTTGGGCCTATACTTTTTCCTCACTATATTCTTCTTTGTGGATAATATTATACACTCTTTATTAATGGTCATATATTTAGTGAAAGTTCCCAGCTCTAATCATTTAGTTCTGGTCTCTTTGAGACTTCTACTTTCTAGACCAATTATCAGCGACATAGAAAACATAAACAAGCTAGACACAATAAACTTCAAACATTCTTTAACATATTTTAGGCTTAACTAATGACTAATCCAGAGCTCATCTGTGAATATATGGTCTGAACAATTCAAGAAAGCTACAAAAATCACCCAAGTCCCCAAAGGTAGTTCTCATAGTTTTTCCTCTTCTTGACTCTGGCATCAGTTTTAAATAACTCACCAAGTTTTACTTAACCACAAAGGCAGTTATAAGGTATCCCTTATGTAGAAAAAATGGGGCATCTCCAAAGATGGTTCTGAATAACAACTTTAGAACCTGGAAAATAAAAGGACACAATAAAAGCAGAGAGGAAAATAAGAATAAATGCCAAAGTCCTGGATTTTATTATTATTTTTTTTTGGTTTTTTTTTGTTGTTGTTGTTTTGTTTTGTTTTTTGGTTTTTTTTTTTCTGATAAGAATTGTCTACAGAAGTCAAGACATTTCTCTAAAGAGGAAATTGCCCCAATGGCCAAGCTTTTGGGAGTGCTGTTGTATAGTGTACCTGAATGGTCTTCCATGCTATGATACTGAGATGCTGCTGTGAGGCAACCAACAACCAAAGAAATGACTTCATTCTATCATCTAGTTCAAACTTAGATGGGGTGTCTAAGTAGGGTAACTGTACCAAGAAGAGGAGGATATTAAACTGTTTCTACCATCCTAAGAAAATACACTGAAAATTCAAGGTCAGATCACAGAGAATGTGCAGAGAACTGTGGTATATACAAAATTACTAGCAGCAGCATCCATTCACAATCTGTGTGTGTCTGCTGTGGAAGTGTTTTGAAGTACAGGCTAAGTTTTGACTTCCTGTCCAAAGTGGTAGGATAAGGGAAAGTCATCACAAGATTGGTTTAGGAAATGACAGTAGTAGGTTTTCCTCTAGGGTCAATGACATCTCTACCTACAGTTAGTTAGCTAGGTTGACAGTACCAAACATGATTTCTCTGCTATTGGTCAGGCTTTAACTCCAAATTAGCTTTTGGTTACCAACAAGATAAAAGTGCCACTCTTGCAACATTGGGAGTATCTTTCCAGGTCATTATTGTGGTCTGCAGGCATCTCAACTAGGTAGCACCATTGGTTGCTTTTCTCCTTTGACAGCTTATATAGCACCTTCCAATTCAATGAGAACCAGTACTCAGGGAAGAAGGCTTCCAAATGAGGTCCAGCTCAGTTCCTACAAGTTTGTGTCCAAGTATTTCTAACCCTCAACAACAGGATCTTACCTTCACATATTGGAATGAAGCCAAGGGCAATACAATAACAAACATTGGTTTGGAAAATCTCTCAGACTGACTAGCAATTTAAATCTCCCTGACCAGAAATTCAAAAGGAGTTCCACATGTCAAACTCTGGGCTTTTTTTTTTTTCAGATAGTCTATGTCTCTTGGGGACAATGTTAACACCTCATGTGGCATAATTACATTTGATACCTCTTTTCTCTATCTATATCTATCACCTCTACCTATCTATCATCTATTACCTATTTATTTATCTCTATTTCTTCCTAGCTTTCATGCTTGTGTGTGTGTATGTATAAGTGTGTGTGCCTCATTAAAACACCCCAATCTTATTTACTTTTCCTTCTTCTTACTTCCTCTGTATTACCCCCTTTTCTCCATTTCCCAGATAAAGTGTCCCTTAAGTTTTTTATTTCCCCTTTCTTTCACCTGTGCCATGATATGCCCTATCTTGAGCTCCTTCTCCCACCTCCACCAGTGGTCACCTTTTATTCTACTAGTTTCTGCAGTTATTTCAAGTTATATACTCAAATCTAAAGATTTACAGCTAGTATCCACAAATGAGAAATAACATGCAGCTTTTGTCTTTATCTGATCACTTCACTCAGCATACTTCTTATATATTGTAATTATGATAATAATTACAATTCCTGGAAACAACCTATATATCCCTCAACCAACAAATAAAGAAAATGTGGTATGTTTACATAATAGAATACTACTTGGCCATTAAAAACAAGGACATCATAAAATTCTCAGGCAAATGGATGGAACTAGAAAATATCTTGAATGAAGTAACCCAGACTCAGAAAGATACACATGGTATGTACTCACTTATAGGTGAATATTAGCCATAAAATACAGGATAACCATGCTACAATCCACAGACCCACAGCTGAGTAACAAGGAGGGCTCAAGGGAGGATCCTTGAATCTCACAGAGAAGGGGAAATAAAATAGACATCAGTGGTGAAGGGAGAAAGGGAACTTCCCAGTGAAATGGAAATTTCTGGTTTCTTTGGAGACTCAAGTGTATCATGTGATGTTTTCTAGAAGCTTTCTGATGAGAGGATGCTTTGCTGAAGCAAACACTTGCGAGAACTCAAGATCTTTGGAAAGAGTATAAGTAGAACCCAATAGACAGTGAACGATGCTCTTGCAAGGCTTTGCTGCTCTTTGCTGATCTTCCCTTTTCATGACTTCATAGAAAGAAATGTGTCAAAGAACTTCTTGTGGTATCGTGGCTGCTTCTTCAGACTCATGCCAATTTGGCAGAACATCTCAGCTTCTTTTGGATTAAGCCGCTGATGCTGCTAATGCATGTTTAGTATTTGTCAAATGGACTGGACTGGCATTACTGACTCATGTTTGGAATTGCCCCAAAGAACTACTCCTAAACAGGTCCACATCCCCCTTGACCTATCAACCTTCTTTCTCCCTTAACTTTAGGAGGTTGAAGCATTTTAGAACTCTAAGCCATCCATTTACCTGAAATTTTTATTCTTTACAGCTGTATAATATTCCATTGTGTGTATACCACATTTTTATTATCAATTCATCAGTTGAAGGAAATTTAAGTTGTTGCTATTTCCTTGCTCATATGAATAGATCAGGGATAAACTCAGGTGACCAAGTTATCTCTGTGGTAGAAAATAGAGTCCTTAGGGAGTAAGCCAAGGAGTCAAATAACTGTGTCACATGGCAGACCAACTTTTAGGCTTTTCAGAATTGTTCACACTGGATTCAATACTGAATACACCAGTTTGCAATTCCACAAACAGTAAATTTCACCTTTTCATTTCTTTGTATCTTTGTTATGGTTTGTATATGCTCAGCCCAGGGAGTGGCACTACTAGAACAAACAGTAAATTTCACCTTTTCATTTCTTTGTATGTTTGTTATGGTTTGTATATGTTCAGCCCAGGGAGTGGCACTACTAGAAGGTGTGGCCATGTGGAGGTAGGTGTGGCCTTGTTGGAATAGGTGTGTCACTGTGGGTGTGGGTGTGAGTGTGGGTGTTGGTGTGGGCTTTAAGAGCCTCATTCTAGCTTTCTGGAAGCCAGTATTCCACTAGCAACCTTCAGATGAAGATGTAGAACTCTCAGCTCCTCCTGTACCATGCCTGCCTGGACACTGCCATGTTCCCAACTTGATGATAATGGACTGAACATCTGAACCTGTAAGCCAGCCCCCTATAAGAGGTTTGCTTGCCTTGGTCATGGTGTGTGTTCACAGCAGTAAAACCCTAAGACAATGGTTATCAGCATTTATTTTCAATTATTTTCTTTATCTTAGTCATTCTGACTAGAGTAAGATAAAACCTCAAAGTAGTTTAAATTTGCATTTCTCCAATTACTAAGAATGCTGAAAATCAGTTAAGATACATTTTAGCCATTTTTATTTCTTCTTTTGAGAATCCTCTGTTAGGTCCATAGTTCATTTTTCAAGTAGATTGCTTGTTTTCTTAATTCTTTTTTGAGTTCCTTGTATATTCTGGATATTAATCCTCTATTGTATCTATAGCTGGCAAACATTTTATCCTACTCTGTAGGCCCCATCTTCACTCAATTCATTGTTTTTCCCACTGTACAGGAGCTTCCACTTTGATAAAACAATATAATTTCTAACTGTATTTCAGATGCACATCCTTTTACACACAAACATTAGAGGCTATTGCCATTGCTCTTGGCTGCCTCCAGATCTTGTTAGCAAGATCTTATTGCTGAATACACCACATTCTTGAGCCCACAGAACAAAAAGTCAAGTTGATACTAATCTGTAAATTTCATTCTAATGGCTAGTTTTCATAGTGCTATAATGTTCTATGCATGCTACTGGGTTGGGAGGAGTGATCAACAGTATATCTAGATGTGGTCCCTTTGAGCTACAATAATGAATGACCTTACAAGGTATGCCCACTGACGCAACAATGGCACAAACATTATTAGGAACAAGTGGCTACATCTTCATATGATCTAGGTCATCTCCATGACAATCAACAACATCAATTGTGGGTTCACATATGTGCTTTTGTTGAGTCCACCTGTGGTTCTGGGTTCAGCTTCCTCCCTCAGGGTGTCCAGACTCTGATGCACACTGGGCTGGAAGGATGAAGCAGAACCTGGAATAGGTGGTGTCTGCAGGATCCCTGTCTAGCTTTGAGGTGAGGGGCTTGTCTGAGGATTTTAGTATTACAGCTCTTTTAGACAAAAGCCTTCTCTGGAGCTCTTCAGTGAAACAGCTTGTGTAAATACACTTTATTCAAGGTGACACTATATGAACCTTGAAGAGTAAGAAGGCGTTTTTAGGATGAGTGTAAAATCATTGGCTGGAGCCTAATGTACTGCAAATGCCTCAATTGTACAAGGAAGCATTCTAGGAATCTCAGACACTTGCTAGGTAGGTTCTTATTGTGAAAGAGGAAGCTGAGCTTGTTGGTTTGCCAAGGGCTATTTGTTCTTCCTCAGATCAGGCTTCTCAAATTCAGAGAAGAGGTAGTCCTGTTGGTAAAAGGGAGTCCTCCATTTTGCTACAAACTCAGAGGAGCTATCCAGACAGGTAGACTTCAACCTTAAGGAGCAGGGTTTCCCAACAATCAACAGGGTTAGACTGAGTGTGTAACTCTGATGCTGTGTGGGAAAATTGAGATAAACTTGAAGTAACAGTCCTGCCAATAAGCCTTTGCTCGCCAGACTTCATCCTCTAAAGTGTAGTTTTTGCATGAAACCCAAAATTAATGTATGGTGTGTCCCCAGTAGGTAAAATACACCCCTGAGAACTAGCCCTAGGAAAAACAACATTAACCTTTATATTCACCAGTCTGGAGATCTACTTGGAGAATTGATACTTTCCATTCCTATGACCTGAAGCACAGTTTGAATGGAATTCTTAGTTCTCAGCATGAGAAATCCTTCAGCAAGAAGATGTATGAATATTTTACTGAGTCAAGTGCTATTATGTCTCCTCAGACTAGCCAATCAGGAAATCAACAGGGATATTTGTCTCTAAAAAACAAATGTGGACACTGTCTTTAGTGTTTTTAACTGTGAACAGGTCTTTGCAACTACCAACCCTGGAAAATAGATAAACACACTACCCTCCGAAGAAAGGTGAGTCTGAGAAAGTTCACCTAAGAAAAATGGCTTGCTGGAACACAAGCAAGGAGGTAAATGAGAATAGACAGTGCCATGGTGCCCAGAAGCAGAGGCTTTCAATTGCACCATCTATAGTGACATCAGCAGTGCAACCTGTGCTTCTTTTGTGAACCTCATTTTGGTCATTTGGGAAAATGTAAGCTGGCTCCTGCTTTGAAAGGACTCTGAGTAGATCCTAGTGCTACATGCGGGGAAGTAATACAAAGTGATCATTGAACTCCTCTGGCCCCAGTACTGACTTGAACCTGTCACACAGGCTGTCTATGAGCAGTATGCAGACAATTTTATGTAGATGCAACTAGGTAGTGTCATGCCCTGAAGCTATGCTATGGACCTCTCCAGTCCTAATCCAGGGAGTAGCACTTGGGAACCAAGCAACAGACCAGACTACTGAAAACATCTGAATGTGCCATCTTCCTGGGAGCTAAATATATCACACAGTTCCACTGGCTGTTACAGAAATTAGCCAAAGTTATCCTGGACCAAAGAAACTGTATGAGAATGTTCCCTAAGGGTACTCTGTCTATTCCAGGAGGCTATTCATGCACAGAACAACAGTTCTGTGAGACAGGAAGAAATAATGGACTGGCTTCTCCAATGCAGAAACAGGTGAGGACAGAACTGAAATTGTGCTATCAGGCCCTCAGTGGGCATCTCAACAGGCTTCTGCTTCCTGAATCAAACACTTGGCTTTAACTCTCTTGCTCCAAGAGCATGATGTCATGAAGGATCAAAGGGAGACACAGAAGGTTCAATTCTCCTAGAACCAATTTCATAACTAAATCCAAAGCTCTTCATAGAAAGGTCAGGGAGCACAGATGACTTCCCCAGGTAACACTAACAAACAGTTGCTAAATTCAGGTTTGCTAGAACAGGTACTAGTAACAAAACCAGTTCTCTGCAAGGTCCCAGGCCCACTCACATGTGACAGTCCCTTGAAGACACCTCACTCAGCTTATCTTACTACCCCAAAAACATGACAAAAGCTAGGAACAACACCCAGGAACTTGAGTACAGTTTGATGAGGGACATAGTCAAAGTTTTGAATTCTTCCTTAGGTAGATTATCTCCTCATCAATTGGGCATGATGAAGAGACCATGAAGTCTGAAGACAGACATCAAACTAGAAAATCAACAGAAAATACAACTTCTCCTAGGTATTACATTAGGGTTCATTGACAGCCTGAACTTGCTGCTCAGGTGGAATTAAAGGTGGTGGTGCACACCTTTAACCCCAGCACTTGAGAGGCAGAAGCAGTCAGATCTCTGTGGGTTTGAGACCAGCCTGGACTACAGGATAAGTTCCAGGACAACCAGAACTATACAAAGAAACTCTGTCTTGAAAAAAAAATCATAAACGCCCATGGGTCTGAGGTGATGGCTTAGTAGGTAAGAGCATTAGCTCTGCAAGTCCATTCACCCCTTAATGAAATACTGTCCTGTTAGAACTATAGAAAGCATTAATATTCTGAAACTATAGACAATACTTGAGACTCCTCTTGCAGAAAAGGCTCCCACACAGGTAGCTTTGTGATGGTCAGGTCAGTCAATAAGTGTGTGTGTGTGTGTGTGTGTGTGTGTGTATGTGTGTGTGTGTATGTGTGTGTGTGTGTGGTTTCTGTCCTAGCCACCAGGCAAGGATGGCATAGTCAATACTCTCACAGTGATGGATGGCTTTATTCAATTTGAACAAGTGTATCCCAGCAAAGAACAAAGCATCTCCATAGCAGCTGAGTTCACTCTGGAAGTACTTGTCAGGATACAAGTTCCTCACATAAATCCACTCAAATTGATATATCAATGTGAGACCTGGCTGTCATGTCCAGCATTCTACTTGACAAAGCTCCAAAAACATATTTCCTCCTAGAAACTGATAAACTATAGTCCAGTGATGGTTTTCTAGACAGCATTTTGATATATAAAATGTTTTTGTAATTATTAGACTAAAAAATTAAGACTGCTTTATGATGTATGAAAATGATATGAAATTCCAATCTCATGTCCATAAATAAAATTTTGCTGGAACACAAGCATACTTGTTCATTTGTACTGCCTGGGCAACATTCATGCTAAATGAAAGAGATGCACACAGTTAAAAAGGCTTAAAATATTTAGAATCTATCTTGTAATACACTGAACTGTATCCCTCCAAAATTCAGATAACAAAGTCCTGATTCTCAGTGTCTCTGACTATGACTTTATTAAAAATAGATCTTTAAAAGGATATTAATTCAGTCACATGAGGTCCTGTGTGGGGGCCTCGTGCACTGATGACTGACCTCATAGGAATAAGAGACAATCCAGACAGACATTTACTTGGGCAAACCATGTAAAAACAGGGCAGAAAGACAGTCACATGAGAATCAGGACAGGGGCTTCTAGACAACCCAACCCCATCAGCATCTTTGACTGTCTCTGACTCTGTCTCAAAACTAAGTTCTGTTGGGCAAGTCACTTGGTTTATGATATTTTATGTCAATCCAAGAAGAATACACATGCTTTGCTTAAAGTGTATGCTTAACACCTATGTCCTATGACATAATGTTGCTTTAAAAATTAGCTGGGCTATGGTAGTGCATACCTTTAATCCCAGCACTTGGAGGCAGAGACAGGCAGATCTCTGTGAGTTCTAGGCCAGCATGAACTACAAAGTGAGTTCCAGGACAGCCAGAACCACACAGAGAAACCCTGTCTTGAAGAAAAAATTAAATAAATAAATAAATAAATAAATAAATAAATAAATAAATCTCATCCTGGTGTCTGGTGTGATGGCTTGGTAGGTAAGAGCATTAATTCCTCAAGCAACAGTGTCTGTGTTCAAATCTCTGGCACCCACATAAAACACAGGGCATAGCTATATGTGCCTGAAACACTAGTGTTTAGGTAACACACCAGTATTTAGGTAATGAAGCAGGATATAAAGCAAAATGGCATCCAAATCATCCATCATGCTATAAATAGGAACACTGCATATCCCACAGATGACATATCCAAGGCCCGAGGTGCAGGTGGAAACAGACACCCAGATCTGTACAGCCATCCTCCTTTTGCCTATGTGTCTGCAACCATAGTTCTGATCAACTCCAAGATACTTCCCTTACACCGCAGCAAACCCCTGGAATATTACGATCTAGAAGCATCTCCTAAGTCCACAGTATTTAATCCTCTTTCAGCTTTCATTGTGATAGTGCCTTGTTTCTGTGTCTTTCTTTACCTCTTCTCTCTTAGAAATACATAAGACATCCTGGGCTGTTTTGTTATTGAAAGCATGTCTCTCTGCATGTCTCATTTTAGAGGACACCAGGTTGTTTGTGTCTTGCCTGCTCTTGCTAAAAGGACTATCAGCATCTGATTGCTTTTCTGACTTGTGCTTCACAGCTGTGCAAACTGCACTGGAGGAGAAGGCTCTGTTCTCAGTCTGAAGCATAAAAGACACTTCAGAAGGCAGCAGTCAGATCCACAGTGACCAAGCACGACCTTTTACCAGAACACAAAATATATCTCAGCATTTCCAAGTATGTGCATGAAGTAATGAGATCTGGATAAAAGTGTTTGTTTAGTAAATACATTAATGTAATTAATCCATTGTAAATGATTAATGACATTTTTAAAGAGTATCAAGGGTATGTTCATCATATACCAGGAAAGATAATTCCTTTTCACTAACCTCTGGTAACTACAAATAAGAGAAAAGGACCCAATCACTAGTACTCTGGGATATTGAAAATTTGTCTTCAAGGCTACCAGTGCTGACTATAACAGTCCAGTTGGCAACTAATATGAATAAAAGTGTTGGTCACATGCCCAGATTTTACAAGCTAGGAACCAGACTGAAGGGAGACATGGCGATGACTTACCAAAAAAAATAAAATAAAATAAAAATAAAAAAAATTTTTAAAAAAGCCATAGTATTATGGAGGAGATGTGACTATGCAGCTAATATGACTAAGAATAGGGATTTCTTAACCAGACCCAGGGGAGGTTGGGGCTGGATAGATATGGTTGGGATGATGAGCCAGGGAATATTTCCTAAGGAACAAAAAATATTTGATTCACCTAAGTTAAATCTTAAAGAATAAAGAACTTAATATGAAATTAAAGAATTTTACAAAGTAAAAATGAGGACCAAGAAAAGGGCAAATATGCCTCCAGGAAGAATAAAAGCTTCACATGAAATGTAAAGAGTATCTCTGTGATGACAAGAAAGCTCGTCCTACAGGACTTTTTGAAGTGGAAAGCAGTGCATCTCTTTTTATAAGGTAACACTCCTCTGAAATCCTCACCTCCCCATGGCCTGCTGGAACAGGCCTGCACCCTTCTTCCTTCATGTCTTCTTAAGTCACTCAGCTATACATGTAAGGAACTGCTATTGCCTGGCATTGCTACAGATCCTGCCGATATAAAAGCAACAAGAAAGAATGTATTTAGTCTTTAAGAAATAGCTATTTTAATGATCTGAAATAAAACTAGTAAGTATTTTTTAAGTGAAAGCTCTCATTCATTAGAAGAATTTATTCGTTGTAAATGATAAAAAAAATAAAATAAAATAATTGTGGTAAATGATAATCCAGTAACAAAGGAGAATCTGTCTGAGGTAGCTGTTTGAATTTAACTGAATCAAAACTGCACAGGATCTTAACGTCAGCTATTTGGTAGCACTGGCCATGTCTCAGTGTTCAAGGCCTGTGTGTGGCTAGCAGAGAGCACAGTGAACAGAGTGGGCCAAAGAACATTTCCAGAATTAGGACAACTCTGTAAGACAGGAATAATCTTTAAAATCCCCCATAACTGAAAGAGAGATACATTGTCTGATAGTTAATGTGATACACTAACTTCTAAATAAACTATTACACTAAGATTTAACAAGTCCACAGCTCTTTCTGAATCATAGTGTCATCTCAGCATGCTTTGTGAATGACCCTTTCTGAGTGCTGGTTCACATTTTGGATATAAGACTAAATGTGCTTTTCCTGCCTTTGTATCTAAAATTTCCTTGCAATGATAGTGAAGAGATAAAAAAGATTTTCAATGATTATTTTTAAGTGGGGAGGTTTCTGAAGGATTCTAAGATTGTGTGGATACTGGACAAGGGAGAGAGAAAGGGCAATGGGAAATCACTGTCTAAGAGATTAGCTGAGGCCTCAGGTAAGACAATAGCTGATGGGGCTCAAAGGAGCCAGGAAACAGGAATATCAGGTTAAAATCAGTCTACAAGGGATCCCCTACTACCAACTCTTCACACAAAACACCCAGAAGCCAGCAGCCTTTATAAGTCAAGAAACAAATAAAATGAAGAAATGAAACAAAACAACATCAACAACAAAGGTCTATCCTGGAGAAGTCAGGCTTAATAGCATTGTGAAGAAACAGGGATATCACTAGAGGGAATACCTCACCAAGCGAAGCCACAAAAGACATTACACAGGGTTCTGATACTCCACTGGTTCCTTCCTGGCCTTGCACAACACTAACCACATGTTGATAATCCTTTGTAGCAAAAGTAAATGCACTAAGAGCTAATACATGAAGTCTCAGCACTCCCAGATATTTTAGAACATTATTCTTCAGTATAAATGGTGAATGATCAGTAAAGCCTCATCAAGCAGTTGACAAAATCCTATAGCACAAACAAGAGTACCAAAGAGAAAATAAAAAACTTAGAGGGTTTTTTTGTAGTTTTATGTTATTTTTGAGACTGTAATTACAATATTTCTCCCTTTAGTTTCCTCCCTCAACACCCTCCCACTTACCTCCGCCGTTTTCAAACACATGGCCTCTCTTTTTACTAGTTGTTATTGCAAGCACATATCTATATACATGTGTATTCATAAATTTAGCCAACTCAGAAAATGTAACATTATTTGAATATAATTTGCAGGGATAATCATTTGGCACTTGATTACCAATCTCTGTGTTCTTCCCTCTCCTGCTCCCAGCTTTCCTCAATTGTCTACATTTATTTGTGTAAGGTTGAGGCTTTCAAGGCTTTTCCCCATCCACATGGGCATGTCCACCAGTGTCATCCTTGTTCAGCACACATTTGGGAAGTCATTATGGCAATGCTTTATGGATGTAGCAAAAGTTTTAATGAGTAAATTGAACCAAGGATTTTAAAGAAGAAGGAAAAAAAAACAAAATAAAAAAACCAACTTTTGATACATTTTAATGATGTGTTCAGTTTTATAATGAGATGCTCTAATTTGATATGAAAAAGAAAAATCTGAGAGTAGGACTCTCAGAAATAAAAAATATGATCTCCAGCAATGTTACTAGGAGGGAAAGAAACTAAAGAATATCTTGCAGAAGAAGAAAAAGGATAAAATCAGATGCTTTTTTAATCAATCTAACAGGTTTTGGAGAAAGTAAATAAAATAAAATGGGAAAATGTTCTTTTTAAAAATACAAAGGTCAAAAATAGGCATTTAGGCTTTCATATAAAATGGAAGAAAAATTACCTACAAGAGAAAAGAATGCTTTAGAGCATGCTGGGAGATAGATGACAATGCAGAGATATCTTCACATTTCCTGTAAGAGCTAAAGAAAGACATTGTCAAACATACCAGCACTCTTTTCCCTCTCAGGAAGTTATTAAGAATATAGGTCACCAAGAGGAATGACTACGACAAGAAATCAAAAAATATAACATTCAGAACATAGTGGATCCAGCTTAGAAATGCAGTGAAGGAATATTCTAGATGACAGGTACCAGATGTACGCAGAAAGCAGCAACTTAGGACCAGAAAATAGATAGATAAATAAATAGATGATACATAGATACATAGACTGACAGATATGAAAAATATAAAATCAATACAGATACAGGGGAAAGTCCTTAGGCCAGAAGGAAATGAACTGTGTAGATGGTACTGTCTTGTGTTAATTGTTGTTGAGAGTATATCTTATGGAAAGAGATAAAGTCAAAAAGGAAGGCAAAGAAACTCCATGAAAAACAAAAACTCTACAGCTTCACCATCACTGTGTAGTGCTGGTGAATGATCATCTAACCACTACCAGAAAAGGTATTTTGTCTTTAAACTCTTATCAAACAACTGATCATATAAACAATTCTAGTAAAAAAAAAATTAAACAAAGGGTTATGTTGGAAATGTCAAAATACAGAAAGGAAGTATGGTGAGCCAAAAGAATAATAGCATAGCTATCATTATATTATGAAGTAAGGAATCAACAGATGCTGTCTATGTTTATCAAAATAGTCAATATACTCAGATCCCAAAATTATAGAATTAAGAAACTTGAAAAACATGATAGACTCACACTAGGATAGAGGTGGGATGCTTAGTTTTTTACCTGAATGAGTCTCATAAAACAATCAAATATTGATGGTAAATCAAGAAATGACTCTGAGTATGTTAGCTAGCAATTTAGAAATGAATACCCTAAAAGATGTACTGAGTTAAATGGTTCCAAGTAGAATTAGAACTGGTGAGGATATTGCTTTCCCTAGGAAATCCTCCGTACCATAAGCATGTAGTGTTTAACCATAGATGTTATTGTATGGTAACTATAACAATGACTTTTTATTTTTGAGAATATAATTACATCATTTCCCCCTTCCTTATAAACCTTCCCATATACCCCTTCTTTTTTTTTCAAATCCATGGCCTTCTTTTTCATTAATTGTTCTTGCATACACATATGTATACATTATATTGTATTGTGTGCATATATTATATATGTATACTATATAATATATAGTATGTTATAAATAGTATATATTATAATGCATACATACATTTCTAAATATAACCTGTTCAGTCAGATTAATGCTACACATATGTATGCTTTCAAGGCTGATTATTTGGTAATGGATAACCAATTGCGTGCTCTTCCCTTGGGAGACTGTTTCTCCTGCTCTCAGTTTTCCTTGATTGCCTGTAGTAGTTCTTTCTGTAAAGCTAAAGCTTCCTGAGATTTCTCTGTCCACTTTGGCATTGTCTATTGATGTTATCGTTGTCCAGCTCATGTTTTTGCAGGATTTGTTGGTGTGTCTTTATAGGTGTAGCTACTGACATTACTAGGAGACACAGTATCACAGCAAACATTGTGATTCTCTGGCTCATATAAAATGACTGAAACCAGATTTTCATTGGAAGCAGTCTTACTCTCAGATTTTCATTGGAAGCAGTCTAACTCTAGAGGCCAGACTCTTAAAATGAATTAAATGCCTCTGCTGAGATAGATTTGGTGAAAAGAACCAAGAAAAATACATTTTAACATGTAGCATTCTATCAACCAGGGGCCTCAGGACAACAGATCAGCAACAACTGGAATCTTACAGGAAATTTGATTTAAGCATTATGCACATATGTCATGTTTTAGTGCAGATGTCACATGTTCCCCCAAAGGATCCTGTAATGATGACATTATCCTCATGCAGCCATGTACAAAGGTGGGGTTTTTTGAAGGTAGCTGACTATAAATGTTCCAACTTAGTGAATGGAGTAATTCATAGAATGAGACATTGGACTAAGGTAGAAAGTTCAGAAGTCAGTAAGAAGAAGCAGGCCATTAGGAGCATGTACTTGGGGAGTATGTTTGCCCTGATCTGTGCTGACTGTCTATGCCAAAAGCAATTTAGCTAAGTCATATATTCCAGCCATAATGTTCTGACTTACCATAACCTAATGCAGTGGAGCCAAGATAACACAGTCTGAAATCTCTGAAATTGTGAGCAAAATTTGTTATTCTTAGTTCATTACTCTTAGGCAGTTTGTCATAGCAATGGGAAGCTGGATAACAAACTGACAACCATTTGTCCTCACTGATCCACTGAATCAGAAAAGCAGGGGAGGGGGAGTAAGAAATCTGTTTAACCGGCAACCTACAGATTAGGAAAAGATCTTTACCAATCCTACATCCGATAGAGGGCTAATATCCAATGTATACAAAGAACTCAAGAAGCTAGACGCCAGAGATCCAAATAACCATATCAAAAAATGGGGAAGAGAGCTAAGTAGAGAATTCTCAACTGAGGAAACTCGAATGGCCGAGAAGCACCTAAAGAAATGTTCAACATCCTTAGTCATCAGGGAAATGCAAATCAAAACAACCCTGAGATTTCACCTCACACCAGTCTGAATGGCTAAGATCAAAAACTCAGGGACTGCAGATGTTGGCAAGGATGTGGAGAAAGAGGAACACTCCTCCATTGCTGGTGGGAATGAAAGTTGATACAACCTCTCTGGAATTCAGTTTGGCAGACCCTCAGAAAAATAAACATAATACTACCTGAGGACCCAGCTATTCCACTCCTGGGCATATACCCAGAAGATGCTCCAACATGTAATAAAGACACATGTTCCACTATGTTCATAGCAGCCATATTTATAATAGCCAGAAGCTGGAAACAACCCAGATGTCCCTCCACAGAGGAATGGATACAGAAAATGTGGTACATTTACACAATGGAATACTACTCAGCTATTAAAAACAATGACTTCATGAAATTCGCAGACAAATGGATGGATCTTGAAAATATCATCCTGAGCGAGATAACACAGTCACAAAAGAATGAACATGGTATGTATTCACTGTTAAGTGGTTATTAGCCCAAAAGTTTGAAATACCCAAGAGTCACTCAGCAGCAACAGTAGGGCTGACTGAGGTCTCAGATGGAGGACTTGGAGAAAGGACTGAAGGAGCTGGGGGAGTTTGCATCCCCAGGGAGGCAGCAACAGTGGCAACTGGCCTGACCCCTGATATTCCTGGAGACTGATCCACCAACCAAAGAATACACATGGAGGGACCCATGGTGCTAGCCACAAATGCGGCAGAGGAGGGTCCTGTTATCCATCAGAGGGAGGAGAGGCCCTTGGGCCTGAGTGTATTAGATGCCCCAGTATAGGAGAATTCCTAGGAGGAAAGACGAGAGTGGGTGGGTGGGTGGGAGAATACTCCCATAGTGTCAGGGGGAGGGTGGAGGGAATGGGGAGGTTCCAAAGGGGAGATCTGGAAAGGTGGAAACATTTGAAATGTAAATAAAATATGAAAAAAAAAAGTAAAAACATATGTATAATTGTTGTCACAATCAATGGGGCTTCATAGGAAGAATGTATACTGTTATATATAAATTAAAAAGAAAGGTTTGAGAAAAGAAAAAAAAGAAGAAATCTGTTTAACAATCTCTATGAGAGATTTTGATGCCATAAATTTAAGCAACCATTGTAAATTCTCAAAAACATTAAGAATGAACCTTAAGTTGATAATAAGGAAACATCTCATGAATGGAACAGCTACATTCTTGATTGTCAATGAACAATTATTATTTTCATAAACATAGTATGTATGTCTTTGTATGTGTGTGTCTATGTGTGTTACAACATAGACAGTTTCCAAAATCAAAGTATTATTTAATCATATTTACTTACCCCAAAAAATAGGTGGGAAGTTTTAGAATAGATATGTTCTCTAGACAATCAGATGGAAACTCAAGACAGAATTGGATATCTATAAAGACTCAAAAAGCAGAATATAAATTGGATTAAGATTAAACCAAACAAACATTGTAGTAGAATCATTCCTAACAACCTCCTTCCAGAGAGGCAATATGTACCTTGCTAAGAGACATGAGAGTGGCATTCCCACAGATTTGACCAGCAATAAATGTGTTAATTACCAAAGCAGACTGCATTTCGTCCTCATGACAATTATTTTAATTCTAGCTGAAAGAGTCCAAATAATTCTAAATATGATTATTGTGCTACTTATGTTTGATTTTCATAAATCAAAGTATGAATTAATCTATTTAATGACAGTCTTGGATTCAGTGGGTCCATTTGGCTCAAATTCTTTCTGGATCACATTTTGATGTGAGAAATCTTCAGGTTACAAGAGTTCTCAGTGCTTGAGATGAAAGCTATTTGTGTATGAAAAAGTTCAGAAAGCATACAGAAGGGGCAGAACTGAAAAGCCCAAAGCAAAACTAAAAGGGAAAAAATGGGAAGAGCCGATGACAAGGATGGTTAGTTGCAGTATGGTTCAAGTTCAAATTAAAGAATAAAGCTGATAAAAATGACAAGAATTCAGGGAAAAGACAGGAAATGTCTGTGTCACCCAAGAAACCTGAGGACTGAGGCATAAAATGAAATGGACCTGGAGAAAATGGAGACTTAACAACCACCATTACCTTTGATTTATATAATCCAGGGTAAGTGCCTGTGAGAGCAACATTCAGTGCACACGGAGTTTCAATTCTTTTAGCCATTCTCTTTTAGGAAGATTTATGTGCAATAGCATTTACAGGTTAAAATTCCACCGTGAGGATGAAATTTAACTGTAAATATTGTCCTACATGCAATCTTGAATGTTTCAGCACAAACTACTTAGATTGTTTTTAAATAATATAAATTACTTTTAAAGAATGTACAAAGCAAATAGCAGTCGGTCCATCTTATATCTCTGATGCCAGTGTGGCCACATTAAATGACCTTTTTATATTACTCCCTTTCCACATCATCAGCAAATATAATAACAAAAGATTAATAATTAAAGTGTTTGTGTGTGTGTGTTTTCATGGAAGAACCAGTCATATCTTTTTGCTAGTAAAAATTAGTAATTTACAAAATACTGAATAATAATTTGAGGATTAAATAAACCAGGAGTTTCTTCTACTTCTCATGTACAGCTACATCCTTCTTGAGCATACATATTAAAATATCAAACAGTGACTGTTTTTGTTAGTATAAGTAGTACTGAAATTTCAATTCAGCATCCATACCTATCATCACTTAAAGGCTTCTAAATATAAATTATCATATTAAATAAAATTATTATCAAATATTAAATGAATCACAAATTATCAAATAATTAATTAAAATTGTATGTAGCAATCCATTTCCTACCTCTGTTTTTGAACGTGGTCAGCACATTGCTCTTACTGATTCAACAACAGGTTTTTGTACCTACACAGTCGGGTTCTCCCCATGGGTGCTGCACAGGAATGAACTAAGGTTCTTTTTTTTTTCCTTTTCTTTTATTGGATGTTTTATTTATTTACATTTCAAATGTTATCCCCTTTCCCAGTTCTCCTCCAGAAACCCCCTATGCAATTCTCCCTCTCCCTGCTTCTGAGGGTGCTCCCCCACCCACCCACTCACTCCTGTCTCCCCTACCTGGCATTCCCCTACACTGGGGCCTTGAGCCTTCCCAGGACCAGGGGCCTCTCCTCCCATTGTTGCGTGACAAGGCAATCCTCTGCCACATATGCAGGTGGAGCCATGGGTCCCACCATGTGTACTATTTGGTTGGTGGTTTAGTCCCTGAGAGCTCTGGAGGATCGGGTTGGTTGATATTGTTGTTTTTCCTATGGGTTACAAATCTCTTCAGCTCCTTCAGTCCTTTCTCTAACTCCTCTGTTGGGGACCCTGTGCTCCGTCCAATGGTTGGCAGCAAGCATCCGCCTTTGTATTTGTCAGGCTCTGGCAGAGCCTCTCAGGAGACAGCTATACCAGGCTCCTGTCAGCAAGACTTCTTGGCATCCACAATCGTGTCTGGGTTTGGTGTCTGTATATGGGATAGATACTCATTTGGGGCAGTCTCTGGATGGCCTTTCCTTCAGTCTCTGCTCCACACTTTGTATCCAAATTTCCTCCCTTGTGTATTTTGTTCCCCCTTCCTTTTTTTTTTTTTTTCTTGTCTTCAAGTTTATTGAAAATATGGCATAACAGATTAAACAGCTCCACATGGTGTTTTGAAATTCATCCCAACTGTAGACTGAGTGACCTGAAAGTCAGAGAGACTGCCAAAGTCCAGAAGCTTCAGCATTTCCTTGGTGTCAGGATCTACCACAATGAACTCCTAATCTAGGGCTAGGACCTCTGGAACATAATTATTTCTCCTCTCTCTCTCTTCTTCCTGCAACTTGCTAGAGATACTTCTCACAGAATCTCCCTGAATCTGCTTCATCAGATGCATGACATAGCCAGGCTATCTTGTTCGAAAGTTTCTTGCTAGGATAATGACGATCTCCTTGCACATGTGCTTCTTGGTGTAGAAGTCATTACCCAGGCGCGTGTAGTACTTCTGATGATGACCTGGGCCTCCTTCTTCACAGTCTTGGTGTGAAGGCCGCCCTTGTTTGCGGGTCTCAGTAAAAGAGACTTGTTCCCCCTTCTAAAAAGGACCGAAGTATTCACACTTTGGACTTCCTTCTTTTTCATGTGGTCTGTAAATGGTATCTTGGGTATTCCAAGCTTTTGGGCTAATATACACTTATCAGTGAGTGTATACCATGTGTGTTCTTTTGTGACTGAGTTACCTCACTCAGGATGATATTTTCTAATTCCATCCATTTGCTAAGAATTTCATGAATTCATTGTTTTTAATAGCTGATTAGTACTCCATTGTGTAAATGTACCACATTTTCTGTATCTATTCCTCTGTTGAAGGACATCTGGGTTCTTTCCAGCTTCATGCAATTATAAAGTAGCTATGAACATAGTGGAACATGTGTCCTTGTTATTTATTGGAACATCTTTTTGGGTGACAGCATCTGCTGTCAACCTGAGTTTTTGAACTTAGCCATTCTGACTGGTGTGAGGTGGAATCTCAGGGTTGTTTTGATTTGCATATTTCCCTGATGACTGGGTGTTGAACATTTCTTTAGGTGCTTCTCAGCCCTTCGAGTTTCCTCAGTTGAGAATTCTCTATTTAGCTCTGTTCCCCATTTTTTAATAGGGCTATTTGGTTCTCTTAAGTCCAACTTCTTGAGTTCATTGTATATATTGGATACTAGCTCTCTATTGGATGTAGGATTGGTAAAGATCTTTTCCCAATCTGGTGGTTGCCATTTTGTCCTATTAACAGTGTCCTTTGCCTTACAGAAGCTTTGCAATTTTATGAAGTCTCATTTGTCAATTGTTAATCTTAGAGCATAAGCCATTGGTATTCTATTCAGGAAATTTTCCCCTGTTCCCATGTTTTCATGGCTCTTCCCCACTTTCTCCTCTACTAGTTTCAGTGTATCTAGTTTTATGTGGTGGTCCTCCAACCACTTGGATTTGAACTTTGTACAAGGAGATAAGAATGAATCGATTTGGTGCCAAGAAAGATGCAACAACTCTGAAGAAAGATGAGGATATTGTATACACCAAGAAGTTAAGAACAAAAGTCACCAGAAAAGTGAAACTATGTAGAAACAACATTTAAGAAGGAAAAATAAATTTGGCTTAGTGATGAATTCCAGTGTGATTTTTCACCTCCAGTATAAAAGTGTACTGTAAATAATGCTGTCCTTATTTAAGGAAGGAAGCTTTGAGCTTTCCTGGTCATATTATCTTCAAACTCCAATGGAGATCATGGAGATCACCAGGGATCTCAGAGCAATAACAGTTTGAGCAGGCAGAATGAGGCCCTCTTTCCTACCCAATAAAGCTCTGTGAAATTAAAAAAATAAAATAAAATAAAAGAGTGGATCAATTTGCATTTCTACATGCAGTTAAACCATCACCATAGATGATGTGGGTTCATTTCTGGGTCTTAAATTCTGTTCCATTGATCTACATGCCTGTCTCTGTACCCAATACCATTCAGTTTTTTTTATCACTATTGCTAAGACATGAACTAAGGTTCTTAAGAAGTGTATTCTCAGTCTTTCTATATTGGATCTATTTGCAGATCCGTATTGAATGATGTAATTGATCTTTTGTGATGTTCAAGTTTTTAGTCATCAGCAAAATAGTCAAGACATTTCTCTACATTTTAGAAACCTCATACTTTGGCTGTAATAAAACTTGATTGTTATGAAACAAGAGAATGAGAATTGTGCCTAGAATCAATAATAAACATGATAATAACAAATGACACAAGTGTATCATTAGAACACATGTATGCAGGTCAAAAAAACCTGTCTGTATCTGTTAGCAGTCTCAGTGCTACAGAGCAGAGACCAGTGGATCCCTGAAGTGTGCTTGTCAAATGTTCTGGCCAAATCAGTGTGCTACATACCCAGTGAGAAACTTAGACTAAAAAATAAAAGGAGTGGGGGAAGGGATGACTGATGTTGACCTCTGCTTCCTTAAGCATCTGCATGCACACATCACACAGTGTCTCCGTACTTTCCTTTTTATTTCAGAGTTTCTTGCTCCAGTAATATACTGACTGCCAAGGAATTTGTTTCTTTCTTCAACTGGAGAATTAGAAAGAGATTTAAAAGTTCACCTGATTTTTTTATAACTAAATTTTTGTGGCCTCTATGTCTATTGCCCTGAACAAAGCCACTGATGAGTAGATGTATCATACAATAATGAAAGCATACTTCTATTGAGACAAAAATATCCTTACAAAGGTAACCATACTCTTAATTATAATCACTCTCTCTGGTATATGCCCAAATGAAGTGAAAACTTATTTTACAACCAAATAAGGGACAAATAAGATGTCCTTCACAAAGTACATGATTAATTATACTGTGGTCAAATGAGACTGAAAATAAGTACCAAGATGTTTAAAGATATACAGAGAACTTAAATACATGTAAATGAATGAAAGTAATCTCAAAAGATTACCAACTGTGTAACGTCTAGAAAAATAAAACTATAGACATCAGTAATTACCAGAGTTTGGGTGAGAGGGGGAGGAGTAGGCAGAGATTTTTATAGCTGTGGTCGTACTCAATGCTGTGATAGGGGATACATGTCATTTTATGTTTGATGAAAACAACAGAGTTTATACTACCCAAACTGACTTTGCTGTTCGCCATGGCCATGGGTACTGATGGAATTCTGGTGCGTGTTCTTCAGTTGTAATAAATGCAGCCTAATAATAAATAAAAGTCCACTAAAAATGAGAAACACTTCCCTGATGGTCTGAAACTGAGCTTTAATATCTTAGAGTCTTGTATTTTTATTTGCTAAACCTGGCAGCAGTGCTAGAAGTGAGCTGGAGTATTTAGTTACACAGTTTGCAATGAATGTCTTAATACATATGGCATATTTTGAGCTTTCTTCTCCCATCTCAGAAGGTATGTCTCATTATCCATCCAGCCTAGACACCCTGCCATATAGACAGTGAAGTAGAGGTGGGCTATATACCCTAGTACTGGATTACTGCATTCCCTACAGTTTGGCTCCCTCTAATGAATTCTGGAATTATAAAAAATATTCATGTCAACTTCTAGCCTTGTAAATGAACATTCTTTGTTTACATAAGGTTTCCATTTAATCCCAGGCCTCTTTGTTTACCATGTGTATTGTTTTCATAATTTCATTAAGGCTCTGCCAAGTCAGAAATTGCTGTTTCAATTGTTTGGGTATTCCCCAAGAACTGAAACTGGCATCAGAAGAACACGTTGCATAAATGCTAAAGTATTCTTCTCCTGTCTCAGATAATTTTTAAGTAGTACATCTGACCTTTAATGCAACATGCTTTTTTCCTGATAACAGGGCTATCTCTGAGAAGCTCATTTACATGGTATCACTACAAATTATGTATTTTATTTATTCAAGGAGCAATCTCTGTCAGTCTCTGCAAAGCCATGATTAGAATCTCTATATTTCTGAAGCCACCTGTCAACACAACTGTGCTTGAATAATTACATTCAATAACCCTGGAAATAGTCACTTGCTACAGCTATTTCTATGCTGAGAATTTTAGGTATCAGCACATAACCAAGCTAACAATAAAGCTTGTGAAACTAAACCTATTATCTGCCAAACGCATCTCTGGATAGTTCTATCTTGGAGAGAAGTCTATTATAGAGATACTGACATATATACACCCTCACTGTCCCTCTACATACATACAATATTATTGATGATAGGTACCAACTAAGGGCTGTCATCAACCATAATCGCCCTATCTGCTGGAATAGATTTAATTTGCTGACATAAAACAGTCTCACTTTTTATATACCTGGGTTAAACTGATGTTTGAGAAGTCTCAGAGAGTCATAATTCCCACCCTGATGACTGACTATAAGTCACTGATTACAGTGCACATTGGGCACTCTTCACTTCACTTCGAGACCTTCACAGCAGCTTTTATTAGAAGGTTTTTCTTCAAAGTCCAAAGCCAAGATAGAATACTTCAACATAGCATCCATTTTTAATGACTCTCAAACTAGAATATAAACCCCTATTCAGCATTCATTAACTCTCATCAGGATATTAACAACTTGTCTATCTCTTGTCTCTCTGTCCATGTTAGATACAAATCCCTAGTGTAATCCAGGGGAGTGGGGGCTTCAGAACATCTATCTGATAGTTAAAATGAAGACCGATGAAATTAAGAGACAATACAGGCTCTCCTTCATCTTCAGAGTCCTGTGACAGCTCCCTCCACGTTCTAACCCCTCCTGCAAGAAAGAGGCAAATTATTTATTCTCAGTGAACAAAGAAACCCTGAGGGGAATGCAGACTGTCAAATATTAAGAACAAGTGGTGCAATTAGAAACCAGAGTTTGGGTTTTAAGTTTCTCTGTAAGGAAAAGAAAGAAAGAAAGAAAGAAAGAAAGAAAGAAAGAAAGAAAGAAAGAGGGAGACAGAGAGCTTTAGAAAACACATATTCTTAAGCAAAATCTGAGAATTCAGACCCAGCCTTCTCATTCAGATTTCATTTGTTTCACTCTTGGAATAAAATATAAAGATGCTCAGAAATAGAAGCAAAATTGGCAGCCTTCTAGTGGTGTAAAATAGGTCCAAACACAATAAATGACACTTCTTATAAACAGTGATCTCTGACATGATGGAGTGAATTGGCTACACCATGCACAGTGGAGGCAATGGTCACTCCCTCCCCCTTCAAATAAATGCTTTGTGAATATATGTGTCTTTGGAGAATACCCACTGGTATATGAAAATCCCTGCCAGATGACAAAATGCATTATTAAAAGTAAATGAAAATTCTATATCCTTGCTTTAGAACAGAAGATTCTGCTTTGTTGTCCATGTGCACAAGCTTGCTTGTAGCTATGAATATATGAGGGTGCACAGTCCACACAAGGGACACCAGACGTCCACTGATCATATTGCCCCTGCCATGGGACATGAAGGGACTCTGGTGTCTTTCCTGTGTCTACTCTGTGATGTATGGTTTTTTATGAATTTTCTGCAATAAAGCTCTTAGAAATTGACTTGGAGATTACAGTGGAACTGAACCATGGGCCACTTGGAGGAGGGGAAGTACTTTGGCTAGTCATGTAATTGTACTTAATTACTGCCAAACTTTATGCTCCCTTTGACACTGCTAATCTACACACGTGGATGTATGATCTAAAAAAATAGAATCAATGTTATTTGATGCATTGACATCTGGAGAAAAAAAAAAAAGAGCCTAGAATTACCTAGCCTTGAGCTCTTCTCCCTACTCTGGTTCCAAGGAAAAAATCAATGAGCTAAGCAACTCCCCTTTTTAAAAACCTTGGTGATGTTCCTATTTATCAGTGAGCAACAGGCTTCCAATCCTTGTCCCCTGTGAGATCCAGGAGCCAGCTTTACCCTATGTTGCTACAAACCCTGCCTCCCATAGCTCCCAATTTATACATGTCCTGAGTTCAAGTCATGCTACTTCCATATGACCCTGTCTGGTACATGGTGCCCTCCTGACCCAAGCTTGGGTTTTCTCAGGACATTGCAATGGATGATGGGGATTTTGTCATTCTCCATCCTTAAGGTGTATATTCATTGTGCAACATATGGAGTGATTTGCACATCACATTTCATACTTGAATAATTCCCTTCAGTCTCCTCATGCTCTTCCAAATAAAATTTGAGCTTCTGTGACAGTTAATTCAAGGCTCAGTTTTCCACTACTCCATGCCACAGAATAGATCTCTTTCATCCTCTACTATTTTTTTCAGTTTAAAGCATAGTAAAAGAGCTGTTGATCACTGCCATAGTATGTGTGCCACTGCAGCACCCTTAGGGTTATCTTGCCATGCTGGTCATTGTGGTTCATAGATGTCCAAGCTGTGTAAGATGTCTTAGCTGTGTTGGTGAAGTCCCTTCTTTGGAAGCATGAATGCTACCTTTTGCTACCATAAAAGCTGGTTCTCAGGTGGGAGGTATTCAGGTCAGTTCCAGTTTATGGGTTTATGGTAACTGTTGCATGGTGTCTTCAGCAATTGGGACTTATCTTCAACCTCTGAAGGGTAACCAAAGGAATAACCTCTAACATTTTAGGAGTCTCTTGAACAATCCTGACCATCAACTCAAAAGAGGGCTTCTCATGTCTGGTATTAGGGTTTTGTTAGATGATTTTTGGTTCTTAGAAGAATCTTCAATCCAGATGAGAAGAATTTCTTTAAACTATATGTATATTTATACACAGACTTATATGTATTATATGGTTTATTAGGCAGATAGTTAATAGTATGATTTTTACAACCTTTTCAGACATGTTTGATAATATTTTACTCTTCTTCTGTATTTTTCTCTCTCCCTAATTAGAGCTATTCCCTCATTTTTCCCATTTCCCCAAACAGATTACTTGTCTCTTACCATTCCTCTCTCTATTGATCCCCCACTTCCCCACCCCAGAAATGGTCCCTTTTTACATTCCTGATTTATGCACTTACTCCAGGGTATGTATTCATATCTAAGATTTGGAGGTAGCATCCTCAAATGAGAGAGAATATGTGGTGTTTGTCTTTCTGGATCTTGGTTTCCTAATTTAATAATATCTTTTCTATTTCCATCCATTTACCTGCAAAGTTAATTAGTTCACTTTTCTTTGCAGATGAATAGTGTTTCATAGTGCCACAGGCCAGACCATGAAAATTGGATATTCACTACCAAATGGTTAGCCCTTAGAACATATATACAAATAACATTATATGGGAAGGTTAACATTATAAGGATGGAACAAGAAGGGAAACTGACAGTTATAATCTCAAAATATAAAGAAATAATTAAATATTTTATAAGTTTTCAAAAGAGAGAATTAGAATGACTATCTCAACTTTTTCTCCCTTCTTAAATAAGTAACAGATACCTCTGCAGATGTAAGCCATGAAAGAAATATTTTTCTACTAATAAAACCTTTCTGAAGAAGGCTGGGAATAAAGGAGAGAGGGGAAAACTGCCATTGGAAAGTAAAGTAAGTAAGTCAATTAATTATATTTTAAAAAGATTGTCTACACAAATCTCATATGTGACACCTTCATCCATACACACTTAAATACGACCCTTTTAAAAACAAAGTAGGTTTTTTTTTTTCTGTCTTTCTCTGTTTATAAACAGAATGCAAACAAAATGTCCTTTTTAGTTTCAGCAGATGTTCAGAGATTTCTTACCTGAATTACAAACTTTCAAAAATATATTAGAATGTTAAAGAAAGCAACCCCGCTGTTGTTTATTGCCTCAACAGCCCCTACAAAGATGAATGCTACTAGAGTTGATGAGAACACATTTCTCTTATTTACACATTTTTATTTACTAAAGGCCTACTGCTTAGCTGACATTGTCCTAGATGCAAAGGTACAAAGATGTGTAAGTTACAGCTAGAAGGCTCTCTCCATTCCCTTGCTCACTATAATGGGATGTGCCAATCAAAGGATCCAATCAAAACGTTGTGGGCAAGAAAAGGTAAGTGGATAGATGACTGTGGTACAGCAGGATGGTGGAGAGTATTCAGGTGTGTATTCAGATAGTATTCATGATGCCATGGAATGATCTGCAGTGATGTGGCAATGCACAAACTGTATGTTTCCAACCACAGGACAGTCTGGGAAGTCCAGAACTGTAGAGAGACGAGTTGGAGAAGATGACAGGCCTGTGAAGCATCCTGCATGAGGTTATAGTGGAGAACACAACCCACCGAGTTAGGGCTGGAGACATGGCTTGACAGCTACGAGCATTGGCTGCTCTTCCAGAGGTCCTGAGTTCAAGTTCAATTTCCAGAACCCACATGGCAGCTCACAACACTCTATAGCTGTAGTCTCATGGGATCCAATGTCCTCTTTTGGTATGCAATGTTTATGCAGATAAAATACCCATTTACATAAAATACATAAGCAAGTAAACATTTTTTTAAAAAAAAAAATGAGAAAAGAAAAGAAATCCAAAGAGTTTTCAATACCAGAGCAAGCCAAGCTGTAGGGTGTGTCCATTCATTCACACTAACCTGTCACATCAGTCATAACATGTCTACCATGTCATTGGAATACAAGAAGAATAGAAGAATTAGAAGAGTGAGGGATCTGTGATATAGTCAAGTTTCCTGTAAACCTACAACTGTTCTAAAAGAAACTAACTGAAAAATTTAAATCATCGGAAAGACCAGTTTTATCACACATGTAGACTTCTAAAGATAACTTACAATGACTGACTAGTGTCTCATATGCCAGCAACACCTAATCTTTATACAATCTGTTATTGTTTCATCTTCAGGTGACACAATTTAGGCAAGACAGGAAACAGTTTGCCCAGATATGTTTGATGTTTGACCCTTGAGATGTGGCCCAGAAAATGTAAAAATGTAAATGTGGCTCTTCCCCACGGAATTCATTATTGATCTGGAACAAAGAGAAAATAATTCTCTCTCTCTCTCTCTCTCTCTCTCTCTCTCTCTCTCTCTCTCTCTGTGTGTCTATGAATGCATGTTTGTGTATACATATAATCATGCAGATGTACATGCACATACATTCACATGCATATGGAGACCAGAGGTCAACATCAGATATCTTTGTCACAAGGCATCCTGGAGTTCATCTATTGGTTGGTTAGTCGGCCAGCACTTCTTTGGGATCCTCCTGACTACATCTTCCTAGAACTATGGTTGCATAGACTGATACACACCAACACATCTTCACTGGTATCTTCACACCTTTATCCACAGATCCATCTTTGCAGCCTCCAAAAGTCCTCTTAAAATAGTACAAAGGCAATAACCACCTTTAGTAATCATGTTAATGACTAGGCTAATCTTTAGGACAACAGGCAATGACTCTCTACCCCAACATTGCCATTATTCTTCTTCATACTGTTTTTAAATCCATGTAATTCCTTTTACAGAAGCATCCCAATTCAGAAGGAATGAAAAAGGCTGCCATACCAGCATAGAGGATCTCACCTGCATAAAGATGTGTGGCCACAAGAGGGCACTGCAGACATGGTGAGGAATGCATGTGTCCACAGGCACCAAGCTAGCTACTCATGGAAACTCAAACCAAAGTTGTTGCCTTCCAGTTTTAAAAAAATAAATCATGAATTCATTTAAAATGGTGGCATCTCCTATACTTAAGCCTCTACACACTGCCAAGCTGTTATTCAGCAGTATTCAGAATAGAATTATTTCTCCCGAAAGAATCCACAGTAATATTTAATGGCATTAATTAGGTCCTATTTGACTCATAAAACTAACCACCTTCTATGCTAAGCAATAAACCAAAGTAAATTTCTAGGTAATCTAAGCATTGATTAAGGCACCATAGGATGTCATAACTTTTTGGTGCCACACAGCACCTGCCACAGCACCATTTACTCATCTAACAGGAGTGTGTTGCAAATTGTCATTAAACATACTTGGTTAGCTTATAAGACATTATCAGAACACAGATAACAGACATGGGGATAAGGGAGTGTCCATACAAAAATTCTCTTGAGGGATTGCTTAGTGAGAAACTTTGAGTAGGTTTTCAGTTGTGTTCAAACACTTGGGTCCTTGGTGGCCGACAAGTGTCATATTAAATATAATGAAATTTATATAAATGGGCCATGGCACACCAAGTCAGTAGCACTTTGCAGGCTCACTTGAGATTGTTCTCACATTTGGAAAAAAATGCAGCTCATTAATTTACAATGCAGCCATGGTAAAAATGAGTTCTGTATTGCCATGTTTCACCAAGTACAAAATTTGAAATGAGACTTCCTAATCTGTTAACAGAAAAATGAAGGTAAGGATTGTGCTTTAACATTCTCAAATACATATGGATGGTGTGCAGTCATATATATTGAAAGCAAAAATAAAAAATATGCATGACCACAGTTTGTTATTATATAAATAATAGTGTATGTGTCAGTGTTTGGGAAAAAAACGTGAATTGGGAATTAATTTTTAATCTTTAGTTTGGAGTTGACAAACCAAATAATGAAACCAAAAAACACTTCCAAAAATAATTTAGAAGCTGTGTGGACTTAAGCAAATCGTGTTGACTCCATTTAACTAATCTAGCTATATTCAAAGCAATGCAGAAATGGGTGTGCAAAGGGACATTTTTATTATATGTTGAGAAAAGTTAGGTTATCGATTTAATCCCTGCTCAATCACCTTTAAATTTTGGTCATGCACTGGTGTCTCAAACAGAGTTAGCAAAGCACACAGAGACACCTCTGAATAGATCTAGATCTGGAAGCCTGTGGGGCACCTGAAGATACAGTGTAGACTGTCAGTATGCAGCGCCCTCTGCTGTCAAACAGAACAACTCATTGTCATGAAATCTGTTCCTTGTTCCTATTTAAACAATGGGGGACAGGGATACTAAGATTTTTCCGGAATTAAAGCTGTAATTCCAGGTAATCACCACTCACCTTTGTAGGTAATCAAATAAACATGTTTTTAAACAAAACAAATAAGAGCTGATATATGCAAGGAAATAATCACCAAAAAAGCGCATTTAGAGTACACATTTAAAGACTTTCTGTCTGTTCAGATTGAAGGTCAAGTCACCTGACCTTCCATCTGTTATGAGCATAACCTGCCCTCTTCAAGGTTGCACAGTCACTTCCCGTGGCGAGAACTGTTTTCCCTGAATCTATAAGCTTGTATCTTCTCCCCTGGGACCCAGAGCTCACCACAGCAATAAGCACGTATTGTCTACCTTGGACACGCTGAATGCTGTAACCATTCAGCAAATTATTATTTTTGTTTCATTTTTAAAACCTATTTGGCAGCAGCGGGGGCTAAAGAGACTCATAACTGCTCAAAGTTCTGAGAATAACCAACTGTTGATTTATCAGTCCCAAGTGAGATATCTATGTCAAGGCACAGGGAACGTTGAGGAACAGGAGGCTGGAAAATATACAAAGGTGTATAAAAGGTGTTGTACTGTTCTGTTTTGGGGGTGTGGGGTGACATGACTGTGGCAATCAAAGTCTTAGAAGCTGTGGCTACCTGCATAAGACCTGCATACCCAGTTCTGAGTACATTTATCGTTGTGGCTTAGATTTGAAAGTTGTATTATACTTATCAGGCCCAGGGCAGCTTTCTAACCTCAGCAGTAGGGCATGTATTGTAATACTGGGAATTCTGGCTTTGTGGGTACTTCTTTTTGGTGGGGTGTTGTTGCTGGGGAAATCAGTGAGTTTAAATAGGGTCCCTTATGAAAATATGAGTGAGGAGTTATTTTCCAGAGCTTGGGTAATTTACCAGTGGCTTACACCACTGAATAACACCCACTCCCTGCAACCATAAACTTCTTTTGGATCCTCTGGAGAGGCAGTAATTGATTGTCAAGTGTCAGCTAGATATATACACTCGATTTGAATGTGTCCATGATACAGGTGATGTAAAGCAACTTGAAGCAAAAATCATTTACAGTGTTGGAAAAGTGCTAAATTGAAGGCCTGTCATACTCAAAAGCTGGACAAGTGAGTTATGTAAATTAAGGAAATCATGGCCACCACATTCCTAATCCTCATTTTGACTGATGTGGCTCTGTAAAGTATTTCCATGTGGTCTATAACAGCGCTAAGTGTATACATAGTCCCAGTAAGACCTTCCTGATTTATTTCTGAGTAGTGAAAAAGTCATCTCAGCTGACAAGAGTCAGATTCTTAGTGGGTGAGTTATTTGTGTATATGAGTTTTGTAACTATAATGAATTAAGAATTTTCTCAATTGTAAAAAAAAAAATCACTAATTTGGAAGTGACTTTTCAAGCTAAAATAAATTGAAGCATCCTTAAGCCACAAAAATACTGTAAAATCATTTTTGTTGATTTTATCAACAGTAGAAGGAATGCTTCAACACATGTTTATATTTCTAATTCCTTTTTAGGTGAGCACTATATTTTCACCAATATATGTATGAGTTTATCATATCACAGTTTTTAGTTTCCCTCAACAGTGTATGGAGATACAGAGTTCATGTTTCCCACCTGAATAACAATGGCTTTTGCAGTAATTTTCTTCTGTACCTATCAAAACTCTGTTCTTGGAACAAATTTCCACAGCCTAAAAACCATAGATCACAAAATGAAAATTCCGCAAGCTGCTTCAAGCACTACACAATAACCGCACAAACAAAATTCTTCTGGGAAGTGTTCTTAGAAGAAAAACAGCAGTTCGGGACCTTCCTTTTGTGAAAGCAGTATGTCTTCCAGGACTGGTCTGCACTTGATACTCAGTCTTGAGCAAACAGAACTGTGTGTTTCTGGGCAGTCTCACACGAAGGTCCTCAGTTCTCTTTCAGGGTAGACTGTGGCACTGTGTAACCCAAGCCCATTTGTTTGTCAGTAGTACCCTGCTGGCTTTTACTTTGGTTTTCATTATGTTTCTCTAAGAAGAGGTCTCACTATGTAGTCTAGACTGTCTTGAAGCTCATGTTCATCTTCCTGGCTAACCCTCACAAGTGCTGGGATTACAAACTAACACCTATTGAATTTTATAGCTGGTTTATATGCATCATGGTAACCAAATGTGTGTAGTGTGTTTATTCTCTCTTTAAGGAATTCTCCTGCATGGTTCCCCTGTAGCTTTGGTCAGTCCTTCAGCTTTGTGGTGGCTGTCTACATGCTTAAATAAAAATTTCTTCTATTCCACATATTATAAAACCTTGTAGTTGTTTTACCAAAAGAAATAAAGGGGATGTCACTTGATTTTGGAACAATTCAAATAGTTGGTGGGTTTTTGCCACATAGTGAGAGAGTTCAATCCAAAAACAGCATATCACAGTAACTGGAGTTCAGATGTCTGAACATACTATAGAATTGTGTAATATATATATATATATATATATATATATATATATATAATTATATAGTACATATATGTTTGACAAATATATACATTTATACCTATTGTCTTAGGGTTACTATTGCTGTGACCAAATGCCTTTTCTTATTCATCCCCAAGACCTTAAATTTAAACCATAAATAAGCTTAAAAGTCCAAGACTTTACACGTTCAAGTATATTAAAATTTCAATCTTTTGAAAATATCCAATCCCTCTAAAAATCCAAAAATTTCTTTTAAAAGTTCAATCTTTCAGCTGAGGCCTCCTGAGAAAATTAAACAATTAAATACTTCAAGAGAGAAGAGCCAGAACACAATCACAATATGAACAAAGAAAACCAAAACTCCAACAGTATAAATAACTCAATGTCCAATTATCTGAGATTTACTCGTGATTTTCTGGGCTTCTCCAAGGAACTTGAGTCACAGAGCTCTGGCCTCTGCAGCACACACAGCGTTTCTTCTCTGCTCCAGCTGGCTGCTGCTACTCCACGGCTGCTGCTGTTATTAGTGGTCCACCAAACATGGTTTCTTCTGTTGCAACTGGGCTTCCCTTTCACCAATAGCCTTTCATAGACTTTCTTCATGATGCCAAACCTCAACTTCTCTGAATGACCCCTTCAATCCTGGGCCTTCAACTGCCACTGAGGCTGTACCTTCACCAATTACCTCTCCTGACCTCTCAGTGCCAAGCCTCAGCTGTTCTCCATTACCCCTTCAGACCTTCAAAAATAGATTACTCAGTACCACCTGAGTAATCGTACAGTAACAAATTCAGCTGCCAGCCTGAGACACAACCTTGATAGCCTCTGGACCATAGCTTCATAGAGTCAGCTTGTGTGCTGACTCTCAGGAAACACCTCCCAGAAGATTTCAGTTCAATGAACCTGGTCTCTATTTAATCACCACTGAATTCTCAGTTCCAGACAACCAGAAAAGCAAAAGTTTTGCTTTAGTAGTTCTGGTATCTGTTAATCACAGCTGATTCTTCAGTCCAGCTCATCAGAACCACAAAAGGCCTTCTTTCAAAAGAAGAATTTTGGCTTCCATCTGAAACTTCAAAAGCTAGGCCATCATCATCTGCATGATTCTCAACATCCTTATCTTCCAAACTCCGACAGAACAGCCAACTGAGTTCTCAACAGTCAATGGCTTTTATAGTCCTAAATTCCAAAGTCCCCCACAAAACTTGTTCAGAGCTGTCACAGCTACACCCCACTATTCTAGTACCAACTTGTCTTAGTTAGAGTTTCTATTGCTGTGACTAAACAACATAACCAAAAAGCAAGCTGTGAAGGGAAGCATTTATTCAGCTTAGACTTCCACTTTGTTGTCAATTACCAAAGGAAGTCAGGACAGGAACTCAAACAGGGCTGGAACTTGGAAGCAAGAGCTGATGCAGAAGCCATGGAGGGGTGCTGCTTACTAGTTTGCTTCCCCTGACTTGCTCAGCCTGCTTTTTTATAGAACCTAGAACCACCAGTGCAGGGAACCACCCACAGTGGGCTGGGCTCTCCCCCATTGACCATATTGAGAGAATGGCTTACATCTGGGTCTCAGAGGCATTTGCTCATTCTTCCTCTCTAATGATTGCAGCTTCTGTCAAGTTGACACAAAAACAGTCAGTACACCTAGATTTTTAAGGTGTTCATTCACCCATGGCCTTTGGGTAGCCTGTTTAAAATATTCACACTCAGAGAGTCAATGTTTATCAGTACAAACATACTTTCATCCCTTATTCAGCTGGAGTTTTATTTATCATTTGAATTTGTAGAATTACTTTGAGTGTGTGTGTGTGTGTGTGTGTGTGTGTGTGTGTGTGTTCTCACTTGCTATTTGGATTTATAGAAATATTTTGAGTTTTAATATATTTTTCTATTTTCAGTGTTACATGCCTTCTTCCATGAAGGTCTTATTAGCCTTCCATCGATTTTTGTAAATAAGTTGAGTAGAATACAACTCCTATCCTACTTAAATCATAACTTAAATCATAACATTACATCAAGTAAACCTTAAAACCTAAGCAATACTGTGCAAATAGAAAATATGCCGTCTGAGTATTAACTGGAAGGTATATGAAAAAGACCAGCCAAAGCAATCCACATAACTCATCTCATGTCCAGCTTCTAATAAGGAAGTTATCATTAACTGCAGAAAGACTGAAAATTATGACATGTAATGAAAATATGTGAAATGTTCATGAGATGCTTTCTAGGTCTGTACTTTGAAGCCATCAGCTTCCCATTCTCTATGGAGCAACTGTTAGAACATTAGAAGCCATCAGGGTCAAAAGAAGCAGGTCTAGTCTGGCCAAGCAGCATACATCTCTTCTGGGACATCATCTTCAGTGGCTTAAAATGACCATGAGGATATTGCTCATATCTTGGATGCTTCTAAGGATTTCAGATCTTTACAACCAGATTTCTGACATAGATGGAGAGAGAAGTTGCTTTTCAAGTCCCACTCCTAAGGAGAAGTTATTGATAGTTGATAGCTGCTGGCAGAGTGAGGCTCATTCTTGAAGGTGTGGCCACTGGCAGGATTAGCCCCACAGCCAGGCACATATGAGTACAGAAGTTGAATTTTTTAAAAAAAGAAATGTCATTTTGAGCAGATGGGTTGGAAAGGCTATGGGGAAGTTATAGGAAGAAAATGGGATGTGGATATGATTGTATTTCATTGTAGATATGTATTTAATCCTCAAATAATTTAAAATCTCAAGGTTTGGAAGATTTACAGAGGACTACAATACTTCAGGAATAGCTTTAGTTTAAAGAAGCCTGCTGGAAACAACAAAACCCCTTGATTTCTACCTCAATCAATTGCTGAGTCACCCCCTAGGCCACTGGGGTGCCCTAGCATGTACTGGGGGCCAAGCAGTGCAGAAGCCCATGTGGAAACAGAGGGTAGTAAACAGGAATAATTCATTCTGTCTCTCAGGAGATGTGTAATTGGTGTCTGGGACAAACTAGAAATTAGCTAACAAACCAAAGTTTTATTATGAAATGGGTAAAGGCTGGAAGCAACAATAGGCAGAAAAGAAACCCATGGAATCAGTCAGGAAAGTATCCTGCTGATGGGGCAGAGGGACAGCGGCTAGCATGGGAAATGCCTCTGTGTAGGGACAGCAGATATATTATGAGATATATGAGATTGAAGAGATCTTCAGGTCTCATTAACTGGGTTCTCAGGACTGAAGAGAAAGAATTTTCATTTACCTTCAAAAAATAACTGCTTTAAGAGGGCAAATGATATTTTATTCTACATAAATAATATCTATACATATATATAGGATATATAGATAGATGATAGGTAGATAAATAGATGATAGATAGATAGATAGATAGATAGATAATAGACAGATATCATACTTGTATGCCATGTTGCATAGTTTAGGTAGGGGAATTTTAATCTAGCAACTCACATGACTCCTCAGGCAAGGGACCACAAACAAAACATGATCTGACTAAAATATGATGTGCCCTGGATGCCAGTATGATCTGGCTGGAACACACACAGGTCCTTAGTGCACATCTTTAATCCCAAACAATGAAGGAAAAGTTAGTTTGAAAATTGTGTCTAACTGAGGGGAGAAGACAAAGAAACAAATCAGAGAAAGGCTTAACAGAATGAGTCAGAATGAGCCCAACTCTCATAAGAACAGAAGGGAAAGAGAAGCTATTTAAGAGCCACATAGAGGGAGAAAGACAGAGAGGTTGGAGTAAGGGGAGTCAGTGCAATGAGTGCAGCTCAGTAGAGCTGAGTTCATTTGTGAGTTTGTGAAGTTTCATGCAGGTCAGCATAGGTAGTTGAATCCAGAAAATAAGGAGCCAAAAGGTTACAACAAATTGCCAAAATTAGTTTGAGGCCAAGCACAGTAATTCAGTGAGAAGCTAAGAAAAGCCAGATTGAATCAGTCAGCTTGGACAAGAGTTTGAGCCAGAAGAGCTAAGTTGAACCAGCTATCCAAAGTTCAGAAAGAACTAGAAAGAGTGAAAATATTCGGCAGTAAATCTCAAGAGGATGAAATCTTCTAGGCCTCAGCAGACAGAGATTGGAAGATAAAGCCTCAAAGATCTAGGCTTGCAGAAGATTGGATTATATGGAGGCTAGAAGCTTCCAGGTCTAGACCTAGGAATACTTAAACTAGAGAAGGAAATGTTCTAGCCTCAGATATTCATACAGCTTGAGGTACAGCTCCCATCTCATCACTTCAACTGAGAAAATAAAAGTGACATTTACTTTTATAAATCTATCATATATATGTGCATCTGTCAAATGTAGATGGGGAACAGCAATAAAATAAATAAAACTCAAATAGATGATGGGGGTTTGGACAGATGCAGTCAGAGAGAAAATGGAGACCATGGTGTCCATTAGAGATATATTTAAAACACAGATATAAGTTTGCTCAAATTGTCACCAGTGCCCAAACTCTGGCTTAGTCACTTAAATAACAATTTTATTTAGATTGTGATGTCTAGAAAAAGAAAAAAACTATGCAGACAGGGTGAAAAAAAGATCAGCTGTTTGAAAGGCACTGTAGAATGCACCTGAGAATTCTAAAGACGAAACTAGGCTAGCAATGGATCATGCTAGGATGCATCTCCCTTCCTACTTAGCAAACAAAGATTACAATATCAACAAGTTCTATAAAAGGCAAAATATTCCTGGGATGTTTCAATATCATCCAGCCATGCTCCTCCTATGGGAGCTGTACCATAAAACAATCACTTTCTTAAAACCTTAGTTCTATAGTCAATTCTCTTTTCAAAAAATGTCAATAACTAATTTTACTAAATAAAATCAGAATTCCAACATTTTAAATGATGTGCCCTTAAACATTTGTTTGCTCAGTAATTCTCTACAAACCCAAGTAATTAAAGCATTCTCACCTCTCCTTGAACTTTCCGAACAACAAGAACTGCAATGCCAGAACTCTAAAAGGGAAGAACAAAACAAAATAAGATGAGCTTTGCAGATGACTTTCCATTACTGATGCATTTTTAGCTGCCAAGGTTGACTCTGTCCATAAATGACACCCTATATCTTATAACCAGTAAAACTCAATTTCTCCTTGTCCCCAAATAGCATATTTCCAAATGCATATAAATTCTCTTTTTAAATAAATTGAAATTTCTAAGAGCTGTTAAAAGTCAGTTGCCCTTTATCAAAATGAAATGTTCTAGGACAAGATGGCTCAGTGGGTAAATGTATTTGCCACACAAACCTAGTGACCTGAGTCTAACTCACTGAAACCACATAAAGGTGAAAGAAAAGAACCAACTCCATAAACTTGTTTTCTGGCCTACACATGTGCCCTGTGGCACATGTGCTCACTTATACATACATCATGCACACAGTTTCACACTAAACATTTTTTTGAAAATGTTTAAATGAAGTAGATGTTTTAATTCTACCTGATGCCAACTTCCTCTAACCCGTTATTTTGACATCTATAATAACCAAAAAGTAAGTATCTTTATTGAAATTTTATTGTTTTCCAATAATACTATTATTTACTCCTAACAATAATCCTGTGCCACTGGTGCTTTTCATTGTTCTACTTTAAGAACCAGTAAACTAAGGCTTGGTGAGTTTGAATCACATATGTGGGCATTTCACAGCCTATGCACACACAACATGACAATTTGCAGCCACGTTTGTATGATTCAAAAGTCTTACACATTAGTTTATAATGACAATGACCCTATTTGGCATCATTATCTTATTGTTGATATAATTACTGACTACATATTTCAAGATTTGGAATCTTGGATGTCTGTGGTCAAGATCTTTGTCAAGGATATCCCCCATCCCCAACTCATATCCTCATTTGCAGCCAGAGACTAGTCCGAACAATAGTAGAAACTGCGGATTACAGACATTATGTCTGTCTGTAGGTCTTAATGCCTTTACAATAAATGAAGATTCTGTGCTAATGTGGAGCAAAGAATAGACTCAAAATGTCCCTAACACTTTGCCTGTGGTGAATTGCATAAGGACAGATGATCAGTAAATAAGAAGGCAGCATTAGTGAGAGAGGTTTAATGAAATGCAAATGAGTAATCTTTTCTTCAAAGGTTAATAACTGGGAATACTTCCAAGCCACTATTTCATTTCTGAGTATGAACAAGAAACTTACTTCCAAAACTCTGATATTGCACATCATCCAGAATTCAGGACTCCTATCACCAGAGCTGCTCTAGCCATTGGTGGCAACTTAGAAACATTAATGCTAATCATGACCATAAGCTGCTCATGAGGGTCCCTTACAGGAATTATAACTCTATAGAATTATTAGTTGTATTTTACTTTAGACCAAATCCATTTTTTTCCTTTCAGGACATTTATGTCTTTAGTATTGAAGAAAGAACTAGACTAATCCTATGCTAATCCTAAGAGCTGTAATCCTCTTTATATTTTCAAATCTATTATCATTGTAGAATTAGACAACATCCTCTTTTCTGTTTGCCAGTGATTCCCATGCCAAAGAGACTTCCCACAGACCTGCAGCCTCAGAACAGCAGACCCAGATCTAGGAGCCCCTTCCTAGTAAGTAAAAATAGGAGGGAACTGTATCTGAGTCTAGCTGCCAGCCCTGATCTTTCTACGGTGCTTCAAGTAGAAACCCCCAGCCCTGGGCAGGAGCTATGGGGCACCAGTTGCCAGTGGCTGTTGCCAACAGTGAGTCTCTGTGGAAGTCTTTGCTCCCTCCCCAGTAGGACACTACTACTTGGTTTATCAACTGTAACTGCCAGCAGGCATTCCACTGTAGGTAGGAGTCCCAAAGGTGCAATAACAGAAGCAGAGCTGGCAGAGGTCTCCTCTACATAATTGAATCTGAGCTCTCTGGGAGTTCACTGCTTAAGCCTGGACTGCAGTCAAGCTTGGCTTCCCCTCCTCTCTGGTCTGTAACTGAATCAGGTCTTGTAATTATGCCTGCAGCCATGCCAAACTCCATCTGTATCTTACAACTGGGATTTAAAGGAGGGAAGTGAGATACTTTTCATAGACAGGAACTCATGACAAACTAGCACATTCTGCAGGATAAGTGACTTTTATGATATCATAATGATTATCAATAACAAAGTTTCCAAGAACCTATTTGATATAAGGTGGTGTGCTAAAATTTCCTAAAATTTAACACCGATGTTTAGCAAACCATCATTGACACTCAATGAATTCATAAGCAGTGTCAGGCACAGTCTTGTTTTTACACCTCAATATGAATCTACTGAGGAGAAGATGCAAATATTTTTCCAATCTTTATCATAAGACCAGATTTCAATTTAAAAAAAATTTTCAAAGAAAATATTTAAGTCTATGAAATAAATTTTAAGTAAATTATCTAAATATGTAGTACAGGTATTGGCCTTCAGCTCTTAATTACAACTTCATTGTTTTATTTTTTTCTGACTCTTAGGAATAAACAGCTATTGTTTTTAAAATCACTTTGAAAGTAGGTGTTGTGGTGCAAGACTATAATCCTAGCACACAACAGATAGAGCCAGGAGAATGAAACATTCCAGGCCAGCTTAGAAAACCATAGAAAGACCCTGTCTCAAAAATCAAGTATAGACACTTGGGAATGATTGCTTCTTTTGGGTATAAGAACTTCCAGAAGGATCTGCACACAATGAGCACTTTCTAAATCATATAGTGTTAGAAAGGAAAACACAAATCCTCTCCCAGTTGTATATTTTACATAGTTGTAAAACATACAACTGGAAGTTTTATCATTTACAAAAACTTCTACCTCTAACCCTCTGAGGATGTAACTCAAGCTCTCAAAGAGTTCTTTGGCTGAATGTGTAACTTGTTGCCTTTATCTTTCATCTGAGGAAATGGTTATAAACACCCAGGTACTCAGAGGGCCAGCCTACTAATAGACCTGGAAGCCTCCCTTTGTCCCATTCACACCCACAGGTAGGATATGATGTAAGTCATACCTGAAAGTCTCAATCAAACTGATGGCAAAACCTTTGGGAAACACTCATCATACTGTGGTACTTTGTTGTTTATTTTCTTTCTTTTTCTTTTACTTTTTGTATTTTTTATGTGCATTGGTTTTTGCCTGCATGTATGTCTGACAGATATCCTGGAATAAGAGTTACAGACAATCATGAGCTGCCATGTAGGTGCTGAGAATTGAACCTGGGTCCTTTGTAAGAGCAGCCAGTGTGTCCAAATGCTGAGCCATCTCTCCAGCCCCTGTTGCTTATTTTTTTAGATGACTTCATAATAAAGGAAGTCATGTGATTATCAAAGTCTGTAGGAATAAGAAATCATTCTCCAAGGGACTGCTTTTAATTATAGTTTGCATTTTAACATCAATGATCCTTAATCTCTGCTTTAGTTCTTGGTAGAATAGCAGTTTTTAATCTTGGTTGTACATTAGAATCACCAGGGAGCATTTAAAATGCCTCATGCCCTGGACATATGCCAGAACAATTAAACCAGACACTAAGAAGCTAAGACCAAAGCATCAGTTGCTTTCACGGCTCCCAGGTGACCCCAGAGAGCAGCCAAGATTATGAGCCACCAGAGGAGAAGAACTTTTCTCTAACTGGGTCTTGATGACTGATTTCAGCAGTTTTCACATATGTTGCAGATTGTGTTCATGGAAAAATATAAAAACAGCCAGAACTACTCTCTTTTCAAAAGTATACTCAACCAGAGAGTTCCATATATATACACACATAAATATCAAAATTATAATGACTATTTAAATTATAATTAAGTAAAATATATACAATAGAAAAACCAATTGGATGCCATGTTTATAAATATATGTAAACTGGAAGGCTTGAATATATAAGGATGATTGAAAGGATGCACATCATATTTGTAATTAAGTTGATCCCATTTGAAGTGGGGACTCTATTTCAGCAATGACCTTACTGCTTCCTTAATAGTTGTCATCTTTTAAATTATTATAACAATGTATTTTGAAATTTAAGAACACAATTTCAAGGTATCAAACTTATTAATGGAAAATAAAAATAATTATGTGTATTGAAGAATTTACCCAATTAATGGTCAAAATGTTACATCTGTAAAATCTGACAACTCACACAGACACGTGACAGGAAAAAATAGAAAAGTACTAGGACTGTGTAAGCAGCTGGGAAGTGCTGAGAGGCCAGGCAGGGAAGGAGATGGTCCAGCTGTACAAAGACCACTTCAGTAGCTGTCACAACTCTTGTTAGTTGAGAGGGATATGAGGAAGGAAATATTAACATTAGCAGTCAACATCAATGAAATGGAAATATATCCAACATATCTTTCTGTACTCATCACACAGGAGTCTCATGATAGTTCAATGAGATGGAGATATGACCAGAGTGTCTTCATAGTCAATAGTCATCAGTGTGGCAATAAGCATCTCTCACTCATGAAATCTGGCCCAGGATGCCAAGGTTAAGCATGAAGAGAAGTAAAAGGTTAAAGAACCTCTTGAGTACATTTTCAGAATAGCTTTTGGGTGTTGGTAGAACTTGAAGGAGCAGAGAAAACCAAAGCTCCAACTTGAAGCACAAATTAAGACAGATTATGACCACCAAGCCAGCACTGTAGAGATACTTAAAGGAAAAATACACACAGAGGGAAAAAAAAGACAATCTCAGTCATTAGAGCACATGAAAGAATAAGTTTTGCAGGAGAAATTGATGACCAAAGGAAAACAGAGACAGAGTCCATTTTATCTCTCACAAAAAAACCAGCCAACACCTTTGACCAATTAAGGAGAAAGTTCAGAACAAACAATGGTTGAACCAACAAAAAAACAACCAACAAGATGACAAAAATGGGTACGCTACTTTTTAATAACCTGAATTCACTAGTAAAACGATGCCTACCTCACAAATCTTCAGAGTACAGAGTAAGAAACTGTAACATCCTCAGCCACAAATGGGACATTTACATCACACTCTCTCCCCATGGCTCAGGAACCATTGCAGAAGAAGAAACAAAAAGATTTTAAGAACTAGATATTGTGGTGACAGGAGCAAACGTGTCTTCTGTACAAGACAAGACCATTGGATTAATGAACTCAGAGAAACTGTGGTTGCCTGCACAAAATCAATTTAGTCAACTTTTAGCATGAAAAGGAAGGGTCTCATGAACGCAGCTCCTGCCCCTGTAACCACAGCTGAGGAGCTACATTGGACAGTTCTAGAGACGGGTGAATTGGTGTTCTTTAAGGGCATGGTCCAGGGGAGGTTGACCATACTCCTGTGTATTTTTGACAAATATATAGGAACACATATTGAATTCAGGTTATGAAGAGAAAGATGAAAGGGGGAAAGGAAGGAAGGAAGAAAGGAAGGGAGGGAAGGAGGGAGGGAGGGGAAGAATTTTAAGGAAGGAAGGAAACTGGCAGTTGGAAGAAAGTAGAAAAAGAGAGGTGGATATGGGATGACTTAAGAGGAGGGTGGGGGACAAATATGATCAAAATACATTATATGCATACATAAAATTCTCAAATAATTGATAAAACGTTTTAATTAACAACTAAAAATTTAAAAGCAAAGAGATGCATACTACTTACCTGGAAAGAGAAATAAATTTCAACTATATTATCTCTAAGAAATGTACCTCACTGATAAAGACACCCACAGACTGAATACCAAGTGATGTCAAACAAATGGAGACTGAAACAATCTGTCACTGCTATTCTGATATGTGATAAAGTAGACTTCAGAGCCAAGTTAACACTAATTGACATAACAGGTCACGTATGTTCTATTATAATGATAGTGGGTAACTTCAGTACCTATCATGGTTAATTTTTATTGTCAACTTGGCACAACCTCACGTGACCTTGGAAGAGGTAACTTCAATTGAAGAATTGCCTCAATCCAATTGGACTGTTGCCATATTTTCAAGATTGTCTTGATTGATAATTGATGGAGAACCTAGCCCACAGCAGCACCATCCCTAGACAGGCAGGCATGAACTTTTTAAGAAAGGTAACTAAGCATGAGTCAGTGAGCAAGACAATAAGCAGTATCTTCCCAGGGTTTCTGCTCAATTCCTGCTTGTATTCCTGGCTTGACTTCCCTCAATGATGGACTGTAACCTATAAAATGAATTAAACTCTTTTCTCTCCCTGGTTGTTTTTAGTTGAGATTGTGGCTCACTAAAAGAGAAAGCAAACTAAGACAGTACCTAACTCCTATCTTGAGATAAGTCAGCCTAAACGCCTATCAACAGGTAAATAAAACTAATCTAAGACAGTACCTAACTCCCATCTTGAAATAAGTTAGCCTAAATGCCCATCAACAAGTAAATAAAATGTGATATGTGTATACATTTTTAAACAACTTTAATTCTTTTTTATTTATTTATTCACTTTACTTCCCAATATCAGACCCCTGACTTCTCCCAAGACCCCCTCACACAGATACCCCCATTCCTCTTTTCCCTTCTCCTTTGAAAAGTGGTGACCCCTCTGGGTATTAGCCACCCACGCTATCCCCACACCCACCACTGGCACTTCAAGTCACTGCAGGAATAGGTGCATCCTCTCCCACTGAGGCCAGACAAGGCATCCCAGTTGGGGAATCAGGATCCATAGGCAGGCAGGCAGATTCAGGGTCAGCTCTCACTCCAGTTGTTGGGGTATCTGCATGAAGACCAAGCTGTACAACCTTTACATATAGAGAGAGGATCTGGGTCCAGCCCGTGCTTGCTCTTTGGTTGATGGTTCAGTCTTTGGGAGTCCCCAAGGGTTCAGGTTAGTTTATTCTGTTGGTTTTCCTATGAAGTCCCTGTCCTCTTCAGGTCCCTCAATCCTTTCCTCAACTCTTCTATAAGACTCCCTGAGCTCCATTTAATGTTACGCTGTGGATTTCTGCATCTCTTTCCATTGGCTGCTGGGTGGAACCTCTCAGAAAACAGTTATACTAGACTTCTGTCTGCAAGCATAATAGAGTATCATTAATAGTGTCAGAGATTGGTCTTGTCCATGGGATTTGTCTCAGTTTGGGCCAGTTATTGGTTGACCATTCCCTTGGTCTCTGTTCTATCCTTTTTCCCTGCACATCTTGAAGGCAGGATACATTTTGGGTCAAAGGTTTTGTGGGTAGGTTTCTGCCCTTATCTGTCCACCTGGGGTCCTGCCTGACTACAGGAAGTGGCCACTTCAGGATCCATATCCCTCACTGCTAAGTGTCTCAGTTAGAGCCACCCCCATAGACACGCTGGGTCTTCCCCCCTCCCCCATCACAGGTCTCTAACACTTCCTAGAGATTGCCCTACCCACCTTTCCAATGCCAAGTTCCAATCTCTCCCCTGCACTCAATACACCTGATTACACCACTGACCCGTTCCTCTTCTCATCCCCTCTCCCACCCAGTTCCCTCCTTTCATCCACCTCCAATATCTATTTTATTTCCCCTCTGAGAAAGATTCAACCACATTCCCTTGAGCCCTCCTTGCTATTTGGCTTCTTTGGGTCTGTGGATTACAGCATGGTTGTCCTGTACTTTATGGCTAATATCCACTTATAAATGACTACATACACCATGCATGTCCTTTTGTGACTGTGTTACCTCACTCAGGATAATATTTTCTAGTTTTATCCATTTGCCTGAAAAATTCATGATGTCCTTGTTTTTAATAGCTCAGTAGTATTCCATTGTATAAATGAACTATGTTTTCTTTATCCATTCTTCAGTTGGGTGATATCTAGGTTTCCATTTTTTGACTATTACAAATAAAACTGCTATGAACATAGTTGAGCAAGTGTCATATATATATATATATATTTCAGGAGTGGTATAGCTGAGTCTTGAAGTAGAACTATTTCCAATTTTCTGAGAAACTACCAAACTGATCTCAAGAGTGGTTGTATAATGATATTTGCAGAAAAGTAAATGATCACTATGGTAATGTCAGTAAGCTAGACTCAGGAAAACAAAACCAAGAGTTAAATGTGTGTGTGTGTGTGTGTGTGTGTGTGTGTGTAATAGATCCTACCATCCTATTTGCCAAAGGAACCCAGTAATCCAGTAATACAATAAGTGTTTGTTAATTAGCAAAGAGAGGAAATATTCTCTGTTGCACTTCAAGATCTCTCTCATTTGTATATTAAATAGGATTTCGATACTGACTACACTTATTCAAATAACACCTTTGGAGAAAACCATTGAACTAAAATTTCATTGTCTTCCTGTAACCAGTTAAGGATGATCTAATTTTGAAGACTTTGTGATACAATATTGTAAAAATATCTCCTTGGGTCTCTAAATCATGTGCCTTCTCTTGAACTCTTTCCTTCTATTGGTTTGTTTTGTCCTGCTCCAAAGTGACAGTTTTTGTTTTATCTTATTATATTCTATTTTGATATATTTTTAAAATGAATGATTAAATGAAAACCTAGTCATATGGTAAAGGTTTGTGGAGCAAGTGAGTCATGTGACCAGGAGAATGTGTTTGGAGCAAGAGTGAGGTTGAGACATGTCCAAATCCTGAAAGTCTCATCTTGACCCTTACTTGAGTAAGGGTCGTTCTCATTCTGTTCTAGGTCTACACACCCTGATACATGTATCCTTGGCAGATTTAACTTCCTCTCTCCCTATAAGGATATATCCAGGAAGCACTTGAAATTCTTCTATGTGCAAATGAAGCATTCCAGCACCTCAGCCACAGCCAATAATATCCATTCACCCTGAAAACCCCTACCCACTCCCCAAGGTTTATATAGCCTTTATTACCACTGAATAAAGAAGTCTGTAACACTGAAACATGGCTTGGAGAAGTTTATTTCTCCCCAGCACTCAAGCCAACTGAGTTCCTATGAATCTACTAGCTCAGACAAGCTTTGTTCTTTCCAGCCAAGTATGCAATGATGCCTGGCTACCACAAGGTCAGAAACAGAACCGGGCCATCAAAGGTTAACACCTGAACTATCATTTATATTTGCTGGGAAACAGAAAATCCATTTTCTCCAATAGAGTGACACTGAATATATCCAACACTCCAGGACAGGTCTTATGTTTAAGAGGAGTTGACCAACATATAATGAACTGAACAGGAGTGTGTGTGTGTGTGTGTGTGTGCGCGCGCGCGCTTTTATTTGGTTTCAGATTGGGGAGTAGGGTGTTGTAGTTTTTTGTTTTGTTTTGTTTTGTTGCTTTCTTTCTTTTCTTCTCTTTTTTGGGGGGTTGCCATGTAACTTCAGACTTTTCTACCTGAGCCCGTTTCCAAAAACAAGTTTGAGACTTAATATTATTTACAAATGTCTAGGCCATATGCTTGGGCTTGTTCCCCAACTAGCTCATAACTTAATTAACCTGATTATTCTCTTTTATGAGTGCCACATGTCTGGTTACTTCTCTTAAGTTTCATGAGTCTTATCTCTTCAGAGTTCGGGGCAAATACATTTCCCAGAGTTCCGAACCAGAACTCCCACCTTCTTTTTCCTGCCTCAGCTAATCGGCCATCAGCTTTTTATTGACATATGGTACTCCAAACAGTACACAAGAGATTCTCTCTACATTGTCATGGTTTTGTTCTTTTTGCTTCATTTGGGGGGTTGTTATTATTTCTTTTTTAAGAGAGAACTTAAAGTTGGGTGGGGAGAGAAAGGGTCTGGAAAGACTTGAGAGAGGGGAAGAGTAAAAAGTTTAAATCAAAATATCTCTTACATTCTAAAAGATAAGAGCTTTTGCTGAACTTCATGCCAGAGTTAATATTACAATTTGAGGTCACTAAAGACTGCTGTCATACTGTGTACTCAGCCTATTTGTTTAACCTGCTTTTAAAAGAACAATGTTAACAGTCAACCTTACTTGTCTTGGATTTTCCATGCAATCAACTTTTATAACCTAAGCTAATGCAAAGCTGTAATCTTAAATTATCTGCTCTTTTATGGCCCTGAACCATAGCAATGCATCTGTGTTCCAATAATCATGTGCTGAAAGTAGCAAAATTAGAGATTAAAAGTAATCTTATAAAATGACTATCCACTGTAAATGTTGAACACAACATCTGGATATTGCTTGATAAACAAAGATGTTGCTATGTTGTTTGGTATCTGGGTAAGTTGGGGTCAGCTAAAGTCATTGACTTCATCCCTTGTGAATTGCTGTTAAAGATTTCTGTAAATTTTTCCTCATTCCTTCCCCATGTGTGTTATTCAATAAAGAGAGAGCAAACCTCTCTGATAGGGACAGGTACATACACACACATTCATATGGAGATTGACATAGACACAGGGACAGATTCACAAGTTACCCCTCAGACAGGCAGATTCAGATTCATGCAACTGATAGGACTAAAGACACAAGGATCATGGAGTAGAGAATTCCAAACCTGCCTCACTCACTTGTTCAATGACAGCAAAAGGAAATGCCTTGATTTCTTTCCTTAGTAGGACACTAATCTATTATTCGTGACTTGGGGTTTGTTATTAATTCATTCAAAAAAAAATTGCCAAAGACATTACCAGGAAAAGAAAGCTTTTAAAAAATCACTTTAAGCCGGGCAGTGGTGGCGCACACCTTTAATCCCAGCACTTGGGAGGCAGATGCAGGCGGATTTCTGAGTTCAAGGCCAGCCTGGTCTACAGAGTGAGTTCCAGGACAGCCAGGGTTATACAGAGAAACTCCGTCTAGGAAAAAAAAAAAAAAAAAAAAAAAACACTTTAAATTGTTAGTGTGTGCCAGAAACACATCCTGTTAGATGTAAATTGAGAAATTAAGCTGTAAGCCCCACCCACCCTAGAACCAGGTGACTTCTTGGAATACTGGGAGTTGTAGTTCTTTGAAAATAACAATAATGTCTGGGTTTGGTGTCTGCAAATAGGATGGCTCCCAGTCTCTGGATGGCTTTTCCTTCAGTCTCTGCTCCACTCTTTGCCTCTGCATTTCCTTTTGACAGGAGGAATTCTGAATTACTATTTTTGATGTGGATAGGTAGCCCCATCTCTCAACAGAGGGCCATGCCTATCCACTGGATATGATCTCTACAGTTTCTATCTCTCCTTTGTTGGGTATTTTGGCTAGTGTCCTCCCCGATGGATCCTGGGAACCTCTTGGATCGCTGGCATCTGGGACTTACTAGTGGCAAACCCCAGTTCCCCCTCTCCCACTGCTACACACCTCCTTTCAAAGTCCTTTCAACTTGTTATTTTCAAAGAACTACAACTCCCAGTATTACAGGAAGTCACCTGGTTCTTGGGTGAGTGAGGCGTACAGCTTGATTTCTGACCCTCTGTACTTCTCCCCCATCTTATCCTGTATCAGAACCGGCCCCCTTTTCCCTCTCTCCCCTCTTTCCCTTCCAGATCCCTCTCTTGCCCCTTCTGAGTAGGACTGTAGCATCCACATTTTGGTGTGATCTTCCTTCTTCTTGGGTTTCATATGATCTGTGAGTTCTATCATGGGTATTCCAAGCTTTTTTTTTTTTTTTTCTGGCTAATATTCACTTAGTGAGCGCATACCATGTATGTTCTGTTGTGACTGGCTTACCTCACTCAGGATGATATTTTCAAGTTCCATCCATTTGCCTGCAAATTTCATGAAGTCATTGTTTTTAATAGCTGAGTAGTACTCCATTGTGTAAATGTGCCATGTTTTCTGTATCCATTCCTCTGTTGAGGGACATATGGGTTATTTCCAGCTTCTGACTATTATAAATAAGGCTGCTAGGAACATAGTGGAGCATGTGTTATTGTTATATGTTGGAGCATCTTTTGGGTATATGCCCAAGAGTGGTATAGCTGGGTCCTCAGACAGGAGCCTACTATAGCTGTCCCTTGAGAGGCTCTGCCAGAGCCTGACCAATACAGATGCGGAGCCAAACATCGGACTGAGTGCAGGGAACCCAATGGAGGAGTTAGGGCAAGGACTGAAGGAGCTGAAAGGATTTGCACCCCATAGGAAGAACAACAATATCAACCAACAAGACCCCCCCCCAAAGCTCCCAGAGACTAAACCACCAAGCAAAGGGTACACATGGGGGGACCCATGGCTCCAGCTGCATATGTAGCAGAGGATGGCCTTGTCTGGCACCAATGAGAGGAGAGGCCCTTGTTCTGTGAAGGTTCCATGACCCGGTATAGGGGAATGCTAGGGCATTGAGGCAGGAATGGGTTCACAGGTGAGGGAGCACCCTCATAGAGGCAGAGGGAGGGGATGGGGGGGTTGTGGAGGGGAAACTGGGAAGAGGAAAAACATTGGAAATCTAAATAAATAAAATAACCAATTTAAAAAAAAAAAGGACAACAAAGCCACTTCGGAAAGTACAGTGGCTCATGGGTTTGTCTTTATGTCCTTTGCAAAGTCTTGAGGCTACTCAGCTGGGAATTCAAGGGAATTGTCCTGACCAAAGCCCATCCTGGTGAGTATTTACTATAGCTTGCTCAAATTTGGCTCAAAATGGTAGAATTGGTTTTTGTCTTGTGAATCTCAAGATTGACATTTGTGTTTAGACCTACTTTATATTTGCAACTTTTTTTGATCTTTCTTTAAATTATCAAAATCCTATCAATCTGAGAAGATAAGCTTCTTTTTAAAGTCCCTCTGAAATAAGCACAAATATGTTTAAAATTGAAATTTTTTGGAGTTTTGAAATATTTTTAAAAATTAGATGATCTTCACTTAAGAAAGAAAAAATAAAGTTGGGCCAGTGAGAAATTCTAGTATATTTTTACCATCAGTGTAAGGGTAAACTCTATAACAATGACATCTGTGTTTCAGGAAGAAACCTTAGCGTTTCCTAGCTATATTGTCTTCAAAAGCTAAAATGGAGATAGTGAAGAGGTTGCCAGGAATAAGTGATAATAACAATGTAAAAATATTTATGGGGCAAAAATATGAATCTATTGTACAATAAAGCCCTGAAGAATGTGCGTGTGCATGTATGTGTGTACGTGTGGATGTGCTTGAGTTGTGTGTGTGCTTATGTAGTAATTCTTGGTTCCCCACCTCTTAGGCTCCCACCACAGTGTCTGAGAGCATTAATTAATTAATTAAAAAGCAAAGACCAAAAACTGCTATTTTTCTCACCAACTGTAGAGTTTAGTTGCACACAATGTGTTCCAGACTGTGTGCTCATTATGGCTCTGTTAAGACTCACTCTTCAAAGACATGCTTCTTTCTCTCTTTATTGATTCAGAAAGGTCCAGTTTTTCAGCAGTGTATAAAGTTCTGCAGCAGGTTTTAGCTCCCTTTTCTGCCTTATTTCAGGAGTAAGAAGTTGCAACCTTCTATTTCCTCCTTTGACAAAAATCCTTGTTTTCTTTTATATTTGGTCTTTGTTCAAGCACTGTATCAGGCACTTGAGATATGTTTAAGAATGAAACAAAGCAAGAAAGACCCTTGTCCTCAAGAGTCTTACATACTAGGACCAGACAAACAATATGGACCTTCTATCATACTAGAAGATGAAGGCTTCCACAAGCACAAACAGTTGAACAAGGTGAGGGGGACCAGAGGCAGACGGAGGGAGATGGTTGGTGTGGGAAGGAGAAGGGATTGTATGGAGCTGAACTAATTGCAAAGTTTTTGTCAGTTTCATCAGAAATTTAGCAGCCTATCCCCTAGAAGACATTTAAGTTACGAGAATGTAAAACAGTATAAACGTAGAAGAGTTCACTTTTACCATCACTATTTATAGACTAAGTGGAATATAGGCATGAATATTGAGTAGATCATCTCTCTCACATACACACACACACACACACACACAGAGAGAGAGAGAGAGAGAGAGAGAGCAGCCATTATTATTACTTTTAAAAACTATTTCAGACCGAGGCTCACTACTATCCCAGGCTGCCTCTGACTCACAATCCTTCCACTTCCAAGAAACAATTCTCCTGTAAAATTTCTATTTCCTCCATTGTACTTGCCCTGTTACTCTCACTTTCTCACTTTTTCTGACATCAACATCTATGAAATTAGTCGGCCCTCATGAAGAATTTGACATCAATGTTGTATTATACCACACTGGTCTAAGGAGGACTTTCCACGGCTAAATGAGGCCAAGCTCTGCCTCCACTTAATGCTGCTGCTTCATAGTGGATATCTGCTCATTTTTGGCAGAATTGAGAATTGAGAAAATACAGAATGTTTTATGTTTATTTTTTATTGCACATAGAAAAAAGGATTGATCACCTTTCTATCCCTTAACTAATAATGATTTTGTTGTGAGCATTCACTTCTCTGCAGTGTAGCACATTTCCTTAATATTTCTTTTACCAGCATGTTTCCTGTTGCTCCTTTTGAGGAGTTTTGACTGTGCAGTTTACCTTACCATAAAGCTTTCACCTACACTCAGATGGATCCTTTCCTTCTGGGTGCATTTTTTAACTTCAAGGCCTTGAAACTTTCCTTCTACTTGAAGAGGCCCAAACACTTTCTATGAAACAGGAATGCTGACATGGATAAGGAACTGGCCCCAGGGCTGATAAAATTCCTGTAGCTCCAAAATCTCCACTAATAAGAGTGCCCTGCAGTCAAGGAGCCATAGCAAACAGTAATGGTCTATTCACATCCATTATACGGCAGGGTGCCCACTGCTTTATTGACTGGTAGAAAACAATTCCCATTCCGTGAAACAATAAAAATTAAATTGAGTGTGAACTTTCCCAAGGTCACTGCCTGTAACCTTATAACACCAGAAATGAGAGCTGTAAACCCTGTCATGTACCATCCTGCCAACAATGGCCTCTGTGCTGCCTGCCACAGATCTTGCTGCCAGAATACTACAGAGATGCATTTCCTCCCCACATCTAAATGTCTTCCTGGTGCCTATTGCTGCTCCCACCCCCACGGAGTCACACAGCAGGTGTCCACACCTTCTGAGATGTAACATAGCAATACACATGATGGTGTCAATCAGCTCCTCCATGTTGAAACAATCACCAGCCTCCAGAGCTCCTCAGTACTCAGTACCCAAGGAACCCTGTGGCTTTGCTAGGGAGAATTCAGTGAGATTGTAACAACTGACAAATTTATCTTTCTCAGTCACAAAGGCTATTCTTCTCTTTGACTAATGTTTAAGTATTTATTTTAGGGTAGATATTGAGTGAATTCTAAGATGACAGAGGGAACGGAAAGGGGATCCATCTCAACTCTCCCACAGAAATGTCACCCAAACCATCTTGTCACCCAAGCATGATATTCTTGTTCAATAGGAGAAAAAGTCCCGGTGTTCTGCTATGCCTAGGAATGCACACACTTAATAGGGTATGTTACATACCTCAGAATAGACAAGAGCAGCACGAGTATACACACCATTTAAAAAATGTTAAGAGGTTTAAGGGAATGGATACAATAATATCCCAATATTGCTGTGCTGTTTACACAGTGTGTTGGTTTACTATTGGTTCCAAATAATATTTTAAGAATCGACTCAGCTCATGCACTTGTCCAGCTATAAAATAAAATAAAACCTACTCATGCAACCTTCCCTCCTCCAAGCCCCCCTTCCATCTCAGGACTCTTGTACTGAGTCCAGCCTGTCTGTTGGTTCTTTGGAACTCATCCTATTGCTCCCCTCCATGGTTCCCTATGGATTTTATGATGGAAATAATGAGGAAATAACCAACATGGAACTGCTGTCCTCCTCAGCCAGAGTTTAAGAGACCACAGCAGGCAGAACACAAAAGTCCAAGCAAATGTCAAAGCCTATTTAACAATATTCAATCCCAGGTGTCTTAGTTAGGGTTTCCATTGCTGTGAAGAGACACTATAAACAAGGCAACTCTTATAAAGGACAACAGTTAATTGGCACTAGCTTCCACATTCAGAGGTTCAGTCCATTATCATCAAGGTGGGAAGCATGGCAGCATCCAAGCAGGCATGGTGCTGAAGAAGGAACTGAGTTCTACATCTTGATCCAAAGGCAAGAAGGAGAAGGAGACTAGATTACATACTGGGCAGAGGTTGCACATAGGACACTTCAAAGCCCACCCCCACAGTGACACACTTTATCCAACAAGGCCACAGCTCCTAATAGTGCCATGCCCTGGGCCAAGCATATTCACACCAGCATACCAGGTATTAGGAGAATTAGAGTACAGTTTTTATATACTCTATGCTCATAGGAAGCAAAGAGAGAGATAAAACCCACCTGCACCCATTGTTCTTCACCCCTGGACACCCAGCCTTTGCAATACTTGCTATGGTTAAATATGGTATGATCCAACCAAAACTCATTCTGAAATGTATTATCTGTGTACTGTTTTTGAGACATGATAGGATCTTAAAGTTAAGTCTTGGGAGCTAGGCGTTCATGAATAGACTGTTTGAATGGAAAGAGTATAGGAGGTCTCATGGGAGTAACTTGGACGTTACTGAAGTGGAGCAAATCCCTATAGCAGCAAATTATTATAAATTCACATTGGCCCAGGTGTTTGCTTCTTCTAAACACTTCTAATTTGCCATTCTTTAACACTCCTGCTGTATAATGCCATCTCCACAGGGCCTTCACAATAGCCCAGTACATGTCTTTGCCATGCTCTTAGACTTTCAAAACTGAACTAAATAAACTTCCTTTATGAACAAATTATTCAGTCTCTGGTGCTTTGCTACAGTAACACAGAACAGACACTGCTCAACTTTTTACTTCAGTCTCTGTCTTGTCTTCTCCCCACTGCAGTGGCTTGTGCCTTCATAGACAATTCTGACATTTTGCCCCTGACACGAAAGAAAACCATACTGAGTTGAGGGAACAGACTAAATCCTATAGGGGAGAACAGAAAGCATCATGGCCCGAAGCCCTCCTGGGCTCCAGTGCTTCTGTCTTTCATTTATGCTCACTGTTAGGCCATCAACACCATCACTTTGCACAGCCCATGCTGCCACAGATGAACTTCACTCCATCACCTTGAGCAAATCCTCATGAGGGCAAACTATTAAAGATTCTGCCTATATGTCAAGCAGATCACAATACCTTGGCAGGGCATCATCTCACTGGCTGCCTTAGCTCAAAGGATAACATGATCAGGTGTTCAGCCTTGCTACTGGCAAGGCAAGTTTTCTTGCTTCCCTCACTCAGCCCAAACAGCCTCTGCTTTCTGCCTGTGTTAGCATGGTGCCACTAAAATAATCAGTACCAGGCCCTAAACCAGTCACTAAAAGAAATAGGCTGAGCTGTTTTCAGAAGGAAACAGTCACCTGCACCAAAGTTGAAAGCAGAGGAAATGTTCATTCTAAGGAGACAGAGTATGAAACCAAAGTAGATGCTTTATGGCAGCTTTGCAGATAAAATAAAACTTTAGCAGACTATAACATGTGTTACAATTCCTCTTTCTTCACGGGCTCACAGTACTGTAAAAATATCCCACATCAGATCAACATTATTGCTCTCTCACAGACATTTATGACTTCCCTGAACAAAGACTAGAGAATGATGCATGTAGATTTTATTTCTCCTCTCAAGGCCTGTAGTCCAAGCAGAAGCAGCCACAGATATTCCCGCAGCAATGATGAACACTATATTTGAACAAAATATTTAATATTTTGTAAACAAATGGAGCTTATAGTTAAAACCATTAAAATATCACCATAAAATTATGGAGAAAATACAGAATTTGGATATGTTTTTTAAAACAAACAAAAACCCTTCATTCAAACTTAGAATTTTCATTTACTGTGCAAGTGCCCTTGATCAAGTCATCCCTTGTACAATGACATAACTTCTCTCTCTCTCTCTCTCTCTCTCTCTCTCTCTCTCTCTCTCTCCCTCTCTCTCTCTCTAAAACATATGGTGCTGTCTTAGGCATTAAGTAGTGCAATATAATTCAGACATTTGGGACACTAAAAAGTGCCATCCAGATGCACAACATTTTATTTGAAATGTATTTTTCATGGGTGTTTTCAAAGCACAGAAAGAAGAAAATTCCTGCAACTTTTATTTGCAGCATTTACTCAATGCCTTCCTAATAGACCTATGGCCTTACTGATGCTGAAAAAATTTTAACAGTGATTCTTCATGCCAAAACATTAAGCTTTTCCACATAACGGCATGTTTGTTTGTTTGTTGTTGTTGTTGTTTGTTTTTGGTTCTTTTTTTAAGAACTTAAGAATTTTTTCTTTACTGGTAAATTTTTCCTTCCCTATAAGAAGAACCATCTGATAATATCTGGGTCTTTTTATATCTTAGGAATAGCTTAACATTTTGACTAGGAATTACACACTAAAAATAAGGTATTAACACCTTCCAATATACAAAAATTTTCACAATATCATTTTTTTATTTGGCTCTCCACATTTTTCATATCTAACTGTGACAGTCGTTCCTAGTTGTCAAGTACATCTGGAATGAACTAAACTACAGAAATGGAGGGCATACCTGTGATCTAGATCTTGAGGCTGGAAGACACAGGCTTTTGACATGGATCTTGACATGGAGATCCTGAGGCAAAATGGCCATGAAAAGTTTAGGCCCAGGCAAGGTAGTATATGCCTTTAATCTCAGAAGATTGAGGCAAGCAGATCTCAAGGCCAGCCTGGGACAAAGTAAGTTCCAGATCCAAGTGTGGTGGCATATGCCTTTAATCTGGGCCACACCTTCTGCTCAAGACTTACATAAGGACATTGAAAGGAGGAGGATTCATTCTTCTTCACCTGCTTAAACTTACTTGCCAGCACATCTTCAGGATTCCAGTTTATATAGAAGACCAAGTGAAACAACTAACCTAAACTACTACTAGATTTTTGGACTTCCCATTCACAGCTTCCCATTGTTGAGTTAGTTGGACTGCAGACTATAATTCATTACAATAAATTATCTTAATGTATAAAGACATTCCATAAGTTCTGTGACTCTAGAGAACCTTGACTAATACATTAACCATTGCTCACAGTCAGCATGCTAATATGTCTTGCCCTTCTTGACCTCATAAACTTATTCACACAAACCCTCTTGAAAAGCTACAGCAACCTGGTATCTCAGTAAGTGAAGGTTTTAGTCTACATGTGGGCTTATAGCTACCATTCTCAAGAGCAAGGAAGATGGCCAAGCCTGGGAGAGCTTTGACATTCAGATAAAAAGGACACCATGCAGCCACCTGCCAGGACCCCTCTAACATATGCAAGGGATCCTAATGATGATGAGAAATTCCCCCTTGGTCTCACTTGACTCACTGTTAAAAAAAAAAAAAAGAAAAGAAAAGAAAACACTCAATACTAGAGAAGAAAATCAACTACTATATTTTATTTTATATATTACATTGGCTTTTTTATGTTTATGTTTTTAATATATGTCTTATTCAAAATAGCCTTTGAGTTCATGAAAGGCAAATGAATTCAGGAAAAGAATTGATAAAATGGCTTATATTCTTCCACACTTCCTCCCACAGGTAATAGCTATCATATTGGTGCAAATACAATGCACTTGATCATATCCACCCCATTCCCAACCACTCCTTTTCAGATTCTTTTCACACAAACATCTCCCTTTCAAAATCATGTGCTCTTTTTCTGTTTTAGGATAACCACTGAAGCATCAGCAACCTACCAGTAGCCCATTCCTGAAGAAAACCAATTCTCCCTTCCCCAGGAGCTGTGGACTGTCCTAAATTTGAGCAGGGTCTTGTGAACCCTTCACACAACTATGCTTCATAGTGACTGGCTTGATCTTGCGCGGGTCTATTCAGACATCCACAGCTGTTGTGTGTTTACTTGGGCAACATCCCTGCCACGTGCAGAAGGCACCACTTTGCAGCAGTCTTCATAGTCCTCTGGCTCTTTGAACTTGAATGGCCTAAGTCATACATAATGTGTCATAATGAAAAGTTCTAACACTGGGGTATAAAATCATTTTCCATCTAAAAATGAAACCATGCAAATTGTAAGAAAATGTCTGGTAATCAAAATATGAAGTTTGCAGTGCTTTTTTTTTTTTTAAATTGGTACAAATTTCATCTCCAAAAAGGTAATGTGTTTTCTTTCCTATATAAGCTTTGTTGCACAGTAGTTGAACTGTCCCCCAAAATATCCAGGAGGGCTGCTTTCTTTTCTTGAACTGGGTGAAAATAATCACAGACTTTAAATTTGTGTTTTTGCATAGATTAATACTGAGAACCAAGAGCTAAAGTAAGTCCTAGATCTGACCTATGCCTGACATGCTCCAGAGATAATCAGAAGGCATCCCCAGAGATAAGTTCCCACACACCATCACCCCAAAATGAGCACAGCCACATTCATACACAAGCACACGCACATACTTGCCATAGTAAAGAAAGAATTCTCAGCTTCAGAGAATCAGTCAGAGTTTGGTTGACCAGAGAGAGAGAGATGTCTGTGTGTCTCTCTGTCTGTCTCTCTGTCTGTCTCTGTCTGTCTGTCTCTCTGTCTGTCTGTCTGTCTCTCTGTCTGTCTGTCTGTCTCTCTCTCTCTCTGTGTGTGTGTGTATGTGTGTGTGTGTGTGCGCGCGCGCCTGCATTTGCGTTTATAAAATGAGGCAGATGTTTTTGTCTTCCCAGCTGGTTTTACACTCCCTAGGATCACAGCAAAATACTGCAGAGGAGCTTCTGTGGGTGACTGATGTGACAGGTGGCTTACAAGTGCAGCACAAGTTTTTACAATTCCCAGCCTCTGCAAAGCCAGGCTCTTTTTCATCTTTTTTTGACATTTTGCTCCTAAAATTAGCTTTTTGATGAGAAAATTGCTGAGTCTTTCCAGAGCTAGTTAAAGGTAAGGCAAATGCCTGCAGTTGAAATCGAGTTGATTCTCCTTTGCTGTGCTGATTGCGCCTGGTAATTGGACATTGGAATTAGTCCTGCCGTGACCTTTCACAATGAGCAGAGAAAAAGCTCTATTTAATTTGCTAGGATTCTCTTCCATATTTAAAGTACTTTTTTGAATGAAGTAATCTACTCTGATTCTTAACGAGCAATACCAAACAACCTGGTTTTCATGCTGTCCTCTACGTTTATTCAATAACCCTAGTTCTTAAATCAATAAAAGTTAATCTATGTATTGCCTTCCTATCAACTTTTGTCTGCTCATACCTTCATTCCATGTTTATAGAATTTTCTGGAAACTTGATGAGTGGTAAGCATGGCTTAGCTCCCCATCTATTGCTTCTTCTGCCTTCCTCTGAGAAATTCAAATTCCCTCCAGTTAATCCCACCAAGAGTGATTTGCATTAGTGAGTCACTGGGAGAATAATCTGGAATTCCTGAGGATCACAGTTTCCTCTTTCTTTTGAAAATACTTCATCCTTTCTGGTTGTCCTAGTTGTATTTCTGATGCTGTGATATAATATCTTGACCAAAAACAGCCTTGAGGAAGAAAAGGTTTGTTTTTGCTTGCATTTCCAGGTTACAAACCATCTGGGGAGTCGAGGCATGAACTTAAGTACCTAGTCACATGACATACATAGTCAAGAGCAAAGAAAAACTGCTGCCTGCTTATTCTGCTAGTTTTTCTCACCCCTCTGCAGGCCAGAGCTCCCAATTCAGGGAATGGTGTCCACAACAGACAGGGCAATTAACAATCATGACTGTCCCCCAGAGCTGGGGAGGGGGTGTGTGACTCATACCTTTCTTTTTTTTTTTTTATTTGTTAGTTTATTTGAAACTTGATATTGAAATCAACGCTATTACATTTTTTCTAGTCTCACTAAAGTTCATTAAACATCAAACAAATATGTGTGGCAATTATAGAAGTAACTGGAACAAAAGATAGAATAATATTCCACATATATGAGTCAACAGTTTGAAATGCGTTATTTTTTTTTCATATTTTATTTACATTTCAAATGTTTCAGATCTCCCCTTTGGAACCTCCCCATTCCCTCCGCCTTCCCCCTGCCAATATAGGGATACTCTCCAACCCACCCTCCCACCCACCCACCCACTCTCGTCCCTCCTCCTTGTCATTCTCCTACACTGGGGGATCTAACACCCTCAGGCCCAAGGGCCTCTCCTCCCCCTGACAGATAACAAGACCCTCCTCTGCCACATTAGTGGCCAGCACCATGGGTCTCTCCATGTGTATTCTTTAGTTGGTGGATCAGTCTCCAGAAGTATTGGGGGATCAGGCCAGTTGCTACTGTTGCTACCTCCCTGGGGCTGCACACTCCCTCAGCTCCTTCAGTCCTTTCTCCAAGCCCTCCATTTGGGACGTCACACTCAGAACTACTGTTGCTGCGAAGTGACTCTTGGGTATTTCAAACCCCAGCACTTGGGAGGAAGAGGCAGATGGGTCTCTGTAAATTGAAGGCCAGCCTAGTCTACAAAACGAGTTCCAGAACAGCCAGAACTATTACACAGAAAACCTGTCTCAAAAAAAAGTAAAAGAAAAAGAAAGATAATTGCCCACAGGCCAACATGATCAGACAAAATTCCTCAGCTGAGAGTCTCCTCCCAGATACTTTTATGACATGTCAACACCCAAAACCAACAATACTATTGTTGCAACATGAATCATCCTATTGGTTGGTTTATTTATTCATTAATATTAATAGATAACGGATCTAGAGTCAGCTATAGTTAGGAACTTAAAATATAAAGTTGCTCATAATAAGGGGTGGAGGGGTGATTTGAACTTATCACAGGGCAGAGACAAACTAATATAAATTAGTAATTTATAAAAAAATAAAAATAGAAAATTAAGTTAAATAGTTCTGAACAAAGTAAATAAAAAGAATGTAGACATGGAATCCACTAAGGCTTTTAGAAGGCTGGAGAGACGGCTCAGCCATTGAAAGCTAGGCTCACAACCAAAAAATGTAAGAAGAAAAACCAGAACAGCAATTTGAACACAAGAAGATACAGACATATCATGCACAAATAGGGATCACCAAGAGATTACATAAGGGATTCAAGCAGAGAGCTGAATCAACAAGACTGAAAACTGGGACACAGATCTGTACTCAGAGTTTCTTTTGGTAGTGCTTCTGTAGAATGATATTTAAAGCCACAGGACTGAGTGACCATGATGAGAAGGAGGAAGGAAATACAAAAACCATGACCAAGACAACACTTATAAAGGAAGGAAAACATTTAACTGAGGCTGGCTCACAGTTTCAGAGGTTTGGTCCACTATTGCCCTGGTAGAAAGCATGTCAGTGTGCAGGCAGACATTGTGCTGGAGGAACAAATCTTATCTGAGAGCAGCCAAGAGGATACAATTTTCCCCACTGGGGGAAGCATAAGAGACCTCAAAGCCCACCCCGACAATGACATACTTCCTCCAACAAGGCCACACCTCCTCCAATAAGGCCACACCTCCTAATCATGTCACTCCCTGTGGCCAAGCATTCAAACACATGAATCTATGGAAGGCAAACCTATTCAAACCACTGCAGAGATGAAAATGACCAATTCAGCCAATAGCATTTGAATATTTAAATTAAATTGAAAATTAAGTTAAAAATTAAATAAAAGAGATAAAGTATTAGAGAAAACAGATACATCTCCAGAAAGTACGAACAACCTCACAAAATGATACCAAAATTAAAGGAACTATATTAAGACTTTATCAGAATCAAACAATATTCAATAGGAACAACTAACTCCCTGTCACCTGTTGTGAACATAACCACATGTCCTGCATTTTCACCAAGGCAGCCCAAGATTAAGAGAATGGACCTTTCAATCTTAAGTGATAGATATATCTACAACAGGACTCCTGAACATAAGGTGTGGGGGTCATTGCAGAAGAGGGAGTAAAAGATTTTAAGAGCCATATCATCAGTGAGTTTGCTGTGAGACTGTGTCTCCTAGAAATGTCAGAGAAACTACACCCATGAGAGTTTCACCAAGATGGCTGCCTAAACATGGCCTTAACAAGGGTAATACCAATAAATGTGCTAACATAAAAGGAGGAAAACACACGAGGCCTCAATCCGACATAAAAAACTACAGGCTACTAAGGAATAATGCAAGTGGAAGAAAAGTCTTCCTCAGGGAAGAGCACTAAACTGGTTATGAAATACCAAATGGTCACCCCTAAAAACATATATAAACAAATAACATATAGGGACTGGGCAGACTTTATTTATATATATATTTGTGTGTGTGTGTGTGTGTGTGTGTGTGTGTGTGTGTGTGTTTTGAGAAAAAGAGGCCAGGAATTTAAAGGAGAGCAAAGGGAGCAGATCCGTGGGAGGACTTGGAGTGTATATATATATATATATATATATATATATATATATATAAATTCTCAGAAAAAGAATTTAATGATAGAGAATGGACTCTGGAATTGGTCATCACCAGGCGGATGTCATAACTAGCCCTGTCATTTTTGAGGAAGACTTTGGATAAGTTTTAGTTCATTTGGAAATGGGGATGTTCTTCATATCTTACTTCAACGGATTCTTAACGTTATTCCAGGAAAAGCTGGGCATGGTTTTTATAAAGTAGAAATCATTATGGTAACCACTTGTTTTAGTTAGTGGAGACAGCAGAGGGAACCCCAAGTGAGTGAACTCTTAAGGATGTATGTACTGTCATGTAGGCTGTGTCACAGACCCTCAGACCCAGCAGGTAGTGGCAAAGCCTTCCTTTCTGCTCCATGTGTGAGTGTTGACACTGTGTACTGAAGTGTCCACCATAGCCTTTTCCCCAAGCCCTGGATGTTTATAGCCTAACGACTATTCCCTTTCAGTGGGTGCACCCCCTGCAATTAGCTAAATCTGTTCCCTTGATCCAATTATATACCATAAAGCTGCCTCTTTGTTCAGCTGTATACAATAATCCTGCTTCTCAGTTCAAGTCTATATAATAAACTCAATGTTGAGCTTCCCAGGTGCTGCGGTTTCTCCAGCTAAGAGCGCAGATAGTCTGTGTATCTATCTGCCTGTCTTTTTTCGCCTTTTCTTGCTATTCCAGTCAGATCCATCTCTTGAGCTGTGCTGGATACAGCAATTTAGGATTTCTATTGCTGTGTTGAAACACAAAGGGCACCTTGAGGAGGAAAGGGCTTTAGTTCATCTTACAGTTATACTCCATCACTAAGGGAAGTCATGGCAGGAACCTGACAGCAGGAACTGGCCACTGGGGAACACATTCTACTTACTGGCTTTTCCTGGTGGCTTGCTTAGCCTACTTTCTTATACCATCCAGGACTACCTGGTTCAGGAGATGGCACAACCCAGGTGAGTTAGGCTCTCTCACGTAGATTATTAATCAAAAAAAAAAAAAAATGTACTGCAGACTTGTCTACAGGCAAACCTGATGGAAGCATTTTCTCATTTAAGGTTCCAATTCTCAGACAACTCTATGTTGTCTGAGAACATAGGAAAAGCCAGTATAGAAACATAGCTAATATCAGTAGCTTGTGGCCTATTGGAGTCTAAACATTTTTCATTCCAAAGCCTGCTAGAAAAGAGGAAAGAGGGTAGAGTGTTGGCAGTTGGGGTCTTTAAATGACTACAGAGTTCCAGTGTTCACAATGAATCTTTTGTTGCCTTTCAAATTCAAGAGGATTCAGACCAGGAGGGCAATGACTCCAGAGTATTGACATTTTGATTTTCAGGATGATCATACAGGTATGCTTCCTGACACTTACAAGTATGTACTTAGCATCTCAGACCACCCCCCACCTCCATCAACTTTCCCTACAGCTACCATGTTGAATCCTGATTTTTATAGGACTAGAGTACCAGGAAGACAGAGGCCTGGGCCTCGAAAGCAGCCACCTTAGAGCTGATTTAACTACGTTTAAGCACTCATGGAGTAGCCTCGAAATATAATCTGTGATAATGTCTAGACAAATTGTACATAAATGACCTTTGAATTGCCTCGTGTCTGTACTATTCCAGCCAAACCAAACCTCAAGGGACAGGTGGGAAAGTGGTTACAGCAAGAAGAATAACAATAATGCTGAAAGTTAAAACGTTGTTGAGAAGAATTGTAATACTGGTTTCATTAGCGTGCCAAACTGTCCGAACTCTGAGCAAAGCTCAACACCCTGTGTACTTGGCCCCATGAAAACATATTAAATCTGAGTCTTAATTCTCTGATTTGAAATATGGAGGAATTTTTTTTTCCAGAAATGAAAAGCAACCGGTTTGCTCTCAGGAACCTGTGCCTCACACACATGAAATTTAATTTCCAAGTAATTTCATGCAGAATTCAAGTCAAGAATGGGCTGGATTATGAAGTGTTACACGACATTTTGATTTTAGTGGTTAATGAGAAGTCATACACTGGCTTCCAATAAATGTAAAGAGAATAGCATACACGAAGCAACAAAAACCAACGAGAGCAACTGAAGATGCTTTACCTTGAGCCGAGAAAATGGCTAGGGATGAGAACTTGACTTTAACACCTGAGGCCCTGGGTCATTTCAGCAGCAACATGGGGAATGGGACCTATTTAGTCATGAGAAAAGAATATTTTATAATCAAATATTCAGAGTCCCCAAGGACAAGAATTTGGTAGAGGTTTTTGGCAATGACTCATGTCGAGTGTTATTTAAATTGATGGAACTAAAATATATGACTGGCTAAAGTGACTAAAGTGACCAAGACACAGGAAGATGAGTGCTTTGTGGTCTTAAAGACTCTCATATGTGGAATACACACACACACACACATATCTATATCTATATATAAAATATGTACATTATATATACATATTTACACACACATATGTGTTTGTGTGTGTGTGTATATATATATATATAGAGAGAGAGAGAGAGAGAGAAAGAGAGAGAGAGAGAGAGAGAGAGAGAGAGAGAGAACATGTATATAAACAGTTTGAGTGAAATTTTGCCACTTGGGGGAGATAATGTTCTCCTGAAGAGCCACAGATTAATAAAAGTCCCACTGACAGGCACAGTCTCTCTCCTTTAGTTGTTGGTCTAGGGAGTCCAAAAGCCTTCCAAAGATATATAGCCTTCGCCCTTGGTTGCCTTCCAGAACTTAAAGGCAAGACCTATTGCTGAAGAAACCACACACTTTGTACACTAAAGTTTGGGTACTCAAGCTGGAACTGATCTGGAAGCTTGCTCCATAAGGACTAGCTCTCCTAGTACTGAAAATAAGTTCACTTCTTGTGAGCTTTAGACGTGATCTGTTCTAAGTTACTGAGCTCATCCCTAAACTTAAAGCTTCAAGGATGTATTGTTGACCTAACTAGAATGACGCTGTAGGAGAGAAAATGAGTTAAATTGACAGGCTGAAAGCAACAACAACACAAAAAGAAAACATCTCTTATAAATCAAATGTAGTCTGTCCTGGAAGTTTTAAATCCTATTTTAGTGTTTTTAATGCCTAGAGCTGCCACAAGGAGGCGCTGCTGGTAAACCAACGCCAGCCTGGCTTGGTGACTGTGTTAGCTAGAAGGATCTTCCAGATCTCAGCCTAAAGCATGGCAAGAAGTTCAGACAACAAACAGCATCAGCCATGAGGTTTTCATATAAGAATGTGTGCAAACGCAGATGTTCATAAAAAAAGAACATTGTATATTAAAAAGTAATACCAGGATTCGGCTTTACCTGGTCTCATCGCAGATTTATTAATCTTTAAAACCAGTCTTTGCATCTTTTCAAGAGAGAACAAATGTTGGGGTGTAGTCATCTTACGCTCACGTCCACATTGGGAAAACAGTTTTAGAACCGCTGGGAAAGCTGAATCTCCTAGAGAAGTCTTCCTGGCTGACCCTATGATCTACCAGTCAGCTCCCTTACACTGCAGGCCATTTTGGCTAAAAGTGCTGTCATTTATATCACATTCTCAAAGACTAACAGAAAAACAAAAGCAAACAAACAAAATCCCTCACCTCTGGATGCTTAAAATGCAAATCAAGTTCTGAAATTCAGAGTCAGGCTTTGTTGTGCTTGGAATTGATTTCACTATTTTTAACTTCCCTCCAGTGAAGTCAACAAAGAATCTCTGAAACTTCAGGACTGAAAAGTTGTAAGCAGTTTTATTGTTTAGCTTAAAAGCTTCCTCTTATGAGTGACAATTTTAAAAAAAAAAAAATCTTTCACGGTTTCAGGCTTTTGTCTTTTCAGCAAGAGCATTTCCACAATTTATATGATCCCTAGAGATTCAATTATTTTTTGCTAATTACTTTCCAAATGGATTTATAAAGTTGTTTTCCTCTGTTTTGCTACCCTCACCATCTACTGATAAATTAACTGCAGGTTAGCTATTTTGGGTATATCATAGAATGGGTGACCTGACCAAGCATGAAGTACTAATCCTTCCCTATGCCCCAACTTGCTATTTTTTTTCCCTTTGTATTCAAATGATAATAACCTAATCCAACCATCTGCAGGTTGTAATGGAGTGGGAGGAATTTCCCATCCAAGGATGCCTCATAACAATGTCCAGTGTTTTCTCCCAGGCAGTTCCTCCCTGTGCTACACTGGGTGGGTATTGAGGGATCATAGATGTCCATTAACAACAGTAGCTTGCATAGAGACTGGGCTTACACTTAGAGAGTATGTAAGTTATTACTAATTTGCATGGCATGAACTGATTGATACAAGAAGGGTGTGTAATATATAGTCATCCTTTTTGTTTGGATTAAACAGTGTAGTGGTTTGAATGAGAAAAGCCCATAAGCTAAGATAATTGAATACTTGGTCCCCAGCTGATGGAACTATTTGGGAAGGGTTATAAAGATGTGGTCTTAGCCAGGCAGTGAGCAGTGGTGGTGCACGCCTGTAATCCCAGCACTCGGGAGGCAGAGGCAGGCAGATTTCTGAGTTCGAGGCCAGCCTGGTCTACAGAGTGAGATCTAGGACAGCCAGGGCTATACAGAGAAACCCTGTCTCGGGGGGGAAAAAAAAATTCGGTCTTGTTGGAAATGGTGTGTCACAGGGGGTGGGGGGACTCTCAGCTTGATATCATGTTCCTGTCATTATTGTTATGGACTCTAATTCTCTGGAATTGTGAACCCCAAATTCAACAATTTTTTTCCTATGAGTCGTAATATTTTGTCAATAGAAAAGTAAATTAGGTATGTAGTGTTCCTACCAAATGATATGTTCAAGTCATACACCCTCCATATGCCCCAGAAACTGTGAATATGACATTTAAAATAGTGTCTTAGCTATTGTAATTTGGAAACTTAGGCTGAGATCAACCTTGATTTTGAGTAAATAGTTCTAAAAATGTGGATAGTGTCCTTATGAAAGGAAAGAAGAGGTTTGACAGACATACACAGAGGGAGATACAGAGCCTACAGAGACAGTACGGGGTGAGGGATCTTCCAGCAGCTACCAAACCTCAGTGCAAGGACAATCTCTGAGCTCCAGGTGGAAGTGACCCTGTTAACTACTAGAGCTCTATACTCTTGGCCTTCAGGATGAGATAATAAGTCTCTGGCTTAGGACCACTCCAGTTGAAGTAATTTGTTATAACACCCAAGAAACTAATGTTCAAATCAATTCTTTACTAGCTTTGTGGCCTTGGGCACCAAATTTCAAACTCCATCTTCTTAAACCAGCATTCCTAACATTTGCCTCACAGAGAAATCGAAAAAGCAATTTAGACTGTCATTATCCACTTTCTATTTCTTCAGATCCGTGACTTTGGCTGTGCATTTGAGCCCTGTCTTTCAGCTTCTTCACCCAGAGAACTGAGGTGAAAACAAACTACTTCCTACTTCCGTGTCCCAGTACTGAAGACCTCACCATGCACAGTTGTAAACCACCTATGCCAATATGTTGCTATGCTGGTTGTCATAGGAACTGAGATACAATCAGCAAGACTGGAATCACCAGGAAGCTCTTACCAGCAGTGGGCCTTGAGGCAGTATTTTCTCCTCTCAAACCAGGTATGGAAAAGGAGAAAGTAACTGGAGAAAAGTTGTCTCAGAGGAATCTTGAACTGAACAAACAAGACTGAACTGCCAGGCTCAAGTGACAGTTGCTAGAAATCCCATGCACCATGTCAACAGGAGACCATGTGGCATGTGAAAATATCACAGCATGAGAGCAAAGGAATAACTCACCAAAATTCTCTTTTGGGAAGGGTTAATCCAGCAGGAAGCCACAGAGCCAGACTAGTCACCCTTCCTGGTACAAAGAGCACTTTCCTCCCAAGACTTTCTGGCTGGTGCCACTAGAAAAGACAGTAGGAATACATTTCTAGAAAACAAAATGGGCAAGAAATGATGATGAAAACACAGGCCCTACGTTATCTACTTACACTTGTGTGTATGTAATATTACTCTGGCTCAAATCTTCATAAGCATTTCAAATTCTTACCCCTAGTTTCTCAGTGCATGAAAAGACGACCAGTCTATGAACAACACAAGTGTGGAAGACAAAATGGACCTAGGATAGAGGATGATATCAGAGATGGCCCTGGGGCATGGTCCTCATCAGGGACACAAAGACAAAAGTGAATAAGATGTAGGATGGCGGAGGAAGTGCCTAGCCTGGAAGAGACTTGATGTGCTGGGGAGGGGGGCGGGGTGTCACCCGATAGTTGGAGAAAGGGGAGGTGGAGGGGGAAGGATTGTGGGGGCAGTGAGCTAGATGTAAAATAAATAAGTACAAAATTAAATTAAACAAAAAGATGCAGGTAACAGAGACTTACACAGCACAGTATGAAAATAAACTGGTAGAATATCAGGCTATAACTAAAGAATGAACAGCTCTGGTTCATAAGCGGCAGCATTTGTAGAAATGAGAGAAGCCAGAGAAAAATACAATCCTAGAAAGAAATGGCCTCCTTGAAGTCAGCAACTGCAGCAGCACTGAGTTCTTAACATAGGAAGCTGTGCTTTCTCCCAATGGACCAAGAAACAGGATGATGTTTCCTAAGCTTTGCCTTGGTGAAATAGAATTAGACTATCAGCACTGTTACAGTTTTGTCCACATTCATTACCATGATAGAGAAAATGTTAAATGGAAAAACTACTGATAAAATACAAATTAGTTAACATTATCCTGACCACAAGAGGTCAGTATTGTTTCAAAGCAAAATTACCCTAAACCCCTTGGGGGAAGGGTATGAGGTTCTTTTTAAAGAGATTACATTTCCCTATAAATCAAAGGTTAGTCTCCAATGAATTTGATTTTTATAGTCTACTGAGTGACAGATGGCTACAGAATGTGAGAAATATCAAGTTCTTGGAAAAATTAACTTGTTAAAATATATATTTCCTGTTAAAAATGAACTTGGATCCTTCACATTCAAAAGCAGTCGTTGTAATTAAGTAAGTAGAAAAGAATTTTAAATTTAACATAATATATAAAATAAGTTTATAAATTCTAAGGTGTGTATTTAAATAAATTTTGTATTTATACATTAACACACATTGTATGTAAAATTATATATATACATATATATGTATGTATGTATATAAGAGGCATGGACTCAACTTGGAGCTCAGTATGAAAGAAAAATAGCAATGAGTCCTTAATTACTCTGCAGCTGAAGATGTCAGATACACATGATACCTTTTGGTAAAAGTAAAAGAAACAGTCTTGTGCTGGGATGAAGATGGAAATTGTACTGGACAATGATTTTCATGCCTTCTAGCTAAGATTAGGAGAATTGAGAAGCCAGGAAATGACAAGGAGGGAGGGAGGGAGGGAGGGAGGGTGGGGATGTGATCAGTGTGAACACTGGGGAAAAGTTCCTGCTCAGGACAGTTTCAGGTCTGCAAATAAGAAACAGGCTTATTGCCATGGATGCTTCCCATTCCCCTCTTATTCAAACATTCTAATAAGTCACTCATTTGTGCAAACAGCCCTCACGGGGCTGATTTAAATGAATAAATAAATTCCTAAATTTTTGATGATCTATAGTGTTACAGTTCCTGAAAGAGCAGGGCAGAGAGACCTGAGAAGGTTTCTCATGTTTATGAGTGATCTGAGATTCATTCAGATACAGTAGGTCTGGACCTCAGCCCCTAAAATCTAGAGCCAGCATGGCTGTGGCACAGTGAGTTAGCAGGAAAGAGAACTCTGCATGGCTTCTTCAGTACGAAGAGAAACAACAAAATGAAGCTGGGATCCTGGGATCATAGTTTCTGTGAACGTTAAACATGGAAAACCTATTTAGCCTGCTATGTAAGTGAACAGGTGGAGATATATCAAGAGTGGAGACAGAGCTCAGCGGTGGTGGTGCAGGCCTTTAATCCCAGCACTTGGGAGGCAGAGGCAGGCGGATTTCTGAGTTCAAGGCCAGCCTGGTCTACAGAGTGAGTTCCAGGACAGCCAGGGCTACACAGAGAAACCCTGTCTCGAAAAAACATAAAGAAAAAAGAAAGAAAGAAAGAAAGAAAGAAAGAAAGAAAGAAAGAAAGAAAGAAAAGAGTGGAGACAGAAAAACTCAATGTGACTTAATGTTAATGTAGCTGTCTGGGAGGGAGATGTCTAGAAAAAAGCAAAACAGGAAAACCTAAAGTCTGATTGATGGGACCTGAGTCAGGGTATGTAGGGTGTGTGTGCATGTGTGTGTGTGTGTGTGTGTGTGTGTGCTGTATATGTCCTGTGTGTATGTGTATTTATGGTGTATGTGTATTCTATCTGTGCATTTGCTATGCAGTGTATAGTATGTTATACAAGTGGTGTGTACATGTGCAGTATATGTGCTGTGTACATGTGGTATATATGTGTTTGTGCTGTACATACAGTGTGTGTGTGTGTGTGTGTGTGTGTATGGTATGTGTGGTATATATTTGTGTGTATTTGTTTATTTATTCACTGCTAAAACCTAATTTTGACAAAAAAACACTAACCTTTCCTCTTTAAAAAATAGCTATTAAACAATCTCTATTTACACAGGGGTGTTTCAAATAATAACAAATCATTGTATTGGTATATGCACATGAATAATGCCAAGCAAACACCATGAGTTTTTAATGATAATGGAAGTAAAACAATATTCAGCCAAATGCTTCTTAAATTAAAATTTAATAAAGAAAAGATTAAAAGATGATTATTCCCTTGATGTCCTGACTTTTGTATCCATTGCTCAAAGTCTCTACAGAGTATTCCTTTTTTCTTTGAATTATTCATAGAAAAAATGAATACACTGGATCTAAAAACCTCACCCCATAAATCTATAAATTAGAGCCATACTCAATTTTACATTGTCCAAGAACATTTTTAATAACTCACACAGCACTGTAGAGAAGGTATCTACCATAGCCAGGAACCATCAGTAGAAATGATGGGTCTCTGGTTCCACTACATCTTAGTGGCTGTACGGAAACAAAAATCCTGGCGATGGGCACACTGTGACCCTAAGCTGATTTTGGGCTTCCAAATAAAAATGGAAGTGAGCAAGCAGGCTGGTTTCTGCCTGGTAGAACTGGATCATCAACTTTTGTGAGTAGAATCTAGAGTCAATAGATCGTAGGCTTCCCTGTTGCCAGGAAAAGATTACACACACAGAGGGTTTGGAAATACATTGAGATCATTGACTGTCATGATGAAAAAACGGTTGTCTTACAATGGCTATAATCTCCCTATGCAATCTTCTCTAAGTGCTAGTGCTCTGGGGAGCCACGCCATGTCTAGCTAGCAAATACCATATTGTCCTGACTTCTCCAGTCTCTCCTCTGCATGAGTCTTGGAGGCAGCTCTGTCTCTATGACATTCTCTGTTCTCCATAACCACCCAAGAAGTCTCCACTCTTCTCATTCATGACTGCTGTAGGAGCAAATCCACAAAACTGTGGAGTTCTTATAACGATAATAAATAGGATCCACAATACAATGTTATAATTAATTATGATTTCTTTTATGATTCACCTGTTACATTCTTATGACCTGATCATCTACATAGAGTAAATATCATACAATTATCATTTTATATTATATAATTATATATTATAGTGCAGTATTATGTTGTTGGTTGCAAAACAAAGAAGGCAATACTAAAGTTTCCTAAAATGTATTTTTAAAATCCTGTCTATTTGAAGGAAGGCAAGATGGCTCAATAGGTGAAAGTGCTTGCTCCTCAGGCCTGGCACTGTAAGTTTGATCCCTGAAACCTAGGGGGGAATGGGAGAACTAACTCCTGAAAGCTGTCTTTCGACCTCTATTATCTGCCTAGATACATGTTAACATATGCTCACACACACTCAATACACATACACAATAACAAATAAATAAAGGCTACTTTAACTTTATCTCTCATTCATATTTGCCAAGGATAGAATCTGGAGTATAGATTTTAAAGTTCTATTAGACTATATTCCTAGTGCATTCACTTTGGTGGCTATAGGAGAACTAATAGTGGTAGTAGTCAAATAAATACTATGTATCCAAACTTAAAATTGTAGAGATTCTAAAAGATGACTATTCTTTTAAATTAGCACACTAAGGAATACAAAATAATCTTCCAATTCACTCATATTTCTGTTAGGCTTTTAAACTGCTATAGTGGGCAGGATGCTCACCCCTGCTTCTACTCACTTTGTTACTATAGCATCTCTTTTCCACTTGAAGTTGGAGGTCTCCAAGGTGGCATCTCACATAAACATACAAGACACATCTCTCTAAGTTACCAAATGGCAATTTCCTTATCTCTGGTCCTTTATAGTCTCTGATGCTTCCAAAAGCTCCTTGCCACCACTGATACCACCATATATCCCAGTCAAAGCTGGAGCTCTGAGCCCTGGCTTTGCATCAGCTACCATACTTGACCTCACAGTGCTGGGATCTCCACATTCAGGGTCCACAGTATACTGGGAAATAATGTTCTGTGTGGCAATGCAGAAAGAACCTCTATATACATAAACACACACACATACAAACACAGACAGAGACAAAGATAGAGACAGAGAGAGACAGAAAGAAAAAGAGAGAGAGAAAAGAGAAGGAAGAAGAGAAGGAGAGAGAAGAGGAGGGAGGGGAGGTTAGGAGGAGGAAGAGGATGAGGGAGAGCAAGAGGAGGAGCAGGAGGAGGAGAGACCTTTGCACTATACCCGTGGATGGAATCCCCAAAAGCACTTTGTTGTCCTCAAAGCACCTTTCCCAGACTTTTGCACTGTGAGATGTTTCCACTTTTGGTGTCCAGACTTGAAAACCTTATACTCTCAAGAGTAGACTGGAGATGTAATTGGGGTCAGGAGAGGACCTGAGGTTAAGAAGATGAGAGGACTGATTCACAGCTAGCAGCTCCTGACAAACTCGTCCACGAAGCCAGAGCTTTTCCATCAGACTTAATTGGAATCAGCTCCTCACCTCCCCCGCATGTCCTAAAGACTTCTGCTCCTAGAGATGTTGGCTTCTATTTTGACCACATCTTAGGTTCAAGCAAAATTCCACCCCTATAGATCACAGCCTCAGCCAGAATTCTCAATTAGTTGTGGAAAGAAAATGTGGCTGATTGGAAATGTCACAAAAACTACTAAAGAACTCATTTTACCTGCAGTGAAATGAGTACACTAGTTCTTCACATGTATAAGTACTAGTCAAATATTTAATTTCTATTCTCCATAAAATGAAGAATCTATAATGCTATGCCCTCCTGCCCATCCTACATCAACTGCTTTGTTATTATGTGAAAAAAATCTCACTCCTTGACGTCCATTCAGAACATATTAATGAAGCCTTTTTCCCAGGGTGACCTTGTCTTCTCACTCTACAGTAGTATCACATGCATGCCTGTCAGACATCATCATTCAGGGAGACTCTGCACTTATTCTTGATTTATGTGGAAGTAGCAAATTCTGGGATAATATGCAAGGAACAGAGTGGAGATGGGGGCTTCTAATTGAAGATAACCCTCAGACATCACAGTCTGGCTAATTATGAGTCAGGCTTACTGCAGGACACAATCACCATTACTTACTAGCTTTAAGATGTAAACAAGATCATATTTTAATATAGGAAAAGAAAAGAACTATATCTCAGTCTGGCAACTTCAGGGATATGGCTACAAATCAAAGGCCCAAGCTTAGTATAAAACATCGTTTTCAAAATAATTTCTTCCTTTTTTGGAGACACTTTTAGAAAAGTTACAAAAATAGTGAAACATACATTTACAGCCTTTAAGTAGAATCTCAAAAATCTTTGCGACCACTAAATTCATCATTCTCTGTCTAAATGTGTGTGTCCTTCTGAATGGTAGAGAGCTGACTTACAGACATATTGCCTCTCCGGATTCTTTGGTCTTTCTAATTGCAGTATAATTTTCATTATTAGAAATTGGCACTTGCCAAGGACCAGCTTCAGCTTGAAAAGGTTTTCTGAGAGAAGGAATGGCTGGGAGCAGCAAAAACGAAAGACTAGAAGTCAAAGTGTGGGTCCAAGCTGGCAGCCTGTGCTCTGCTGGAGGCAGCTTTCCAGCCTGCATTCTCTCTGTTCTGCTTTCTTTCTTTCTCTAATCTTCTTTCTCTGGAGATCTGACAGCTCTCTATGTTCTGCTAGAGACAGTTCTCTAAGCAGTTCTCTCTTACTATTCTAAAAATTCACTGGAGAGCTCATCTCCTGCAGATCATACACCCAGTCTTTTATTTTCCATATCAATCCAGTCATTTACTTCATGTTTCCTTTTGATTATCCTATAAATCTGCATCCCATCCTATTACCCAATCCCCTTAATTCTTAGGAGATGGCAAGCACACATTTTCTTTTAACACTGAAAAAAAAAAAAAATCAGAAATCTGCCTGCCTCTGTTAAGCACAGATGCTAAACCAGCTAGGTGGGACCCCATCCTGAAATTACCATTTCTACAACACCTGAGTCTGGACTCCATGTGTCCCCAGCTGACCTTGAACTCAGAAACCTGACTGCCTTTGTATCTTTCTGACAAGATGGCTCAGTGCTGCTGCCTTTGTTCCTTTATATTCATGAAGTCCCTCAGAAGTCATATTGTGTCCTTATTTTTTTGCATAGTTGAGAAATAATATATTTTCAAACTCATGTTTCAAACTCATGTCTAAAAGAGTTCTCTTCCACAACCCTAAAGGCTGTCCTGAAGGTCTCAGCATTTACCATTTTGCTGAGACATTAGCCACACCTTCGCCTTCTGGACTCATACTATCTGATTATCATGGAGTCATTAACATTAACAGGGAGGACACTGCTTAAAGGAGAAACATGAAAATAAAATATGTACAAACAAGTCTTATGCCCATGGCAGACACTGACACTCATGGAGGCCCATGTCCACTGGCCCTGTCCTATGGGCAGAAACCATGTTATTCTGTCCCCACTAAGGCCATGCCAGACCCAGCAAGCACTGACATGCTAGTAATTCCTTTCCTGCAACCTTAGACCGGTATTTCTGACTGCTGTACTGATGGAAAAAGAAGCCAAGATTTAAGGATCATGAGTGATGCTACCAGGACTCTAAGATCCTTCCAAGGAACAAAGCACAAGAATCTACTACAGTCTTGGTCAAACTATCCCTGAATATATAGACCTTGGGTTTCTGCTGGTAGCATCTCAGTTGAAAAGTGAGGGGGAAAGACAGAGAATGTTGGGTCTGTGCCTTTTATTCCCTCTCTGTTTCCCTTTGAACCAACTTAAGGTAACTCAAACTCCCCTAATTACTGCACTAGACACTCTCGTTCTCAGAGACCAAAGTTATGGAGCTTTCAAGCACCATAACTTTTCTTAAGTCCAAATGCCTCTATGAACCAATGTGTTAGTAAGTAATCAGCAATCAAATAAAAATAAGATCTATTTTATAAAAAGAACAAGATGCACTGGGATAGACATCATAACAAGTGATTTTTAATATTTAATTTATCTCTTATATGTCTAATTAATTCATTCTATAGATGAGAAAATTGAGGGTCATCAGGCCAAGAAAGTTCATAATATCCTACCATATCCTACCAATGAGATGCAGAGAAAGGATGTGTACCACATTCCTTAGAAACACTGTTGAGCAGTGTGAGGCAGAGAAAGAGGAGGACTATTTGACGGAGAGTGAGAAGTCTTCCCAGTCCTCAAGCTGAAGACAGAATCAAGCTAAAGAGGAAAAGGTAGAAGACATAAGCATTCAACAGTATAAAACCAAGATGTTAAATAATAGAGATGTGACCCAAATTCTTATCTTATCTGGGGAGACTTAATAATACATCAGAGGTATTCTCTCTCTCTCTCTCTCTCTCTCTCTCTCTCTCTCTCTGTGTATTTCCTTTTAGTTTTTTCAAGACACAGTCTTTCTGTGTAGTTTTGACTGTTCTGGTACTCACTCTGTAGCTGGCCTTCTACTCACAGAGATCTTCCTGCCTCTGCCTCCTAAGTGCTGGGATTAAAGATTGTGCCACCACAGCCCAGCCCATCAGTTTTTCTAAACAATCAGTGAAACTTCAATAACACTCATAGAAAAGCAAAAGTTCATGTAGCTAAGAGTCCTCTGAAGGCAAGTCACTCAGAGAGCCACCTGTTTCTGTCTCCCAACTGCTGGGATTAGAGGCTTCTACTCCCAGCTCGTAATGTTTCTTCTGCTGTAGAATTTTCTGTTTTGATGCCTGGACTTGCTTGAACTCTCAACCAAAATACTATAGCCAATGCTCATCTTAGAAGTAACTTGTCTTTGGTTTTACCATTATTATTTAACACCCATTGTTTATTGTTTTCACCCATTGCCTTGGGAAGAAAAGAACTGCATCACAATCATAGCTACCTACCTGCTTGAGGTTATCATTAACTTTAGCAACAGGCTTTTATGAAAAGCATTTTCATTATCTCAGAACATGAATTGTTTAAACATGATGCTACCAAAGTCATAAACTCTATTCACCAAAAGAGAATGGCTTCCTGTATTGACACTGGCATGGTTCCTAGTTACATGACTCACATCTGAATCTTCTTTCAAAGTCAAATAAGCTCCTATGCTATTGCTCACTTCAGCTGCAACAGCCATTTATGACCTTTGGATGCTAAGAAACTTTTAAAACTATATTCCTTTGGGAACCTAAAAATACTTTTATAAATCAACTAATTCACTTACTGAACCAGTGTTAGCTCTGGCTGTTCCTTGAACCGTCTTCCGAAGTGTGGTGGAGTAAACAGATACAAAATTAAGTTCTGATATGTGAAGACTTGTCTTGTAGGTATGGCAGAAATCCAGATAAAGAAAGGAGAGCCACTGTACAGGCTCCATGTACACAGCCCATATGTCTGCAATAGGACATCTCCATCCAGACTTCATAACATAAGATAGCTCATCCTGTGTAAGGGACAATGCCATTTATAATCTCTACCAGATGGCCATGGACAGTTTGTGGAGGTGGATGTGTAAAGAAAACATCCTTCTTGGCACTCATTACTCCCCAGTTCTTTTCATGCATCAAAGCAGCACCCAACATTTCTGAGAGTTTACTCTAGGAATGCAGCAAACCATTTACACAGCAGCTGCTACTCATTCCCTATCAAGAAATGTCTTCTTCCAAAGGGAAGTAGTGAAAACACTGCTACTGGCGAAAGAAATGTGTTCATTGCCAGAAATGCCCAGAGAAAAAGAACTTAGGAAGAAAATCAGTATTTTCCTTACTACCTCACCAATGATGCATGCTGATGCCCCCTTGAAAGAGTGACTTTAGTACCCCAACATGCATAGCATCCACAGCCATGCAAGCAAAGTCTAGACACCTGGAATGCTTCACCTAAGTACAGATCTTAGGCTTGGAAAAACAACTTCCTCCTCATTTTGGTATCTCCCAATAACAAAACACACTTATATATATCAAAACAGTTACATAGAAACACAAACTTGCTTAGCAAGTGTCTTTGAACATATTCAGTGTTTTGAAACAGTAACCATGTAAAATTTGAGAGGGTCATCTGTCAGCCTGGTGGCAAATTAGCTATGAATTTCCAAAAGTTAGCTCGGCAAATCTCCTGGAAGTCTATAATTATTTCCCATTTCATATGAGGTGACTAAGGCCCAGGGATGCTATAAACTAGCAATACTTACACCTGAAAGATGGAGATGAAAGCAAACAAAACCAGACAGATGTCAGATTATATGATGGTTAATGCTGGGTGTCAATTTGACTATATAGGGACACCTAGAAGTTCTATAAAGCATACTTCTGAATATGTCTGTGAAGGGGTTTGTAGAGACAATTGGCACATGAACTGTGTGATCTATGCCAACCAACAGTCTCAGCATCAAGATTAAATAAATAACCAAACTGGCAACATGTCCACACATGCACACTAGACTTTTCTTGATGTGTTTTGTTTTTGTTCGTGTTTTTCTGTTTTGTTTTGCTATCATCCGTGAACAGTGGTCTAAACCTTTAAATATGGACTATTGACAGGGACTATGCAGAACCTCTAGGTTTAAAGGCGTAGACTGGGGTTTCCTCATGAGTCCCTCATGTTTTGAGCTTTTTGAAGTGATTAGCTACTGATTTCCCAGCGCTCTAGACTACAGACAGTGATTACAGGACTATCTACCTTCAGACTAGGTAGCCACTTTAATAAATCCCTACTTATCACACACATACATGCATGCACACACATAAATACACACACATGCACAAACATGGTCTACCGGTTCAATTTTTTTGGAGAGGCTAACATGGAATATGACAGAGAAGCAAGAAATTACCAGTAAATTGGGTTACATTACCTTAATAAAATTGAAAAAAAAGTCATTCAAGTAAAATATCTCTATAGCTCAATAATTCTCAATGAACTACTTTTTTATTTTCCTACATAAATATAAAAAAGAGTAATAACATGACAGGCAGTAAAGGTTCTGTGTGGATTTAGCAAGACCCTATCCCTTGCTATTCAAACATGAATGGAGATGTTAATGAGAAGGTTGCTTATAGGTGATGGAATCAGAAATTAAGATTTGCTTAAATTATACAGAAAGCCTGGCTCTGTAGAAAGACCTAAAACCTGCATGATAATTTCACTAGAGAAATTTTATGGAGACCCCAAGACTGTCCCACAGATGTGAGAAGTATCCAAATTGCACCATTGTAACACGACTTCCTCAAAATAGATGTCCTAACATCGGCTGTATTTAATGTGAAGGAATGAGTTAGTGTCTTGCATGTGTATAAAAGCTAGTAATACAACTGGTATTTTAGGTGGTTTTAATTTTTTCCTTCAATTTTGTTTATCTATGAGTAAAGGCATAAAATCAACTTGCTGAGCCAACCTAAATCTTAAAATTTGAATTTTTTTTAACGATTCTCAAATTCTGAATGGTGGATTTTGTTACTAGAGAAGGATCACACTGGTTCTTAGGTAGTCTAAGTTCATAGGTACCTGTACTGGCTGGGTCTGTGAGTCAACTTGACACAAGTAGGAGTTATCACAGAGAAAGGAGCCTCTATTCAGGAAATGCCTCCATGAGATCCAGCTGTAAGGCATTTCCTCAATTAGCAATCAAGGGTAGGAGGGCCCATTGTCGGTGGTGCCATCCCAGGGCTGGTGGTAGTCTTGGGTTCTATAAGAAAGCAAGCTGAGCAAGCCATGAGAAGCAAACCAGTAAGTAATATCCCTCCATGACCTTTGCAACAGTTCCTGCTTCCTGACCTTCTTGAGCTCCAGTCCTGACTTCTTTTGGTGATAAACAGCAATGTGAAAGTGTAAGATGAATAAACCTTTCCTCCCCAACTTGCTTCTTGGTCATGATGCTTTGTGCAGGAATAGAAACCCTGACTAAGACACTACTGCTCCTAGAATACTTTCTCAGACACAGAATAAAACAAAGGCTAGAAGAAAGGATAGGTGAGCTTCTAATGACATCGAACTAAAATTATATACTGTGGAGAGTCAGTGGGCCCAGCAGAAAGGAACAAAGAACTGGGTGCCTAACATATTGAGCTGGTTCTCATTTTTACTGAAGAGAAAGCTGCAGGATACATATTTGAGGCAGGAGCCAGCTAACCACACAGAATCATAACTGTGCCATTTAGCTTTGGGTCAGCTGCAGTGCAAGTTCATCGTTAACCCAACAGTCACAGCCCGAGTCTGCTCTTCTGTTTCATTTAAAAATAAACAGAGACAAGTAGTTTGAGGACTGCTTGCCAAAAGACAATCATTTGAACATCTAAGATTGTTTTGGAATCAACCTCTCTCCTAATTACTCCTTGCCTACCCCAACACAATCTTAATAAAGTTACAGATTTCTTAGTTGTTAAAGAGAATTCAAAGGGGATGTCATACACACACATACACACACACATACACACACACATACACACACACACACAGGAGAGAGGACACACACACACAGGAAAGGAGAGAGAAAGAGAGAGAGAGAGAGAGAGAGAGAGAGAGAGAGAGAGAGAAAGAGACCTTTACTTATTCAAGTAGTTCAAGTAGTATTTCTTGAAATACATCTGGTATCCTGATCACCTTTCAGCTGACACTGGGCTTCACTCAATGTTTCTGCATCTCAGGTTACTCAAGAGGAAAGCCAGGATACAATGGCACATCCCTATAACACTGCTGTGCTGATTACATGGGCTAATTTCTAAGGTGCTTCCAACAGGGTCTAGCATATGGTGTATTATAGCTCCTTTTGTGAGCCTGGGAAACTGGCATAGACTTCACTGAGCAGCTGGTGGGACCAAGACAATTAGGTTAGAAATAGGAGGCAGAGTCCTGAGTAAGCCAGTGGGAGAAAGCTTGGAGGACAGAGGGAGGGGGCTTATTATGCTGACCCTAATTAAACCATCCCGCCTGCCAGGGATCATCCTTCCTGGAATCCACAGGGAAGATGCCGGCTTGATTGTGAACAAAGCACGGAGCTCTCCCAGGAAAGGGGGATGTCAGTATCTTACACTCTGCATTGTTGTGTTTTTCAAAAGATTTTGAGCCTAAAGAATCTTTTCTTTTAATTGATTTTTTTTTTCAAAAATATATCCAGATCACAGTTTGTACTCCCCTAGCTCCTACCAGACCTTTCCCGCATCCCCACCTATCCAACTCCACACCTTTCCTTTCTATCTCTAAAAAGCAGGCAAACAAAAAAAAAAAACAGAATTAAAAAACTATATATGCAAATAAAACAAAGAAAAATTTCTGTTTTCATGTTGTTTTTAGGCCTCTTGGGGGTCCAGAGATAATTCTAGAAATTTTAAATGCACTATAGGAGCCATATTTCAGATAAATACTAGTAAACATAGTGATAGTATTCCTCTGATTAAATGGTTTTTTAAAAATAATATCTATCAACATCACATTGTTTTAAAATGAAGGTGTTATGAATGATTCAGCTTGATAAGGTCAAAAGGTCAGGAGATAATTGCTACTGAAAGACAGCTTTTTAAAAACAGTTCCCAAGAGAAAGGGCAAGGTACACATTCCAGACCACAGGTCAAGATCCAGGCTGTTTTGGTGGCAATAGTGAACTTAGAAGGCACAGGAGTCATTATTTGAGATCCTGCAGGAAAGGCAAGATATAAAGCTTGATGTGATGAGTCATTTGAGTGGACTCAGGGTCAGGCACCTGGTTCTAGATGCTCAGGGCAGAGGATTGATGTCTTCTGGGTGCCTATACCAGAAAGCAAGTTAGGTCTAGAGGTAGGTTCCTGGTAATCTCCTCAAAAGATGACCGATGCTAAAAGGATTCCTGTCGTCCGTCTGGATTCTGGAATCAGAGTATCAAGAACATATAAAAAGAGTGAAGGAGAGAGACATTGAAAAAACATGGATCTAAACACTTTTCCTGCATTGAGAACAAAGTCCCATGACGGCCCCAAGCAGCCTGTGGGCAGATGAACAATCCTGCTTCAGAGAAATCTGTCGATCTTTTCAACACTCTTTATAAAGGTGTGTGTGTGTGTGTTAGTGTGTTACAATTACTCCTAATGTTTATTGTGGGCTGATTCAATATTTCACTTCAGAAACAGAAATGTACATTTTTCCATAAACTGTTGCCAACCTCTATATGCAACTGGAAAAGGAATTGGGGAATTAATGGGGAATCAGTACCTTTGCAGGTTAGGAATGCACAGCTATACCCTCCCACCATTGGCAGATCTCTGAAAAGAATCAACGATCTTTGATTAAAAATAAGGAAATAAGTCATTATGCCTGACTAAGAGTTACTAGTTCTGATTCCAAAGGAAGAAATAGTGATAAAATAGATGGATAGTTAACAAACAAGTAGAATCAAAAATGAGAGAAAGGAACACATCATATGACATCACAAGAAATAAGAGTCTTGCATTTAATCAGAAAGTATATATGTGGACAGACAAGGCATAGCTTCATGAGCCTCAAGATTATTGCATACCTTGCACAGATATTCAGATATTAATGAATAACAGAGCTACCAAAGAGTCTTTGCTTCTTCAACATCATTTCTCAAAGAAATATATGTACAAAAGAAAAATATGATGTTCTGGTGGAAGCATTAATCTTGTTTAAGCAAGCCCAATGTAGAATGCATGTTAGCAAAACTGGAAGGAGAAGGATATGAGCAAAGAGGACTAACAGTGACATTTACACTGACCAACGGGTTGTCAGTCATGAGAAAGAGAGTCATGGAAGGGCAACATAAAGGAGAGATAGAATGATCGTCTCCATTCCTCCACAGGTGTAAAGGTCAGCAACAAGCTCTGCAGACATGGGCCACATGCTTTCTTTCTTTAAAGACTTTACTGCTAAACAGATTGACTCTGTAGAAGCATTCAGCTATTGGAGGCAGATTGTGTAATTTTATCTACTCTCCTGCAGGGAAATTGCTAGATATGTTTGTTCAATACATTAACTACTACTTAAGCACAATTGGCTTAATCACTTAAGTAGTAACAGATACAAATAATTCTAGCTTTTACGGAGTTTACTATTTAGAAGAGAAAACAGCAAACAGAAACTTAATAGAAAAAGCACCTCTGGAAAAACATAAGTAAAAAAAAAATGTAAGGAAATACTCATAATACTTTCATTTTTTATATGTGTATATGTGCATGCCTGTGTGTTATAGATTTATGGGCACCTTTGGAGGTGAGATGTTATCCTTCATTGTCCCTGGAATTACAGGCAGCTGTGAGCAACAGCCCAATGCGGGTACTGGGAATCAAATTCAGATTATCTAGAGTAGCAACAAATACCAGTAACCATCTCTCCAGTCCCAGGAAAAATATATTCTTACCAAAGAGCTTTTGCCAAAGGCAAGATCTAGACTCTGATGACACAATAAACCTGATGGTGCTCTAGTGACACCAATACCTTGGTGATACCCAATAACTCACTAATTAGGCCTAAGGTCTGATCAACAAGAAGGGAAATTATGCCTCATGCCAGAAGCCTGGCCAACCACGCTGAATGAAGTCATGGATCTTGGAGGAGAACCTACAAATGCCACTTTACTAAAGCAGCAGATGTGTCTCTGTATTTTCAATGGTTAATCCGGTAACTGCAGAGAATAGAATACTGGCAGAATTCTGGTTTTGTCATTTCTCTGGCCATCCCTGGCTTATATTTTGTAAATATCCTTCCTTCCTCACTTGCCTAAAGGCAATCTAGAATTGTATCAGAGGTTCTGATTGGTCATAATGAATATCTGATGGCCAATAGCTGAGCAGGGAGTGGAGAGTCCAACTTCCAGGCAGAGAGAGGGATGCTGACAGAAGAAGCTGACATGGAAAACAGAGGGGAGTAGACAAGGATTATAGTAGATAGAAAAGTATAGAGCTAGTCACATGGTGAGTTGTGACCAAGAAAGGTAGGTTAAGAAGAAGAGCTAGCTGGGAGATTGCCCAAGCAAAAGGCCTAAGCTTTAAACTGTATTATTTATACCGCTGGTGAGTCCTGGAAAGGCCTGCTCTATTTGGCACCTCGAGGAGTCTTTTAATATAGTTTAAAACTTAGGCTTTTTGCTTAGTTAGTTTCCTGGCTATTCTGAACTTAACTCAAATAACTAGCTTACCACTGCCACGTGGCTTGCTCTATACCCTTCTCTGTCCTCTCAAATCTCCTGTGCCTACTCCTTCTCCCAAAAACCCCTCTCTCTCCACTGAAGTTCATTTATCCACTTCCTGTCCCGCTAATGGCTGTCAGATCTTTATTACAACTAATCAGAAGGTCTGATACAATTCTAGATCACCTTGAGGCAAGTGACAAAGTATGGATATTTACAAAATATAAAGCCATTGATGGGTCATAGAAATAACAATACCAATATCCTGCCAGCATTTAACTCTCTGCTAGTACAGAATAAACAATTGAAAATACAGAGACACATCTTCACACAATGTGAAGAAGGTTATCTCCACCATAGGCCATTACAGAATACCACAACCAATCAAAATTTAGAGACCAAGAGATTGTATCAATCCCAGTCCTAACTAATACATCTACACACAATACCTGCCCTCTAAGACTCAGGGATCACCGCAGTAGAACAAGGCAGATCACCCTTGCAAGAACACATTGTAAAATCCAGAGAAAAAGGAAGTTTGCTGTGAGATTATGTATCCTAAAAATGTCAGAGAAGCTACACTAATGATGTCTCATCATTAGTGCCTAAATAAAACCTGAACAATGATGATGCCAATAGATATGCTAATGTGGAAAGTAGAAAGCTCATGAGGTCTTAATCCTATACAAAGAACTACAGACAACTAAGGAATGCTCAGAGCCATGAAATAATCTCCCCCTTAATTGGTTATCCAATACTCTAAAGTCATAAACATTATAAAGACTGAACATGTTGTACTCACACATATATGTGTGTGCCCATGTGTATATAACTTGTTTATTTATTTAATATATTAAATATATTTACTTGTAAATATGTTTAATTGTTACACACACACAATTTTAAAAAGCAGGACATGAATTTGAGAACAAGATGGAGGATGTATGTTAGAGGTGGTAGGGAAAAGTGAAGAGGAGAAATGACATAATTATACTATAATTTCAAAAAATATGAGCTGGAGGGATGGCCTAGTGGTTAGGAGAACTGACTGCTCTTCCTTAGAGGTCCTGAGTTCAATTCCCAGCAACCAAAAAATATATAAAAATAAATAAGAAATTTCAAATTGTAAAAATAAGACTTTTAAAGCTAATTGAGAAAAGCATTCTAGAGAGGAAACAAAGAGAATAAAGGTATTCTTTCAAATAGTTTACAAAATCCTCCCAAACATGATACCCCTGAAGCTTACTGCTCTTCTCTATCCTATGAACTTTTCATGTATTCTCAGTGCAAGAACATTGTTCTTATATCTTTCCTTACTGAACTTCTGCTCTTCCTTTTGGAACAGACAGTAGTTCTTGGACTTGCAGATTATTCAGTTTCTCTCATAGCTGCTCAGCTGTACTGTTAGGATGAGAACACAGCCATGGGCAAAATTTAGTAGAAGAAGCACGATGCATTGCAATATACTTCTATTTTTAAAAGCAGGAGACAGGTTGGATTATGACTATAGTTTGTAGTTTGTTAACCCCTGGGATAGATGTCAAGCACATCCTCCTGAGGATTTTCTTATCCTCTGAACTCATGTGTGTGTGTGTGTGTGTGTGTGTGTGTGTGTGTGTGTCCTGTGCAACCTAACTGGGTTATGCTCCAGAGGATATCCCACTGAGAGTTACATGTAAATGAACATCCTGTAATCTATTGAGTAATCCTAATATCTCCAAGTAGAACATTCTGTTCTTATAACAATGCCAACAATTGTAAATGCCCCCTTTCTAGTTAATCAGAAATAAAGCCTAGCCTTCTTTTAGTGCACTGGTTCCCACACTTTATTTTTAAATCACAACTTCCTTTACTCACTGCTTTCTTCAAGTTTATTACCTTTTGAAAGAATGAGAATTGTGTCAAGAATTAAAGAAGCTTGTTAGGGAAGGGATGTTTGTATTAGTCAGTGCAGAGATAATAGTTTCAATGTCTATGTTATCATGCATATTTAAAAGCTGTTCATTTGAGCATCTGATGACCCTCCTGGCAGCACAAGCAGACACTAACTTTTCACTGCAACTGTTCTCAGTCACTCTTGGGATTCCACTCAGCAAACCTGTTTCCTCTAATCTGGAATCAAAACCACATTTCCCAGGGCAGGAGAGATGACTGCTGTTAAGATTACTCACTGGTCTTACTGAGGACTGAGTTTAGTTCCCAACACCCCCATAGTGAGGCAGCTCACAACTGGTTATGACTCCAGTCCCAGCAGATCCGTGCTGTCTTCTAGTCTCCATGACACCTGAACACATATGTCATACACATACAAAGACACCTACTCAGAGAGAGACAAAAAGTTCACATGCACATATATATGCATACATACACATGCACACTTACAAAGATGTACACATACATACAAAGACACACACATACAAACATACATATACATTCAAAGACATACACATATATATAAAGATGCATGCACAGAGAGAGAAATTAAGAAATAAAAACTTTAAAAGTAAAATTTAAAAGTAAATCACAAAGCCTTTAATTTATTTGAAGGGATTTCAAGCACCAACAAACTGTGGAGACCCCTTTTTCTATTTTGTGTTGTAGGAAGTTAGTTAGCAAGAGCAGGTTGAAGTTTTAAAATCTGGGAGCTAACTGCCAGCCATGGCCTCTGGCAACTTCTCTCTTTTGTTTTTATCAGTATATATTAATTATATATAATATGTTTTCCATAACATTTTCATACATGTATACAATGAGTTTTAACCTTGTGCACTTCTGTTGTCCACTCCTGACCCCACTCCTACCAAAGTCACCACTCACCACCTCTCTAGACCATGAATTCCAGGACAGCCCTCTGTTTCCTCCTCTGATCACACTTGAATGCAGAGTTTGTGCTTTGAGAGAGCATCCGCTGGTTTAATTGAACCACTGACTGCCATAACACAGTTGCTTACTACCAATTCCCACCTCAGCATCTCCTTTCAAAGAACATATGGCAGCATCTTAATTTTCTTAGGACATTAGTGTCAGTAATATATAGCATTGATCCTGGGTTGAGGAGCCATGAAAAGAGATCTACAGCTGATTTTCCCTGTATTCCTGTTAACTGTAATCATGGGAAATGACTATACATGACACTCACAGACACAAATATTAAACATCTATATTACCAGTCCAGGTTACAAAGCACAGTACTGCTTCTTCTATTTTATATTGCAGTTACCTCTAAGCTTACCTCTTCATAGCCCTCTGTTCACATTATTAATAGTCTTCCTACAATATATATCTTAGCCTGTCTCTCTGAGCACTGGGCTTATCTTCAGGACCTTCCATTTTGGTCCTACCTATTGTTATAGTCTTGACCTTCAGCATCACATACAACCAGCTTTACACCCAGCTGTTCTTCTTTGAAACAAGGATGTGCTTTCATTATTTCATTCATTCACATGAGTGTTTGATTAAGCAAGATATCCCAAAGTACACAGGAGACAAAATGATGGGATGCTATTATACCAGTGTAATGACATCTATGACCACAAAGGCATGGAGAAGATATTGCCAGAACAGTTATCAACACTGAGAAGGAAGTAGGGATGGGTATTGGAGTTGAGTGTTACTTTTCTTAAATGTAATTCAACTGTGTTTCTCTTCATTTGGTAAGTCTGACAACCATGTGTGAGTGTAACTATAACTACTGCACATTCATTGCAACAAAGATGCCTGACCAGCCAGACATAGAAACATTACTTGTAATCCAAGCTCTGAGGAGACTAACACAGAACGATGTTGAGTTCAACTCCACCCTAAGCAACAACTCACTCTCTCTCTCTCTCTCTCTCTCTCTCTCTCTCTCTCTCTCTTTCTCCTTCCCTCCCTCTCTCTGTTTCTCTGTCTCTGTCTCTCTGTGCCTCTGACTCTCTCTGTGTCTCTGTGTCTCTGTCTCTCTCCTCTCTCTCTCTCTCTCTCTCTCCCTCTCTCTCTCTCTCTCTCTCTCTCTCACATACACACACACACACACACACACACACACACACATCTTCTCAAGGCTTACATTTTCATTTTCATGCCCTTGTTATCATTACTATAGTATTGTCTTTTAGCATTTACATTTTAAAAACTTAACAATGCATCTATCCTCCAAATTTTCCCCAAACATGAACTTAAGTAATCTCACATCCAGCCAAGAGTAAATTTTTGCTTTATACATTTCTTCTTCTACCTTATCCACCAACAACAGTCAATATAGATCCCTAAAGTTTATAGCACAGATGGTAATTTGACAAAAATTTTTCTTCAATATAAGATTAGGGATATTTCTGAATAAATTAATTTTAATATAATTATTTCTGGGTATTTGACGGAATTTTTCTAGTGCTGAAGTTCAAACTAAGGGCCTTGTATATGCTAAGAAAGTCTTATAGCACTGAAATACATCCCAGCCCTGGGAGTTTTTGTTGCCAACAGACAATTATGTAGGTAATACCTTCTGTGAAGGAAATTCTCCAGACATACTCACTGTATGTTCAGCATCCATTTTTCCCAGATGGATGAACACACTTCCTTCTTCAGGTAAATCTGTCACTGTGTAGGTAGTAGTGTCATAGACCATCTCTCAGACCTGTAGGAAGGCAGAGAAGGTCATATCAAGCCTGCTTTATTGGTCTGGGGAAAATGAAATTTTCAGTTTCATGCTCAATGGTCCTGTATGGAGTGGTGTTATTAAAAAGATCTATTGTACCATGCTGCATTAAACCTCACTAAGGAGTCTCAAAAGTGGGTCGACAGGCAGACTCTCTGGAGCTCAGCTCTGGAAAGCAACCACCTTCCAGAGGAACCTCAACTAATGCCTCTTACTTCACCAGGAACCCCAATCATGATATGAATCTAATGAATAAATTAACCAGCAGCATTTTTTCCAAAATCACACTGCTTCCAGTGGATAATAAAATTGAAGAAGCATATTTTGAAATTATTTTTTTTTTACTGAAATGCCAATTCTTTCACATACTATAAATTTTAAAGTTCTGTCTTCTAAAATAACACCAAGGGAAAAAGTTTTAAGGATAGAATCTGTTGAGTATAATTATATATCTCGAGAGAAAGAGTAGTTCTCTTTATTTCCTATATTCTGTGTGTTTTTAAATTTCATGCAAGGCAAATAGACTTTGTGGGGTGTATGTAGTTCTAAAAACAGGAAAAGCATCTTTCATGACTTGAAAGTTTTACTTATCTATTGTTTTATGTAGATCAAGTCATCTAAAGATTTCTCCATGAGTGCTTTTATATATATATTTGCCTCCACCCTAATGGTTTTCATTGAAAATGATTCATCAAATACTAATTAAATAAAATAATCCAGAACTAAGAAGCAATGTACCCACTGTCAGGAATACTACATTAAGTATAAGGCCCTGCTGCCTTATCAAAACTGCTTGGCAAATTCCAGCTAAAATGAATGGAAGTGAGAAAAACAGAATGGGAATCTCGAAGAAGTCCTTTGAGTCACTGCATCTGCTGTCACACAAACACTCTCCCACTTAGCAATACTAGAATGCTCTGCCTATAATTGCCTCTGAGCTATTTTTTAAATGAGTGTTTTGTTTTTGAGCAGTGTTCAGTCCAAACATGAACCTTCTTCACACATCTCTCATGCATTCTTGGCTACTTGCCAGTCTTCTTCATCAGTTCCTCCTACTGTGGGGTGCCCCCAAGAGTCCTTACCATAAAACACACTGAAATAACAACTACATCATGAGTGGAATGAAATCCAATTTTCCACATTGCTACCATGGCCTGCTTAGTTACAAACAATGCCTCTCCAGGAGGTATGTCCTAGGCATGTTCTTTGCCAAGCTAAAGCACCAGCCATATAAAGGCTCACCTCCTTAGGATGAAAGATTTTGCTCAGTACAAGCAAAGTATGGTTGTTTGGTGGGCTGGTTGCTTGGTGATGAGTCAGGATCTCATTTTGTACTTCAAGTTGGCTTTGAACTTGTGATCCTTTTGCTTCAGCCCTTCTGGTGTTGGGATTACAGTATCCCGCCACACTCTACTCAGTGTGCTACTTTTATTCAAACCTCAGGTTAAAAAGGAAGCTAATGCAAGTAGCAGTTGATTCCCAAGAAAAATAGAAAAGCTTAATTTACTTTCTAATAACTCTAGTGTAAGGATGAGGGCTTTAAATCTTTCTAGTTTTCTAGAAGGGCAACTCTAGATTGAGAGTTCTCATTAAATCTTTTCACAACCAATCAACCATAAGACACGAGCAGCTGCTATAGATGTACCTGTTGCATCAATGTGCATATATCCCAAGCTGTATAGATAGCAAGGACCTCATCCACCTGTATTTAAGGAGACAAATAATGAATGGTACAAAAGTCATGTCAGCATCAGTAGGCTCCAAATACTGCTTAGCAGACACATCACTAAACCTAACTCAGAATGACTATTTTCCATGGTAAGTAACTTGAGCAACTGGGGAAGTATGGGTATAAAAAGCCAGACACACTCCCAAGGGTTGGAGAAGATATAAGTTACCTTCACCAGCAGAACTGTGTAGTAACCAAAACCTCTGACCCATTTCTCATTGGCAAAGGCCCATTTGCTTCCTTTACATTAAAATGTATATTTAGGAGCAAGACAGTATGTATTTTTATTTAGGCAGTGGCTTTCAATTTTTCTAATCTAAGAAACACCCTTAAGTTAGGAAAAATAAAGGGGTTGATAGAGCAAGTAAGAGGGCATTGAATCTCTGAGTTGTAACCTAAGCTGCCATTTATCAGGTAGTGAGTAGTCTCAGATGCCTGAGTACATATCGAGATATGACCCTAATCTACAAATCAAGAAACTGCATGGCAAATACAAGAAAATGTGGAGAATGAATGACAGGTGTCTACTTCTCCTGTTGCTTTTCTTCAGCACCCATCTACACTCTCAGACACATGCTGACAGATGTGCTCGAATATTCCAGTAAAGCTCAGATAGAGTCTTAGAGCTGGATAGCCCCTCTCTGGGAACCTCTGGGGAGCTCTGGCCTCTGCTTTCTGTTCCCTCTTCATCTTGCTGACATCAAGTCTTTAATCTTCAACCTTTTGACTTCCCTTTTTTGAAGACTTGTCTGTATAAGTAGACAAATTTTAGAATGAAACTTGTTCTCACTAAATATTCAGTTTTTGATTGTTAACTTATATAGCAAGGTTACTGTTAAGAATGGCTATCATTAATGATAGTGCTGTCAAACTGATACCTGGGAGATAAGCTTCTGGGCATGTCTGTTGGAGATTATGTCAATCCTTGATTACAATGACTGAGGTGGAAATATATGCCCACTGTGGATAGAACCATTCTCTGCCTAAGATCCTGAGCAGTGTGTCAATGGATGAGAGTCCTGGTCTAGGTGAAACAACTAGCTTTGTTTTTTCTTTACATTTCTTTTTATTATTCCTTTTCACTCCATTTCTTCTATGCCCAGTAGTTATGATGACAGGCAATACAAAACATAAGCCTTCACCATGATGACAGAGGTAAGCAAGGGAAAAAACTCTGAGTTACTGAACATCTAAACAGAATGTGAGTTAGCCTAATTGGGCATCTTCAACCAAACACCCTGGACTGCATGCTTTTTAGCAACTAACACCTATCTTCTCATAGGTCTGTCATCTGAAAACCAGCAGGTGACAGAGAGGTTGGCTGTGATTTATATTCATCTAAGATAATCCTCTGAGATTATCTGTGAGGAAATTTCCAAGGAGGTTTAACTAAAGAAAGATGCTATGTCCTGAGAGTGGGAGCCATTATTCCAAGGGCTAGGCTTTTGAACTGAATAAAAAGAAGAAAGTAAGCTGAGGACTAGCATCCATTTCTTATTTTCCTGACTATGGACACATAAAACCAGCCACTCCACGCTCCCATCACTGTGCTTTCTCCTCATTGTATTGTCAAACTGTCAGTCACAATAAGCCCTTCCTCCCTTAAGTTGCTTTTGTCAAGTTTTTTGTACAGCAGTGATAAAATAACTAACACAGTGAAGAATTCTCCTTGCCTGCCTTGCAGGCAGCTGTCTCTCCCTGTGACCTCACATAACCTTTCCTCTCTGCAAGCATTGAGAAAGAAACAAGAGGGATGTGTAGGGCTGGTCTGCAGCTGAGAAGGGGGTTGAAACATGTCTAAAAACTCTGGCAGCTCTCCCACCTTGCTCTGGTGCCAACAATCCCCAGCATATAGTCTTCCCTGAGCATAGATGAGCCCTGGTTCATGCAACAGTTGATAAGCTCATTGGATTATGAGGGCTGGTAGCTGTTTATCCAACCAGAGCCATTGACCAAGGCTGGACTTCCTTTCTATATGACCTTATAAGGCACCTTTGCCTGGCCCCTGATGCTCCCAAGCAAGCAAATGAAGCACCCTCAATATTCTTGCCCCCCATAGGCTCAACCAGCCATTCTTCCTAGGGTATAAATATCCTCTCCCCTTTCTAATAAACAAGCTGCCCTCTGATACAGTGTTCTAAGTGTTTTTTTCCCACCGTACTCACCACTGTTCAGAATCCTCTTCTAGTCCTGCCTGTGCTTGGCCCCTCTTCCATCTGGGATTAGAGCCTGGCAGATATGGAACAAATAAAACTAGGTCCTGCCCTAATACCTCATACTTTAGATACACCCTCAGAATAATCTATCTCCCCAGATATTCACATTGTAGGGTTTGAGAAACTACACAAAAATGTGTAAGGCACAAATATTCTATCTAGCAAAATGAGTGAGGAGGAATTATTCCAGACAAGTTGAAAAGGGTATAAACCAGTGACTCTCAACCTTCCTAACGCTGCAACCCTTTAATATAGTTCCTCATGCTGTGGTAACCCCCAACCAGAACATTATTTTTGTTGCTACTTCATAACTATAATTTTGCTACTGTTATGAATCATAATATAAATATCTGTGATTTCCAGTGGTCTTAGGCTACTCCTGTGAAAGGATTGTGACCTCACAGGTTGAGAACCCCACTGGTAGAAAACCTAATACTTGGTTTGGGCCTTCATTTTCATACATATTAACTAACCATCAGGTTAATGCTGAGAATGATGGCAGTTGTTGTAGAAAAAGCTGACAGATATTAAATCAGCAACAAAATTGAAAGGGAAAAAAATTGCATCTTTGATCTAGCAAATTGAGATTAAGATCAGCATTATACTCATTTACTTGAAATTGGAGAGCCATTTGAAATTGAAGGGTGTAATGCTCCCGTGTCTGATTAAGCCCCATTATTAACATAATACTCTGTACTATATTTTTTAAACTCTACAGCATTACCCAATGGGTTGAAAGAACTAACTGCTCAAAAGAGGGACTTAATTGTAAAAGAATCTGGGAAACCATGAAGCAGAGTTTAAAGTTGTGGTATTTCTCTACTTCCATAGCACTGTAGCACTTCTTACAGGTAAGAAAGCATTGCCGAGGAAGTATTCTCTTTCATTCATCCCATAACTATTGAGTATCTGCTAGTGCCAGACAAATTCAACAAATGAAATCAGGTTTCCCTTATAGCAAAAAGACCAAAGGCCATATCAAGAAGAGATGAGGCAGAGCTGGATTGGAAACAGGAAGAGATAAGGACCATGAAGTCCTCCTGGACTTGGAACTTAGTAATAAAGAGAGAAACAGGCAAGTTCAAGGGATAGAACACTGGGAAGTATGATTAGCTTTTGGAAAGATAATTCTTATAGTCAGGAAAAAAAAAAAAAAAAACAGAAGCTGTGAGTATCATTCAAGACCAAGATTATAATACTGTAGTGGCTATTTCTGATCGTCAACTTGACTATATCTGGAGTGAATTACAATCCAGAATTAGAAGGCTCACCTGTGAACTAGATCTTGAGTCTGGAAGATACAAGGTTCAGGTGTGGTAGTACGAACACATCTAATCTGGGCCATGCCTGCTGCTGGAGATCTACATAAGGACACTGGAAGAGGGAAGATTCTATCTTCGCCTGAGAGCCTTGTGGGACTAAGCGACTGCTATATCCTCGGGTTTTCATTCACAGCTGCTGCTAACCATTGTTGGGGAATTTGACTACAGACTGTAAGTCATTAACAAATACCCTTACTCTATAGAGACTACTTATAAGTTCTGTGACTCTAGAGAGCCCTGACTAATACAAATACTATAGTTTAAAATTATCATTTGCTATATATCTTTGCATATATGATGCTTTCAAGCATGCTAAGGGCAGGGTGCTATGAAGCACTTAGAGATGTGTGTGTACATACTAGTGTAACCTTGGAAAGGATAACATTCTTCTGCCTCTATTTCCTTGACAGCCTTGTCAGGTTTCAATGAATCAATGGATGGCCATGAAATTCCCAGTCTAATCATTGGGACATACAGAAAATACTTCTAGTGCTCCATCAGATGCTCTTTGACAACCCATGCTACCATGTCAGCAAACATCTCAGCTTGGCCCTCAGCAAAAAAGGCACCATATTGCAAGAACCTGGTACAATCTGTAATCCCAGGGCTACCCTACAAACAATGACAGAGTGGAAAAGGAAAGCTAGCTCTCTGTGCTGCCATTTATTCTCCAAGAAATATTGTTCCATTGACAGTTATAGGAGACCACTGTACAATTTAAATCTAGCTAGCCCCACTTTTCAAGGAACAAGAAGTCCAGAAATATGATCACACAAACATTGACATTTAGTTTTACTGAAGATACAAAGACACTGCAATTGATGAAGAATAGTCTTTAAATGTTGATTCAACTGGCCATATATATGTTATGGGAAAACTTTATGAAGGGTTCACAAATTGGTTTTAGATATGACACCTATGGTGGCTTGGATGGGAATGGCGCCAATAGTCTCATATGTTTGAATATTTGATCCTCAGTTGGTAGAATTGTTTAGGAAGGCTTAGGAAGTATAACCTTATTGAAAGTGTGTCACTTGGGGTGGACTTTTATGTTTCAACAGACTCATGCTAGTCTCAATATTCACTCTGTCTTTGTCTCTGTCTCTCTCTGTCTGTCTCTCATTCTCTCTTTCTCTCTCTCTCTCTCTCTGCTTCCAGCTTGAACTCTCTGTTTTTTGTCATCGTGCCTTTATTCCACTAGGATGTATGCCACTTCTCTAAAAAACCATAAGCTCAATTAAAAATATTCCTTTTAAGTTGCCTAGGCCATGATGTTTTATTACAGCAACAGAATAGTAATTAATGCAGCACCAAAAATACTATATGAATTTTAAAAAGTAAATAACTGTCCTTTGTATATTGTTCTTTATGAAATTCTTAAACTGGTTCTAGGAAAAACACAAAGGAGAATAAAAGAACCAACCCATAATACTCAGAAGAAATATTTAAAACTGAGATGCACACACACACACACACACACACACACACACACACAATGAGTTCTCCAAGGAATATATACATAAATGCTTACAAACTTAATTATAAGAAAATATAACTCATTTTCTAAAATGGAATTTTAAAATGAATAGATATTTTACCAGTGTGAAATGGTAGCAAATATGGGTGGAATGCCCAGAGCATTAACATTAGAGAAATAATAAATTAAACCAGAATAAAACACCAATACAGATGTCTAAGAATGCAGAGATTCTAAGGACTGGCTAGGATCAGAGCAACTAGAATTCTCCAACATTTCTAATGTGGATGAAAAATGATATATCCTCATTTCTTGTAAAGTTGAATATTCATAGCATAGCATGTTCCTTAGGTATTTGTTTACCCCAAAGAAAAAACATAAATGCATGTGACAATGTACAGACATTCATTACAACTTTGCTTATAGTACCAAACACTAGAGACTACTTACCCAGCCATCCCTTACTAGCATCTCAGACTCAGCTTGCTAGATAGATGAGTTAAGGTGATGAAAAGTCCTGATTAAACAGAAATAGTGAAAATAATAATGAGATGTGGTGGCACATTCCTATAATCTCTGCACTCAAAGACTGCAGCAGGAAATGTTACGTTCAAGGGCAGCATAAGTTATCAGGAAGAATCTACCTCAAAACAAACACAAGCAATTGAAAATGAAGATAATAAAATTAAAAAGCTAATGTTAAAACAATGGATAAATTAGCTGAAAACAAAAGCATAATTTCAGAACAGTCAGAAGTAGAACATTATCAAGTCTGTATCTACCCTTTTAAACATAAATCATCCTCAATAGGGTAAATAAATATGACTTTAGGATGCATAAACATATGTAGGATTATTTTAAATAAAACAAAAAGTTTTTAATTAAAGATAAAGAAGATTGATAAACTATTAGTCAACTGAATTAAAAGAAAAAGAATGAAATCCTAGATTGATAAATTAGAAATAAAAAAGAGGCATTATAAAAGATAGCAATGAAAGTTTACTATTTGAATTTCTGGTTTTGAGAATTTTTCATTCTGTTCCGTAACTCACTTGAAATATTGGATTCCTTTTTTTCTTGACGTTTATTTTTAAGTTCTTTGTATATTCTAGTTACAAATTCTGTGTCAGCTCTATAGCTAGTAAAGAATTTCTGCCATCTATGAGCTGCCTCTTTACTCAACTGATAGTTTCCTTTGCTGTAGGTAAGCTTTTTAATTTCATAAGATCCTGTCTGTCAGTTGTTGGTCCTACTTCCTATTTAACAGAAGCCAATTCAGAAAATCCCACCAATGCCTGTAAGTTGAAACATATTCTCTTCCTTGCCCTCTGGCAGTTTCAGAATACCAAATCTTATGTTGAGATGAACTTTGAGCTGAGTCTCAGACAGGATAATAGATAGGGCATAGTTTTCTATATGTTGAAATCCATGTTTTCTCATCACCACTGTTGAAGATGTCATTTTTTTTCCCAATGTATATTTTTGGTGCCTTTGTGAAAAGGAGAAGTAGCTGAGTTTTTGAGGACTGATATCAGGGTTCTCTATTCTATTGCACTGACCTTGTGTTTGTTTTATGCCAGTAATAAGATATTTGGAATAATTTGGCTCTGTAGTGCAATACTTTTTCATTTGTTGCATTAACTGTCTGTTTTTGTTTTTGTTTGCGTTTTGTTTGTTTTGGTTTGGTTTGGTTGGTTCGTGTCCTAGTTAGAGTTTTTGTTGCTGTGAAGAGACACCATGACCAAGGCAACTCTTATAAAGGAAAACATTTCATTGTTTCCTTCATTGACTAAACTTGCTATTCTAGAACTTACTCTTTAGAGAAGGATGACCTTGAACTCAGAAATATTCATGCCTCAGTTTCCTGGGTGATGCAATTAAAGGTCCATGGCTGAACCTCCCTTTCATTACAGATCCCTATAAACATGGCCTCTATGCCTCCAGAACTGCATTAAAGGCATGTGTCAATCTGGATCAAAAGCATGTGTCATCCACCTCAAGATCTGGATCACAAGTATGTCTTTCATTTCTGGATTATAGTTCATTCCAGATATAGTCAAGCTGACAACCAAGACTACCCATAAGAGTTGGATTTGCTTGCTTGTTTGCTTGTTTTTTGTTTTTTTTGTTTGTTTGGTTTGCTTTGGTTTTGTATTTCCTATAAATGCTTAAGGGTTTTTTTTTTTAAGTATATCCATGAAAAATGACCCTAGAATTTGATTGAGATTGCATTGAATCCATAGATTGCTTTTGACATGTTAAGTATTTTCATGATACGAGATTAGTATCCCTATGGTTTGTGTGATGATTCCTGAACCCCAACAAAATATATTGAATGAATTCTCAAATAATAAATAAAAACATTACTAAAATATTTTTAAGGAAATTTTTAAAGAAGGATTCTGCATTGGTGGGCAATGCTGCTCCTTAAAGACACAGGGTATTAAGTGAAAATTTCAATGCCAAGTACAAGATCCTGCCCTAAGAGTTATTAGTCTGGGAGTTACCAACAGCACTCAATACTCAGCACTCAGATACTGTTGTCATTGCTCTTACTTACCTACCACAACCACAAGTAAGATCCTGTTGCCAAAGATACCACTCATTCTGAATATGGAATATAGAGACATCGACTTTAGAACTGACCAAGAAGCTCTCATGCTGTCTAGCTTACATAGTGCCAGAATGTGTTTAAATGGTTGCTGAGGAGAAAAGATAACAACTGCCTTACCAAGCACTATAATACTGACCTGGTGTGTAGTATGAACAATTTAAGCTTATCCCTAACTTGCTTACAAATAAATGAGACTCAGACTGGTTATTTTGTTTGGCTTTGACAATCACCGTGGTCACCCCTAATCTACTTTCCTAACTGTAGGCCTGGCTACCTCCCAAGCAATGTACCCCAGATACTTGCTCTTTCTCCTGGCCATTTGCTCATGGATCCTCTTCTTTCATGGGGGCTCTTCCTCCATCTCTTTCGTCCTCTTTCCTCCTGGTTTCTCCTCTTCCAACCAGGTTATTCCTTACCCACCTACCTCTAATCCCTCCAGGAATTGGCTGTAGCCAATTTTATTCAACCAATAGTTTAAATTAAGGAACAAGTTTATACCCTAAAAGCTTGTAAACATAAGTCACTCATAGGCCTTCAGGTATAGAATTTATCATTACAATGCATAGCAATAGACCAACCTCAACACTGGTGGCTAGATGTACCCCTGGTACAGTAGTGGCATGATGGCAATGAGAGTAAGCAATTGCTTTCTAATTAGATGTGAGTCCTGCTCACAAAAAAAGATCATGCCTGGGATTGTAAACCTTGTCAAAATCCCATGATTGGCTTCACAGACCAGGGGTGGTGGTTGCTGTTGTTTTGCTAAGTGGCCATGCTATCAAACTGTATTCTAAACATTTATGTTTATTACCATATATTTGTTACTCTTAACTTTGATCAGAAAGACTTCTTTTTGAAGTGGGCAAGGATAAATGCAGAGATTCATAACTGGTCAAAATAATAATTATAAAGAACTCTAAGTGTTTGAATCTGAGTAGGCCATGTAATGCAATCTTCCCCTGTGTCAGGCTCATGGAATTTCATGTATAAGGAGATATATAGGACAGATATCTTTGAGTTGTTTATTTCTGTAAGGGTCCATGATTCTCCAAAGAATGATACCCTGGACTCAAATAGTATGTAAACGCAAAGAGTGTTTTATTCTGCAGAAGTTCAGCCTGCTTGGATCTCCCATTAACAAGATAGAGAGACAAACAAGTGAACTTGCAAGCCTGATTTTAAAGCACATTAGGGGAACTGGATTAGGTGAGCTTTATCTTACTCTATCTCTCTAGGCTTTCTAGAACCATTACCAGGGCATGGGATGGAAACTGTAGCTGAGGAAGTCTAGAAACTGCTGCTGACCCATTGTCCTTGCCTCAGGCCAGGTGGTGATGCAGCTTAGTAACTGACTTACCTGGGCTTGCCTGGACTTGGCCAGTTCTTAGGCCTAGTCCCCTAAACTGCCAATTTGAAGCCTGTCATGGAGTCAGCCTAGCCTTTTCACTTCAAAAAAAATGATATGGCTATTGCTCACATCAATTCACAGTAGTGGGTACAGACAAATTTTAATCCAGCAACATAGCTGCTCAGGTCACATTCTGTAACTTTAATTTTTTTCTGAGTCTACTTTTAATGATGGTTTTTAAACAATTTAACCTCGCTTGTAACCCACTACCAGAGGTAGTGGAAAAGAAAGGATACAAGGGCGAGAGGGAAGCGAATCTTTGTTGCAACTCCCCGGTATGTTGTCTAGAAATTGGCAATTCAGTTCACAGGTTAGCAACAGCAGCTTGATCTGCTCGAAAACATTTCACAGATACAACAGCATTCCAGCTTGGTAGAGTCAGGATAGCAAACATGAATCAGCAGTGATGGCACTACCTAGCAGAGACAGTCAGGTCTTAGCCTCAGCACGAGTCAACAGGAGGGACCTGGAGGGATGCCAGGAAAAGTTCTCAGCTGTGCCTCTTTCAGGAAATCGAAGATCAGTGAAGGCTTAAGACTAACAAGCATTGCACAGCTAGCTCTATTAACAACTCTAACAGCCTCTGTCACTGTTTATTGAGTCCTATTTATACCTTCTAAATATCATGTGTTCTCCACAGGTCTTGCCTCAGCATGTGTGGCTGTCTCAGCTGACATCATTCTGCCAATCAGCCCAAGTCCGAGGAAGTGGCAAGAAATGGCAGCACACTAGCAGGATACTTTTGGCAAGTTCTCTCTATGGAATCCCAACAAATGCAGCTCGCCTATGCAATTAAGGCAGACCAGTACATGCATGTCCTTAGCAAAGGATCCTTTATCATGTGTATTTTAACTTGCTTTGACAGAACATCCTCTCTCCTGCTTCAGTGAAACGTTCCTTCATGTGTTTGCCTTAGCAAAACACCATCCAATCGAATTTCCAAAGAACTCTTAAGTTTCCACTTCAACATCCAAAGACTTTCTAGGTCTGTGTGATCCTGCTGAGATGCAGACATGCCCTTGGTATACACCTTTAATCCCTCTGACTAGAACGTTAGTACAATCCTTTTATCCCAAACAGTGACTCTAATTGAGGGGCAAAATGATGAATCAGAGAAAGATTTGACAGAATGAGTCAGAGATAGGATTTGCCCAACTCTCACAAGAAGCTATTTAAGAGCAGTGTAGGGAGAGAAAGTGAGTTGGGAGTCAGTTCTGTTCAGTCAATTGGGAGTTAGTGTAGTGACTCCAGTTCAGTAGAGTTGAGTGCACATCAGCAGAGGCAGTTGAAGCCAGAGAAAGAAGGACCCAGAAAATTATAACAAATTGATGGAGTTAGTTTGAAGCAGAACAATTCAATGAGAAGCTGAGAGAAGTCAGATTGAATTAGTTAGTTGGAAAGGAGATTGAGCCAGCCAGTCAAGAGCTAAGAAAGAGCTACAAAGGGTGAGTTTATTCAGCAGTAAGCCCCCAGAGGGATGACAATTACATCAGGCAAATAAAAGATACTTTTATAAGTGGGAGTTACCAGTGTAAGACCTGCAAGAGCCAGTCAAAATTCCAACATGAATGGAAGACAGTCCTGTAATACCTACTCCTTTTAGAGGAGCTAGTGGAAGTTAATGGAGTCAGTTAATCTTTGGAGACAGTGCTGCTGGCAAGATGATTGAGAGCTAGTGGATGGCTACACACCAATTCACATATAGGCAGCACTAACTGGACTTATTAGGCTGCTAATAACAATTTATAAAAGACAAAGTTGGAAGGGAGCAGGGATTGAGGCATTATGCAAAGCTAGAGGGAGGTAGGAATAGATAGATACCATCAAAATATACTGCAAAAATCAAAATATTTTTGAAGAATTTTTCAAAAAATATTCTTTAAAAAAATTCAAAGAATAAAAATATTTTTTAAAAACAATATTATTTTAAGCAAGTGGCTTTTTGGTAAGTCATGCTAGAGGAGAGCCTGGCACCACCTTTCAAAAATAAAATGGTCTTACCAAATAGCCCTGTATTAGTTAGGGTTTCTATTGCTGCAATGAAACACCGAAAAGCGAGATGGGGAAGAAAGGGTTTATTCATCTTATACTTATAGATCATATTCTACCATCAGAGAAACTCGGGACAGGAATTCAAGCAAGGTTGGGACCTGGAGGAAAGAGCTGAGACACAGGCCACGGAAGGCTTGCTTCCACTAGTTTGCTCAACCTTTCTTCTTATAGAACCCAGGCCAAAGATGGCCCCACCACTAATGACTGGGTCTCCCCTATTGATCACTAATTGAGAAAATGCCCTACAGCCTGATTTCATGGAGGCATTTCCACATCTGAGGCTCCTTTCTCTGTGATAACTCTAGCTTGTGTTAAGTTGACATACAAAATAGCCAATACAAGCCCCAAACTTGAAATATTGAATATTTATCCCAGAGAAATCAAAACATATTTTTATGGAGGGACCAGTAAGTTACTATTCATAGTGGTTTTACTTGTACCTGCCCCAAACTGTGACATACATAATAAATAGTTAAACAAACTGTGGTAATCCATGCTATGAGATGATACTCAGCCTGGAAAGAAGTGGACATTCTCTGAAAAAAATCTTATGACATGACACAGGATAAATAACCAACACAAGACATTGTTTACTCTGTGACTAAATTCATACAACATTCCTGAAATGACACTATAACAGGTATACAGAACTGAATAGATATTGCCATTGATTAGAATGGAAGAGAATGGGGACGTGAGTCTCTAAAAGCAATTACAACCCTGTAGTTACAGTGCAGTTGTGTATCTTTATTGTGGGAGTTATCATGTAAGACTGCATGTGTAATAAAGTTGATGCAAACAACATTCCACTAGTTAAGTGTCTCCAGAGAAACAGGACCCAAAGGAGGACATGACTGATAACTGATTTATTGGTAGGTAGACTTATTGCCTGTTTATGTCTTTGCTTTTGTTTTTTACTTTTTTATATGGGGTCTTACCCTAAGCTGATCTCAAATTCACTATGTAGCAGAGGATGACCTTCAGCTCTTGAGTCTCCTTGTCTCCTTCCAAATGTGACTGTAGACATGCACCACTATATACAGTTTAAAGGAAACTTATTTGTGGAATTCTCTCATGCGATTATGGAGAATAAGACATCCCATATAGGCTCAAAAACAAGGAAAGTGAGACTATGTCTCAGCATAAGTCAAGACTGAGTAACTTGGCAGGGGATACAGCAAGGCAAGTGTGACACTGGAATGTGACATTATGGAGTTAGAAATCTGAGAACATCAGGTCTTAGCTGGTGCCCTTGATACTACTGAACAGAAGATCTTTCTTAGTCAATCTAAAGATTCTAATATCACTTTCTTTCAGAACACCACTCAGCGACACATCCAGAAACAATGTTTTACCAACTATCTGTATAACACTAAACCCAATAAAATTAACACTCAAGATTAGCTATCACACACAAAAATATATGTCAGGGCAAATCTGAATAATTGTACTGATATCAATTCCTGGCTTAAATATTGTACTATACTTACATAACTTTTTTACTATATTATTTTATTTATTTACATTCCAAATGTTGCCTCCCTACCTGGTCCCCCTCCCTGAGTTCATCCTCCCATCCCACATCCCCTTTGCTTCTGAGAGGGTGCTGCCCTACCCACCACCACCTCACCCCTGCCAGCATTCCCCTTCCCTGGGGCATCATGTTTTTACAGCATTAGATGCATCCTCTCCCACTGAGGCCAGACAAGGCAGTCCTCTACTACATATGTGCCAGGGGCCATGGACCAGCCCATGTAAACTCTTTGGTTGGTAGCTTAGTCTCCGAGAACTCTGAAGGATCCAGGTTAGTTGATAGTATTGTTCTTCCTATAGAGTTGGAACTCCTTTCAGCTCCTTCAATCCTTCCCCTAATTCCTCCATAGGGATCCCTAACTTCAATCCAATGGTTAGCTGTAAGCATCTGCATCTGTCTCAGTCAGGTGCTTGTAGAGCCTCTCAGAGACAGCATGCTAGGCTCCTGTCATGCATGTCCTTTTGGGTCTGGGTTACCTTGCTCAGAATAATATTTTCTTGAAAATTTGCCTCCAAAATTTATGATGTCCTTGCTTTAAATAGCTGAGTAGTATTCCATTATGTAAATAAACCACATTTTTTTTATCCATTCTTCAGTTGAGGAAATCTGGATTGTTTTCAGCCTCTGGCAATTACAAATAAGGCTGCTATGAACATAGTGGAGGATGTGTCCTTTTGGTATGGTGGAGCATCTTTTGGCTATATGCCCAGGAGTTGTATAGCTGGGTCTTCAGGTAGAACTATTTCCAATTGTCTGAGGAATTGCTAGATTGATTTCCAGAGTGGTTGTACCAGTTTGCAATCTCATCAGTAATGGAGGAGTGTTCCTGTTTCTCCAAATCCTCACCAGCATGTGCTGTCACTTGAGTTTTTGATCTTAGCTATTTTGGTTGTGTAAGGTAATCTTTGACAAAGAAGTCAAAATGATAGAGTAAAAAAAGAAAGCATCTTCAATAAACGGTGCTGGTCTAATTGGTGGTCTGCATGTAGAAATATGCAAATTGATCCATATTTATCATTTTGTACAAAGCTCAAGTACAAGTGAATCAACCTCAACATAAAACCAGATACACTGAATCTAATAGAAGAGAAAGTGGGAAATAGCCTCGAATGCATTGGCACAGGGGAAAATTTCCTGAACAGAACACCAATGGCTCAGGCTTTAAGATCAACAATTGACAAATGGGACCTCATGAAACTGAAAAGCTTCTGTGAGGCAAAGTATCACTGTCAATAAGAAAAAACAGCAACCTATAGATTGGGAAAATATCTTCACCAGGCCTACATCCAATTGAGGGCTAATATCCAAAATATACAAAGAACTCAAGAAGTTAGACTCGAAAAAAACAAATAACCCAATTTAAAAAATGGGGTACAGAGCTAAACAGAGAATTCTCAGCAGAAGTGTTTTGAGTGGCTGAGAAGCACTTATAGGCATGTTCCACACCCTTAGTCATCAGGGAAACGCAAATCAAAACAACCCTGAGAGTCTACATAACTTCTTTTACTAGAGGATGTCAGTTATACACAGGGTATTTGTTACCTTTTATATAGTTCTCTCCAACCTCCTATGAATTTATAATTATTTCAAAGTTAAAATGTTACGATAAAAAATTAGTAAATAACTTTTCTAAATGTCAACATGTGTTCATTATCTGAAGCTCATCTTTCTTTTCTTTTTTTGAATGCACACAATTCTCTGAAAGATTCCTTATTCTATTTCATATTTTGTGCACACAAAATTGAAGAAGGTGACACTTAGCTAAAGGACAAAGGATATTCACATACATTTTAATGAAGTTTACAAGACTGATGATTATCTTCCACAGTCTGATGCCATATGTTTTCTTCAGATGACAAATGATATTTACAACCGCAATGCTAATGAGATGGCTCTTTCTTGAATTATTATTTTTTCATACAAAGGAAATTGGCAGTGAGAAAGCAGTCCCACAGTCAAAAGTCTAATGCTGATGCTCTCATTATGTTAAGTGGTTGAAGCCACTCTCCCAAGTCTATTAAACCTTAATCTGTATTCAGCTTTTTAAAACTCACTTATCCTAGCAGGATTGAATGGTAGAGGAAGTGTAACCACCTACTTGTCCAACAAGATTTAGCATTATATTTTTAAACTTCCACAAAGTAGATGACAAGAGACTAGTTAGACAGATGAAAAGATCAGAATAGAAAGCCCGAGCATAGCTCAAGCGCTGCAGAAGCACGTGAAGATAATAAAGGCACGTTCTACCTAGAGAACTGCCAGCTTGCTTAATAACTGGTGTTAGTAGAAGTTTACCACTAAGAAACAGAAAGGAAAATTGGAAAGTAGGTGTCCTCCTGAAGCCTCAGGCACTGAAACACAGAGCTCAACTCCATGGAAGGGAGCAGATAGTAAGGTCAAACCAGGGACCAAATTAAGGGTGCATCCTTATCAGTGTTTTTAGGGGAATCTGCATTTTCATATAGTATTGGTGGCAACTATTTTAAATAAATATTTCAAAAAATATTTAAGAGTATTTTAAACCATTGTATATTCAAGCTATATCAGTGTCTTAAGGTTGTCACTACAAATGATCAAAATCTGGTGGGCTGAAATCAGAAGACATACACTTCTCATCACTTCTTGAAGCTAGGAATCTGAAGTCAAGGTGTTGGCAGGATTGATTCCTTTTTGAAGGCTCTAAGAGACACTAACCCTGATTCCATCCCAGTTTCTGGGATTGCAGATTTCCTGTGGTGTTCCTTAGCTGGTAGCTCATCAGTACAATGTCTGCCAACTTTATTATATGGTCTCATTGTATCTTCACTGTCACAATTACCCTCCTTGTGTAAAGACTCCAATCACTGGATTGCACCCCATCTTAAACTAATATGACCTTATCCTATCTTGATCACTTCTGCAAAGGTCCTCCCTTAAATAAGGTCACATTTACAGGTACTGAAGGACAGGATTTGAACACATTCTTTTCTGGGATACAATAAATCAGTATACAAGCCAAACTATTTGTAGTTTTAAAAAATCTAATTGGAATAATTTCAAATATATCAAAATAATCTATATCAAACAGATTATGAAATATTTAAATAAGTGCTTGCATAGCATACTTAAGAGATACATTATAAACATGTGTTAAAAGAAAAGTTATGCAAAAAAAAGATTTATAAATTTATATGGATTGAGTTAAATTTTATAGGCTTAACAAAATAAACATTTCTTTGCATTTATAAAATGAACAAGGTAGAAATACAGACCAGAAATGTTGTAAATGTTAAACAGTGTTTAAATATAACATGATTAGACTTTGTTTTTGAGGAAGGATTTCATATATCCTAAGTTTATCTTGAATTTATTATGTAGCTGAGAATCACCTTAAATTACTAATCCTACTGCCTCCACTTCCAGAATGTTAACATTACAACTATGTGTGTGCCACCACAACCTCTTTCACCTACTTTTGCTCAATTTGTTACCCTCAAAAAGGAGGGGCTATGGGACTGTAGTAGAAAATTAGCAATAGATGACAGATCTCCGGTTCCTAAACAAATCAAAGCATATTGTTTCTTGCTAGTTATCAACACTCTGCAGATATAAAACAACCACAGGGACTGAGTCGATAGTTCAATGTTTAAGAGCACTTGCTGCTATCACAGGGGTTCTGGATTTAGTTCCCAACACCCAAATGGCAGATTACAACTGTAACTACACTTCCAAGGGATCTAATACTTTCTTTTGGCCTCTGCAGGCACTGTAAGCATGTGGTAAACATTCAGGTAAGCAGGCACATGTATTTTTCAAAAAAGAGAAGTAATCATAACCTTTTTTTATTCCCATCAAATGTATCAAAATTAAAAATGAAACAATAAGCATAATGGGGCACACCTTTAATCCCAGGAGTCTATAGGCAGAATCAGGTGGATCTGTGAGTTCCATGGTCTACATTCCAAGTTCCAGGCCAGCCTGGTCTACACAGTGAGATCTTAGTTTGAAAAGAAACAACTCTCAATGGTAACAAAAGGGTAGTGGTTACAAATACCATCATCTCTCACACACACCACCAATGTAAATTCTCCAGCCTTTTCAAGATCACTTTACTACCTGGCATCAAGTCTTTAAAAGTGGAATAATTGTCACTATAATATTCATTCTTATTCCTGCTTGGTAGCAGTGTGGATAAATTTTCTTTTTCAAAAAAAATCTATATTTTCATGAATTATTTTTGTTTGAATAAATGGTTTTAAGAAAGAGAAATATTTTTGCCATACTCCCTCCTTTACCTTGGGGAAAATATATTCTATAGTGAACGATACACTAAAAATGATCAAATTATTGATCCATGAACAGTACACACTTTAGGGACTGGTCCTGTTAACTAGTTTAACTTACACAAAGCCACAGCACATAGTCAGCCATCCCCAGAGGCAGATCTGTGGGAATAAGAGAACCTTTTTCTCTAAGAACAGAATTCAGTTTGCAGGGATGAGTCTTTGTTTTCGCTGGGCCCACAGAAGCCCTGAGATGACTTGCTGTCTGCAGACGCTTTGATTTATAGGTAGATCTGAACATGCTTTCCCAAAGGAGAGGGATCTGCTACTGTGCATAGACTGCAGAATAAACAATGTTGATGGCTGACAGCAGAAAAATCAATGAAAAGAACAATGGAAGAGAATTTGAGTGAAAATAAAATTCTATTAAAAATTATCTCCTAAAAGAATAAGTGTACTAATCAATGGAATTCCTGCTTAGCTGAAATTTCAGATTTAACAAGCGAACTGAGAATGAGTAAAAAAGATGGCACTAACTAGGTGATCTACATTGTGATGAATATATTTAAAAGAGAACAAAAAGAAAGAAAGAAATCAGAGGAGGTAAAATAGTTTAGTGGTTAAAAGCACTTGCCACAAAGCCGGACAACCTGAGTTTCCTTGGAACCCACATGGTTCAAGAAGAGAGTTAATTCCTCCAAATTAATTGACCTTTGATCTGCATAGAACATGCAAACCCATACACACATGCGCGCGCGCACACACACATACACACACATAAATAAATAAATAAATACATTCAATAAAAGAAAAGGAAGTAACACACTTTTTCCAGAGTATTACTGCATGTTGTCAATTCATCACAATACAATAAAATATTAGATACAATAGAATTGCACATAATATGAATTAACAGCTTCACATTTATGGATTATATAATCATATAAATAATGCCTTCTTTCTTAAGTAGAAGCAAAACTTTCCAGGAAAATAATATAATAGTATTTAATTGCATGTGAAGAAATATAAAAATTTCCTAGAATTTTTTTTGTATCTTCATTTTTCTCCTAAAGAACTAAAAATAATTACGGTATTTTCTTTTGTGTATGTGTTTTAGGTGATGTTTCTCTTAGCTGCAGGAAACAAATTATTCATTTCTCAAAACATGTTTGATGGGAAATTATATAAAGAAACCCAGTCAGATACTGAGAGGAATTTGTGGAAGTTAGAAAGTATAAGCAACCATTACAAAATAAACCAATTCCATTGAGTTGCATCCCATAACCACTAACCCAATAAGTACTGTGTTATACTTAGAAAATTCAAATATGCATACGGACTAATCCCCAGGTACCAGATGGGTAGAGAGATACATAAGTAGGTCAATAGTTTTATTTTTCCTTTTTCTTTACTGGCTGATATTTTTCTAATTAATCAATAATCAAGTAAGATATATTGATATCTTCAAATAGTTGTGGCTTCAGAGTTCTGCCTAGTGGCTGTTAATGTGCTAATTTACATGGCAAGGGGAAAGGTAATGATTGCATTTCTTGATGATCTGACCAAATGCCTGGCAAAATCAACTCATGAAAGAAATGTTCTGTTGGTTCATGGTTTGGAGGAATGAAGACTATCATGACACTGAAGACATGGCAATGGGAGAATGAAGAGGATGGTTGATCACATAGTATCTACTGTCAAGAAGCAGAGGAAGTTATATTCATTCAGTCTGAATCTCCAGCCCATGGAGCAGGTCTTCCTTGTTCAGATAAACCCTCTGGAAATACCTCCATGGAATCACACCGAGGGTTATCTCCTAGGGGGTACCAAATCTAGTCCTGACAATTAAATTTAACCATGACAACTTTACCCCTTGCCAACTTGACAAACAAACATATCACTTTAAATTATAAATATTTCTTGGGCTGGAGAGATGGTTAAGGGCACTGTTTGCTCCCCCTTAGGATCTGATTTCCAGCTCCAGGAGGTCCAGTATTTTCAACTGGCTTCTGTGAATACTAGACATGTAAATCTTGTACATCAGACATATACATAGACAAAAGACACACTCATAAAGTAAAAGAATGAAATAAGTATTTTAATTGTAACATTCCTACTCTGTTTACTTACCTTATCTTCCACTTCTGAGGGCAACCAGGGGCAATAGCAATGCTCAGTATAATGTTTTGGGAATCTGTTGAACAACCTTGACCAAAAACTTGAAAGAGAGCTTGCAATGTCTGGTATTGAGGTTTTTGTTAAATGGTCTTTGGCTCTTTCAGGGAATCATTGTCAACACAAATAGGGAACTTCATTTAATATATATATTTAAGCACTGACTTATTTCATCTTTTTCATTATCATATTTATATATTTAATTATTTGGATGAAGGAATGTGCCACTGATTTCATGTAGAGGTCAGAGGATAGCTTTTGGGAGTCATCTCTCTTCCTCTGCCATATGAGTCACAGAGATATCTCTCAGGTTCTCAGCCAGTCCCTTTACCTCAGTCTCCAAACCAGACCTTATTTTTTAAGCTAAAGAACGTGTTTCACTCTGAAGAACTATCCAAGTAAGTCAGGAGACATAAGTAAAAAGGTACATACACACACACACACGTGTGTGTGTGTGTGTGTGTGTGTGTGTGTGTGTATAACTTTGTGTAGTTAGCAAAAGATAACATAAAACCCTTTCTGCTCCTAAATTCAGGATAGCTGTGTATCAACTCAACAAGAAAAAATGGCAACTAAAAGAAAATATACTTTAAATATATAACTCTTTACTTTTATTGAAGAATCTATACTTATAACAGGAATTTACTATCTATATCCCATATACAGATATGAAAGAGGATATTCCTAGTTGTTTTCTTAAAGGAAGAATTTAAACACAATAGTGTGCTTAAAATACATAAAGGACACTATCCTAAAGTACAGGAGAAAACTCTTGCAGAATGATGGGCTGGGACCAGGAAGGAAAGAGAAGTGGTATTAGAGCAGCATACAGTAGCCTAGCTCCTGACTGTGAGCACAGAACAGTATTCACCCTATAAACATCAAAACCAACAAAGTACCAAAACGCCATCCACTGATACAAAGGATTTAATAAACTTTAGACTCATTGGAGCAAAATCTCTGAATAAATCTTGCCATGCCTTAAGAAATGCCCTGAAGACAATCCATCAATTAAATGCTGGAAAACAGTAAAGCCACCATCAATCTGGAATTAATTACAACTGACTCAGAACTGATTGGAGCTATGCATGCCATAGAATACAAAGATGGATGTGAAAATGTCAACCCTGACTATTTATCATAGCTCAAACTGGAGCTGCTTATGACTTTATGTTTCCCCACAGTTTTCAGCAGCATTTCTGGACTTACAGAACTAAGATGTCAGGATGGCCCACCCCTTCCCAGTGCCCTTGGCATTACTAGGTTATTCCCATTTGAAGTTGTTCCATGGAAGCAGCTCTGTTTGTATAGCTAATATTTATAGTTGGTTTTATTGCCAGATAGCTGTTGTTGGTTTCAGGCTGTCTATACTCTGGAATTACATAAGCTACATTTGGCCTGGGGCCCACATTTGATATATAGAATATAATTGCTCTGGTTTTCAGGTCCAGAACAATTAATTACCAAGAACTAAAAGATGCAAACTTGAAACTACTCTTTGTAAACATTGAGAAATTATGGAGAATGGGAAAATGTTCTAAAAAAAAAAAAATAGAGATGGCAAATGTTGGTCCTGTTTTGATAAACATGAATCTCAGGATAACAAACACTTATTTGAAACTGATTTTGAAAAAAATTAATAACAGGTTCCAAAAAATGGGTATTTTGTAACATTAAAGAAACCAGAGATCCTCCTAGCACTTTGAAATCTAGTAAGCACTTCTTAGCCAGTTTTCACATAATTGCATCTCCAGAATGAAAACAGAACCCAGAGTAGTCCTGCCTCAGAAGCCTTAATTTCAGAAAAGCATTTAGCATAGGAATGCACTACAGTAAAGTTCTGGCTGCAGAGTTACCCAAGATATATCAGAGAAGTGACCTCTAGTGACCTACTCAAACATTCATGTTGACCATTTCAGTTAAGATGACGAGTCAGGGGCATTGTGTCAAATTTACAGAGGAAATGAAAATGAGAACTGTAGAGGAAAGCACCAGGATCAGCAGTTGCTGGAAACATTAAGCAGGGGAGAAAGCTAGGAAACAAAATGCATCATTGGAAATATACAGCAGCAATGGTGGTGATAGCAACTCCAACCTTACTACTAAAAATAGCAAGGAAAATAAAGTAGGAATCTTTGGGTAAAATATCCAACTGCATGCAAAGAAGACAGATAAAATTGGAAATCTGTATATTTCTAAATGTGAAATTAAAGTAGACTATATATGTCTTATGTATGCCCCACCTTATTTTTTAAAGTCTTGGATATAAATATAAAAAAATAAAAATAAGACGTTTATTAAAAGTATATGGTTTCGTTGTCTTCACTGTTGTTCAGGACACACTGTTTTCTGTAGTAATCCTCTATTAAAGAAGAACACTATCCAATCACAGTGTTTCTGAATTTTATAATTAGCATTGTAAAATTACCTTGTAGTTCATAACCCCAACATCCTCCAAGCTCGGACAAGAATGGATGGCCCCAATATTCTACACAAGGTCATCTAGATCCCAAATCAATCAGGTACAAAAAAAAAAAAAAAAATCACAAGAACAGAGGGTTGGTTAGCCTAGACAAAAGGCACATGACTGAGATATTGACACATCGAGAAAATACAAGTAAATTAAATGGGAGATTTACGATCTAGAAGCTATAAGGAGGTAAAAGGTCACTTTAGTAAAAACTCTCCACAATGATGATGTCCAGTATTTCAAAGAGGAAAGTACATGATCATCAGTAGATTTCAGAGGAAAAATAATCACTTTAGGGAAAATGCTACAAAAGCTTTACAATACCCAGTAAAAAGTGGGTACAAGCAAACTGATAATACTTATATTTCACCAACACCATACATTGGTTTTAAGTTCCCAATTCTTTATTTTGTACAGTAAATACATTTATTTAAAATAAAAAGATCAACACATCCAACAATCGCCATGACATCATACAAGATATTTGACATGACAAACATTGGATATTTTGCTATACAATTCTAGTTTGAAAAACTTTTCTCTGAAACGAAACAACCTGGTTTTACTTTCTCAAACCACCACAAATGAGAAGGTGGCAGAGACTCTTCTTCAACATGACAGTAGCTCTCCTCCCAGTAATTGCTTGTCTGTGCTAGTCTCGAACCTGTGTGGAACTTCCTGTCTGTCTTACCATCAAAATATGTTTAAATGGAAGACACATGGCCCCTTCTGTGAGGCTCTAGAGGGGAACTCATGGTCTTTGATCATGCTCTGTTAAGGAACCTTACCATTGGGCTGTCAGAGAGCCCAGGCCACCTGGAAAAGCTGTCCTAGTTTTTCAGCTAATGATAAGTCAATTCTTCTCAGTCATGTCAACAAAACTCAGAACTACCTACATTAATGTTTGACTGTGCTAATTACCCACTGCTATAACTTAGCCACATCGACTATCACTTCATAACAATGAAATGTTTTCTGTTATTTTAGACCAGTAACATTTAAAGTAATTTATTTTTATTCATTTGTTTATTTGACTTTATGTTTGGTTTTCTGAGGTGGTACTCATCATATGGCTCAGGATTGTCTAGAGCCCAATGTGTAGTCCACTCTAGCCTTGAACTCACAGCAATGCTCTTACTTCAGCTTTCCCAGTGCTGGGATTGCAGATGTGGACCACTATCTTGGGTTTGCAGTGCTGACTGAGACCCTAAGTTTGATTCTGATATTACAATAAATACATAAATAAATGTTCTTCAATGATCTAATTATATTCATCTAATTAATATATCTGATATTATAATATATTTAATACTACCGTCTAGATACTGAGCTAAAAATAAAAGGCCTCCCTACTCAAAATAACTGGAATAACTGAACTGTTTGATTTTATCTAACAGAATGTGATATAATAATAATGAGTAGGGCAGCTAACAAAGAGCTTCTTAATTAAACAGATCTGCAACCACTTCAAGGATTATATTTCTCTCAATCCTCCCACCAATAATTCCCATTCCTGTTAGGGAAAGAACTGATAACATGTCACCTCTGCCTCTCCATGTACTCCTTTCCTGAGGTATCTGCTGTGAACTCCAACAGGAACCAGGTGAGTGCATGGTTCACACTCACTGAGATTTGCATTGGCATGGGGAGGGACTTCTAGTCTGTGCACATCCATGAGCCACCATTCTGCAGGCCTAAACAAGTCAGGCCCTCACAATAGGCTTATTCTGCTAAGCTGTACTTACATGTATCTGCTTCTAGGCTTGAGGCATCTAAACAAGGGAGAGGGACTTGTAGAGAAATGAATCTGCATTTAACAAAGAATGAATTCCATTTTAAAATATTCATTGTATGACAACCAACACAAAGAACTCTTTACACTCATAAAAGATGGAATATACATTCCTCCCTTCTAAGAACTTTGTGCGATTCCATGAAAGGTCATGGACACCCAACACCAAAAAGTTAATCTCTATATAATTTTCTAGACTAATATCCTCAATGTAAATAACTATCCTGGCTATTTCAGAGAAAGATCCCAAGGCTCTAGAGTTTAAATGACCTGCCACTTCTTGTACAAACAGTTAGGTGGATGATACCCAGGAAGAGTAACCCAAGAGTTGTTATATTCTCATCCTGAACTCCACCATCTCCTTTCCATGCTGTGTGGAGACATAGCTGAAATTTTATTCTAATATCTTCACAAGGCACAAACGTGAATGCATAGAGCTTAAGCTCAATGTCTTCTTTCTATCCAAAACCAAAATACACTTCTCCCCACTGCCTTCACCTTGGACAGTTAGCATCAGCTGGTTACCTGAGTAGAGTCTTGCTCCAGTGTGATCACATTTATGTAATAAGTCAATGTCTCTCTGTAACCTGCTAATTCCAGTTGCTGACACACTGGCTTGCCTGTTTTTCCACCACCCTTCTACTTTGGCTCCTACTTCCTCACCCAATCCTGTTTATCTATTTCTACTAAACTTTTAAAACACTCTAAGCATGGGCAAACTTTTTTTTTTTTTTTTTTTTTTTTTTGGTTTTTCGAGACAGGGTTTCTCTGTGTAGCCCTGGCTGTCCTGGAACTCACTCTGTAGACCAGGCTGGCCTCGAACACAGAAATCAGCCTGCCTCTGCCTCCGGAGTGCTGGGATTAAAGGCGTACACCACCACTGCCTGGCAATGGGCAAACTTTTTATATTTTATTTTCTTATCTATCTATAAGCATTAGAACCTGAATAAGAATGCAAGTTTTCTATTTCACTGTATATGCCTTTTCTACCTTATGGCAAACTTTTATAGTATATGTCATGAATTTAGAAAGAAATACAACTTAAACAATATTTACTGAATAGTAGCCCTCTGCTAGGAAGAAGAGAAACTGCATAGTGTACATTCCAGCATTGTTCAAATTAGGGGTATAGAGACAAGTAGGTTCACAATCACAGTGGTGTGTGTTGCATAAAATATTGGGGAAATAATATTACACCAATATCGGGGTAGGGGGGAGCTCAGGCAAATCTTGATAACAGCAAAAGCTAAAGCAAACAGGAAAGGTAGTTTGATGTTTGAGGAGAGTTGTTCTAGAATAAAGAATAAAGTGGGTAGAGAGCCTAGCACACTCACAGAGTATAAAAAATATCCCATCTGACGGCATGTCAGGGCACTTGACAGAAGTGAAGCTTGCCGATGACTTCAGGGATCACTTCAAGTAGTTCAGAGGGATAAAAAATAGACTCGAAGATTTATTCAACAAAAAAAGAAGGGGATAGAAAAGTGATGAGGATGCCAGCAAGGAACTCAGCACCTCCTGGGAGCCAAAGATTTGTAAACAAATCATTACAGAACACTTTGTTTAGTTCTAAGAATAATGAGCACAGAGGAGAATGCCATCACACTGCCTGCAGAAAAGAAAAGCTTTGTGTAGGTGACAATTGAACAAGATGACAGATAAGTGGGCGGCAGCTAGTCTCTGCTGAAGGGGTGGGTCCTTTGAGTAGGACCAAGAAAGGCACCTCCAACTCATTACTCAATATTGGTTAGCCAAACCTTTGCTGCTCTCTTCAAATCTCATGAACTTGTATTTCAACTCTGCCTCAAGAATTTGTCTGTCTTGTTAGAGACAGTGGATGTTAACCTACCTTTCTATTCTCAAGGCTTTTGAATGTTTGTATACAGAGTATACCCATCTGGCACATTCTAGAAACAAAACACTTTTTAGAAATATTTTCCATACACAGAAGCTGGGTGTGTTTCTGGAACCTGCATTCATGGAAGCTTTATACCCTAAGCACAGAATTGGGAGGTATGAACAACACATACCATGCCTGATGGAGATGCACAGGACATCCTACACTGTGCCAGTCCCCCCACCCCCATGCAAACATACTCTGAACTCAAGTGCCTATGTCACTGGAATTGAAATGGATCCATTTTCTCTTTAGCAGCAACAAAATTAGAAAATGATTCCACTGAACAAACTACAGCATTTAATGTGTTCTTAAAATCTGGAAGTACAGCCTGGCAGTGGTGGCACACGCCTTTAATCCCAGCACTTGGGAGGCAGAGGCAGGCAGATTTCTGAGTTTGAGGCCAGCCTGGTCTACAGAGTGAGTTCCAGGACAGCCAAGGCTACACAGAGAAACCCTGTCTCAAAAAAACAAAAAAAAACCCCAAACAAACAAACAAAAAAAGGAAGTACAGTGCCTAAGCACAGAAAATCATGATATAAAAGACACACAGCTATTCCATAAGCTCTATCTTAGTACACAAATACTATGAAGTGTGATTGATGGTATATTTGGGTCACCCCAGCTTTCATATGTTGAATCGATAACCTCCAACTTGGTGGTATGAGAAAGAGGGTGTGCCTTGGAAAGTGAGTAGATCACAGGGATGGAAATCACTTAATCTGGGAGTAAGATTAGAGACCATATCTCAGGGAGCCCACAAAGCTCTTCAACCTTTCTTCCCTCATTTGAGGATACAACAAAAAATATGTTGTATACAACCAAGATAAGGTCCTCACCAGAATCCAATGATACTGCCATCCAGATCTCTTTCTCCAACCTCCAGCACTTGAGAAGTAGCATTCTATCATAAGCCAGTCAGTCTGTGGTATTTTGTTATATCTAAGTCTAAGACCCACACAACATTCACTTTGCTTTTAGACAAAGCATGAAGAAGTTAGGTTTGGGTTGAAAAGCTCCACACAATCCTGATACATCATGTGGTTACAGCTATAGAAATGTTGAAATAGAGATTGTATAGAGGAATTGAAAGTAAAGGGTAGAAAATAACAGGAAAAAATGAAGCAAGAATAGTGATATTAACAAAAAGAATAATGTGTTTTGTTTTCAATATAAAATTTCTGAAAGCTACATGAGAATGATAGTTTAATATTTTTAATTATGTGTACATGTATATGGGTTTGGGGACATGAGTATAGTGTCCACGGAGGTTCAAAAAGGGCATCAGACTCTACAAAGCAGGGGATACGAGCAGTTCTGTGGTGCCTGGTGTGAGTGCTAGACTTGAGTCCCAGTTTTCCATGCCCATAACCACTAAACTTTTAAAAGTAGGAAAATATTATAGTCATGAACTTATAGATCCTGAACATATTAAATAGATACTCTTCTTGGTTTGTTTTCTATTACTGTAATAAACATTATGACCAAAAGCAACTTGGGGAGGAAAATATTTATTTTAGCTTGCAACTTAAAGTTTATCGTGAAGGAACATCTGGGCAAGAACTCGAGGTAGCTACCTGAAGACATGAACTGAAGCAGAGACCATGGAGGAATGCTATTCACTGCCTTGCTCCCCGTGGCTTGCTCAGCCACTCTAATAAATTCCATATATGTATACATTCATTCTATCAGAACCCTAGAGAAAACCCTAGGAGAACCCTAATAGACTCTTATACCATCCAGGACTACCTGTCCAGAGGTGACACCACCCATAGTGGGCTGGGCCCTCCCGCATTCATCAACTGGATCAGAAAGGTGAGAGATCAGAGTTTCAATCATAAGCATGAAGCCAAGAGGAAACTGTAAATGAGTGAGGCTATAGACTCTCAAAGCCCGCCCTCAGAGACATACTTCCTCCAGCAAGGCTTCAATTCCTCGTAAGCTCTCCAAACAGTGCCATCAACTGGGAGCCTAGTGTTTAAATATGTGAGCCTATGAGGGAGATTTCCCATTTAAGCCACCACAGGTCTCCAGACAGTAGAAGAGACAGTGGAGAATTACGCCTAAACACTAACATCCTTACGTTTGTATAACAATGATCTATTGAAACAAGTCTGGGGAAGAGGGAAACTGTTGCTGCCAACTAGCTATTCAGTGCATTATAAGACAGGAATTACTTGTTTCTTAGATACACAATCCCATTGACTCTCAGGTGCTTGGATGGGAGACATTTACCATCTTGCCCACCCAAAACAAATTTCTTCTTAGTATAGGGTTAGGATGTAGCACAGAAGAGAGTGCTTGCCAAGCCTACTCTGGATTATAGATTTAACATCAACACTGTCAAAACAGACAGACAAACAAACAAAAAAATCCTTTCTAACCCTTAATATGTTCTCAGGGCTCATGATAAATTGAAAACTTAACAGCAAACAGCTAAGGTAATATAAAGTAGATTGAAGATGGGTATATAATACTCAAGGACAAAATATGTGAGAAAGCATAGGAAGAAGCATAGAAGGACAGATTTATGCTTTGTGATTTCAGACATTTCGGTCCACAGTCCTTGGCTCCATTGTTTTAAGGCAGATAAAGGAGAAGGAGAGTGACAGACAGGAGGCCTAGAAAAGATACCACTCCCCAAGAGCACCATCTCTGCTTGCAGTCCCCTACTTCAACCTGCTAAGTCTCATTCCCCAAAGTTTCCAGAACCTCTCAAGATAGCATCACCAACTGAGGACCAAGCAGGTAACACACTGTATGTTCAGATAGTAGCACATAGTAGGGAAGCCTGGCTTGAATAACTAAAATTTAACATTTGTTCACAAACTAAACTTTAAAATGTATATATCATCATCATCTTTCAGCCCTGAAGAATGCCCTTACAAATTTCTCTATTTTGTCTTTTATTTTTATTAGTTATCAAGCATAAGAAGAAAAATATGCAAAGGTTATCTATACTCAAATGACCAGACTTGGCCACATGTGAATATGAGCAGCACTAAATGGCTACAGTATATTATATACAGTGTGTATATTTGAGAGGTATCTGGAGGACATGTGTGTTGGTTAGTGACTGTCAACTCAACACAAGCTAGAGTCATTTGAGAAAAGGGAATTTCAACTGATAAAATGCCACCAACAGATTTTCCAGTAGACAGATGGGGAGGGGATTTTCTCGATTGATAATTGATGTAGAAAGGTCCAGGCTTCTATGTGAGGTGCCATTCACCAGCAGGGGGTTCTGGGGTATTTAAGAAAGTACAGTGAGTAAGCCAAGGCAGGAAGCCAATAAGCAGCATTCTTTGATGGTCTCCGCCTCTTGATTCCTGCCTTTCTTCTGTGATGTTCTGTAAGCCAAATAAACACTTTCCTCCTCATGTTGCTTTGATCATAGTGTTTAACACAGCAAAAGAAACCTAACTAAGACAGCACAGGAGGAGTTTAGAGTCAGAAGGGAAGAGCAGGATTGGTATAAATGCCCTGCTCCTGGGTGAAGTTCTCGAAGGGAAACAACTTTTAAATTTATCTTGAGATTGTATTAGTTTGATTTGAAGCAATGAATAAGGAATGAGCAAATGCTTACAAATGAGCAAAAGAAATAGTAGTTTTCCTTCTCCTTCTTCGGTGCTACCTGCAAGGTGACTGCCATCTCTTTTATGGCTTCATCTCCGCCCTCTGGTCTCCGTTGAAGCCCAAGATTATCAAAAAGAAGACCATGTTAACCAGGCATCACTTAGATAGATGTGTCAAAGTTAAGCAACATGGGCAGAAACCCAGAGGAAGAGGAGGAGAAAGAAGAGGAGGAGAAGGAAATGGAAATTTAGCCTTACTGCCTGAAGTGGTTTGAATAAGATGTCCCTCATAAATGCTTGGTCCCTAATTGATGAAAGTGCTTGGGAAGAATTAAGACAGCAGTTCTCAACCTGTGGGTCTTGACCCCTTTAGGGGTCATATTGTGCATCTCAGATATTTATATTATGATCCATAACAGTAGCAAAATTACCATTGTGACATAACAACAAATTAATTTTCCTCACCACACATGAGGAAATGTATTAAGAGGCCACAGCATTTGGAAGGTTGAGAACCACTGAATTAGGAGGTGTAGCCTCTCTGGAGGAGGTATGTCCTTGGGATAAGACTTAGAGGTACCATTCCCAGTGTGCTCCTTCTGCCTCCTGCTTTTGGATCAAGATGTTAGCTCTCAGTGTTTCTTGCTGATGCCTTTGCTGTGCCATCACCGACTCTAACTCTCTGAAACAAAAACCCCAACTAAACTCTTTCTTTTATAAGTTTCCTTGGCCATGGTGTTTTATCACAGCAACAAAAAGGTAATAAGACAGCTGGGAATGCCAGTGCATTCCTTTAATCCTAGAACCAGGGAGGCAAAGTCAGATGGACCTCTGAGTTCAAGGCCATCTTGGTCTGCAAAAACAGTCCCATGGCAGTCAGGGTTTCACAGAGAAACCCTGTCTCAACAAACAAAAATTACAACAACCAAAGAAAAGAAAAAAATTGTAACTAAGACAGAAGTTGGTACCAGGAAATGGAGTATTGCCCTGAAGACCCTGACTGTGGGTTAGTCTGTATGAATGTGGAAGACTTTTGCCATTTGAGCTAGAAAAGCTATTGGATGCTGTACACAGAGCTTAGCAGGCCATCAGTAGTAGCCTGAGATATCCTCTGTCACGAGTCTATTAGTTAGGGTTCTCCTAGGGTTTTCTCTAGGGTTCTGATAGAATGAATGTATACATATATGGAATTTATTAGAGTGGCTTATATGCTGTGGTCTACATAGTGCAACAATGTCTATCTCTAACAGAAAGATAAAGAATGTGGTCATTGTCAGTCCATGAGACTGGATGTCCCAGCACTTCGAATCTGGTGCTGGAGTGCCAAGTAATTCCTAGAGAGCTGCTGGCATTCAGTCCATGTTTGGATCCCAAAGAAGCAGATCACAATACCAGTGAAAGAATGCCTCAGCAACAGGATAGAGGCTCTTGTCTCCAGAGCCCTTTTCATCAAGGGTGAAATAATGAAATGAAATCTCATTCTGTCTCTCATAAAAGCCTGCCTATTCCTTCATAGTAAGGGTCTTTATGACAGTTCCTACTGCTTCTGGGACCTTTTTAACATCAATGAAGGAGTGGCTGCTTCTCTTCAGTGGCCTTAGGAGTCAGAAAGAAGAAATTATTGCAGACAGAGGAAATATTGTTCTTGCTCTCATAAGTTTACAAGATTTAGAATCAGATAAGAGATGCCCATGGTTGTGTCTGTGATGACTTTTTCAAAGAGGATTAACTGAGGGAGGTATTGCCTGCCCTCAGGATGGGTGGCGCCACATGCCAGGTGCTCCCAATATAAAGAGGTCTGAGAAAAAGAGTAGCATGTGCTTACCTTTGCTTCCTTCTGAGCCAATGTATTTGTAGCTGTGCTGCCATCCACTGCTGACAATAGACTCCAGCGTCTTCAACCTTCTAATGTGCTCTCAGCACCAGCTACCCTCCAGGTAGTTTCCAGGCTTTCAGTTCCAGATTGGTACTACCAAGGTATCCAGCTTCATGAACTTCTCTCCCTCCCTGTAGACAGACATTGATGGACTATCCAGCACACTTCATTCAAGATGATCTAATAACTAGTCCTCTATGATGCATAAACATCTTGTTCACTCTTCCATTAAGGCTACAAGGTAAGGAAGAGACCAGCCTTTGTTCTGTGGCTGCCCTCTGTAGTTGAATAAATTTTTGCTTGGTGCTGCATGCATATTTTAGAACTTTAAACACATGGACATACCCAGTGGTCCAGTTTTATCTTATCTGACAAGAGCCTGTGAGGGTGGTAGTGATTCATCAGATGTGCCTTACCATTTGCTGTTACAACACCTTTTCATCAAGTGTGAAATAATGAAATGAAATCCAAGGGCTTTCTAGATAGATCCTAGATCTGGCATCCTCTGTAATAATGGTTTTTGTGGGACAATGATTTTGAACAAAAGACTCAGATTAACTTTATGTAAGAAGAGTCAAGAAAGATTAACCATATTGAATGAGAATTAGGTGCAGTGGGCCATAGGTGAGTAAACCAAATTTTGTCAATCAACTTGCTTCATGTTTGTAATGCTTTGCCACTAAAACCAAACAATGTGCAAGCCCTCAAAAGTAACAGGGAGGCCTGATGTAATCTTTCAACATCATGTGTCTCTGATTTTCTTTTGAATCTTCCATTCCTCTACTTTATTTTCTTCTAATTCAGTCTTTACTTTGTATTTCAAAGTGTTTCTGTGGCTTTTTAGGATTCAAATTTCATGCTCTATAATAAGATTTAGGAATATATGCATCCTTTAAAATGCTTTCTTTTTTGCTTCCTTTTCATATATCTTATGAGTAGCTAACTTTAATGGAGGAACTTAAGTGCTGAACTGTTCTCCAGTATGTATTCTTAGCATCTCATTTAGTTGTAGATTATCATTTGTTCTTAGCTTTGTAAATATTACAAAGCCTATTCTAGGCTGGGCATGGTGGTACACATCTGTAATGTCAGCTCCTGGGGAGGCTTAAGCAGGAACATCAAAAGTTCAAGGGCAGCCTTAGCAAGATCCTGTTTCAAAATAGGATTTAAAAGGACCAAGAAAATAGTTCAATAAACTGAGTATTTACCTACTACATACAAGGTCCTAGGCTCAATTGACAATATTGAAAAGCCTAATAATAATAAATAAAACACCATGACATTGTATTTAAAAATGAAAAAAGAAAAAAGAAAAAAAGAAAAAGAAAACCCTAAAATTTACCTGGGCCTCACACACAATAAGGTATAGATTGAATGTTGTACATCCCAGGTGCCTGTCTAAATCCACACTTTTAATCACTATTTAAGCTGTTACCAGCATCATCAAATCAGGATTGCCAGACATTGAAAAGAACCATATGAAGGGAACTTAAAAATCTTCAATCTATGTAGGCCAGGCTGATCTTAAATTTGCGACCCTTCTGTCTCCTAGCCTCTCTGAACTATGACTATGAAAGTACATATTACACACACATACACACAGCTAACTTTGACCACATATACTTTAACTGATGAGAAATAGCATGCTGATCATTACTATACTATAAACTTGATAAGTTACTTTATCTTCTTTAGTGAAATTAAGCACTGTTATGTGTTATCTTAATTTTACAGTAGAGTCACTAAGGCACAGAATATCTGTTTTGATCCAGCTACACAGGATAGAGTCTAGACTCAAACCCATGACTTCTAATTCCAGACTCTAAGTCTGTACTGACTCCTGGTTGCTTGCATATCTCATTCCTCCACCATAGTCAGAGGCCATATGTTAGACTTTTCTGAAGTAAACAAATGTCTAGCACTAAAGAGAAATGATGCAAAAATATATTAATACTTGAAACAAAGAGGAAAAAAACAAGCAAATCTATTTTCATGACAAGCTTCCTAAAAGTATAGGAAGCAACAGTTATATATCCAGCTTTTGTGGAGGGAGCATTCCTCAACCTGAAAAAGCTACATATATATAACAATCCTATAGCCAACATCATGATAAGTAGAAAAAAATCCTCATAGCCTTTTTACTAAGCTCAAGACCAAGATAAGAGTGTCCACTCTCTCCACTACTATTCAAAAATTTCAATTTAATAAAAAGGAATAATATTTTAGTTGTAGAATCTAAATAATGGGAAAATGATAGTTCACATCATACAAAAATCCTTAACTTTTATGTTTGAAAAAAACCTAAAGTGTTGGACAACATGGCAACCATGAATTCATAGCAGCTGTACTACTACATTGGTTTCAAAGAACTTGAGCCCTCTTAACAGGCAAGGAAGGGGAAGGCATTCACAGGGACTAATCACATGCTGCTCATCTGTTGACACCCAACATATCCTGGAAAGGTAAAGCATAGTATTTAATTGTGCAACCACCAGTGAGACACCCAGGCTCTGATGGTTAGTTCTAAATTCAGATAGCCCTTATTAAATTCTGTGGATCGCTAAACAAAACTAAAACTAGTGTACAGGGGGAAGAGATTTATAAGGGTGTGGGGGTGGTCAATAACAGAAGAAGATGAAAGAAGAGAGGGCTCAGAACACATAGTGTACATACATGAAATTGTAAACAGACAAAATCTGATAATAAAAAAATGGACACTACTTCAGTACAAAAAGAAAGAAACTTAAACTGTTGTGAAATCCTTCCTGAAAAAATATTTATTACATATTGCAGAAATATTTACCAACGCTTCTCTATTTTGGGTATTGACACAGGCTGGAAAGGTAGCTGATAAATTAGATTAATAATTGCACAGAACAGGCTTATGTTCCACACCCCTCACTCAAGTGAGGACTAGATATTCTTTTAGTAGGAACAAGACCCGTGAGGGTAAGCCTGAGTACCTGTGGAGTACTAGCAATCAAACACTGTGGGGTGAATTGGAGAACCAATCATAAAGCTGCCCATTCACTACCAATTCACTACTACCTCCACACACTTAAAAATATCTCACTCTAAGAAACTTGGCCACCCAAGTACAACATAGTTGAACCAAAGAACCTGTTTACTTTGTTATTGTTGCTTTTCTGTCACTGTGATAAAAGTACTTGAAAAACTTAGATTTATTTTGGCCCACAATTTGAGAAGATTTCAGGCTTTGACTGCACTAAAAGGAACTCAAGAGTATCAACTATAAACTTCAAATAAACAGCCACTGGTGAACTCCACGGGTGTTCATCCTGAGGATAAATCATCAACCATAGACACAGACAGACTTCATTAAAATTAGAAGTGACATCCCTGCAGCTGCAGCTACTTTCTCCTGGAATTCCACTTCCCATTGTATTTTGTCCTGCTATTAAAAGAGAAGTAGATAAAGTTATAAGTGGCTTGCCTAGGTTGGCACATGACCTACAGTGCCTCTGTGGGAGTGTCTTGCTCTGAAGCATTGCCCTCTTAGAGGAGTGTTCAGAATTACAGAAGGCATAACCTAAACTCCACTCAATAAATTATCTGGTCTACAGGAAACAAAGTACAGGACAGCATGAGCAGTACTGGCCACCAGCAGACGCATGTTTTCCTCTCTGATTAATCAATACAGAGCCACTCAAGCTGAATTCACAAAGGTTGCTATAACCACTGTCCATCTCTGCTCAGTCTCTCCTATCTAAGTGCCTACACTCTCCTTCTTTGAGGTTGATCCAAGTCTTTCCTCAAGTCAAAGAACTTCCTGTAATCATCCTGCTTCAAATTGAATGTACCTCTTCTTTAAACTCTCGTAGTTATAAACAGGAGGAAGGGAGGAAGGGGAGAAGGGAGAGGCAAAGAGAAAAGCACGATACAAGTTGTTTGGTAGTATTTAGGAAAATAGGAAAATGTTCAAACAGGCTTATAAGGCATAGACGCAGGATTTTAATTTTAAAGGTGACAGAATGGCATGAGATCTGACTCAGTCTCTCTCTCTCTCTCTCTCTCTCTCTCTCTCTCTCTCTCTCTCTCAGATTTATTTATTTTAAGTATGTGAGTACTCAGTCACTGTCTTCAGACACACCAGAGGAGGGAATAGAATAGAATCCCTATCCTAGGGATAGATGGTCGTGAGCCACCATGGGGTTGCTGGGAATTGAACTAAGGACCTCTGGAAGGGCAGTCAGTGCTCTTAACCTCTGAGCCATCTCTCCAGCCCATCAATTTCTCTTTACCACAGTGGTTCTCAGCCTTCCTAATGCTGTGATCTGCAACCCTTTAATACAGTTAGTTCCTCATGTTGTGGTGACCCCAACCATAAAATTATTTTGTGGCTACTTCATAATTATAATTTTTCTACTCTTATGAATTATAATGTAAATATCTGACATGCAGGACATCTGATATGTGATCCCCCGAAGGAGTCATGACCTACAGATTGAGAACCATGGCTTTATCACATTATTAATATTTTCCAGCTTTTATACAGAACTGTTGCTGCACTTCTGACATACTCCCACTTCAGCTTTCCTGTAGAGACCCTTAAGCTATCATTTTATTCTAAATCAAGGAAGCCTATGCAGCAGGAAGCAACTGAATTCCTGAGTTCATAAGACCCATCTGTCCTTCTGTTAAACACAATTAGAGTTTCCCTGTTGGCGTGAGACTGTGAAGTCTAATAAAGGATGTTTCCTAATAGCTTGAAGCAAGAAGTTAGTCGATCTTACATATTACACAGACCTGGTCAGTGTCCTGTGTGAGTGTCCCAATTCATTTCTGAAGGTTGGAATGCAGAATCTGAATAAAACTTTCTAGGATTCTACTAGTAGAGGGCTGGAAACGGTGCCCTCATTATTTTTTCAGAAGAACTTGAAGTCTCTAATCCCACTTCTAAGACAAAACTTCAACAGAGAATGAGGGGAAAATAAAGGAAGAGAATAGCTAGAAAAGAAGAAAAAAAACTATTCCAGTTAGTAACAAGGTTGCAGCAGGCTGAGTCAACAGTGAGTCCTTAGTTTGGTATGTATCTCAATCAAGTTCCAAGGACAGAAACCTTTGACTCCAGACACACCCTGGCCTTGCATTGAGCTCTTCTCCAGATCATTTAATTGACCATTCACTGGCTGCCTTTGACACCATTAAGAAGACTGGCACTGTAGCATCTAGAGATGACCTAAGTATCATGGCAGTGTGTGATACATGCAAACACTATGCCCTTTTGTACAAGGGAATTGAACATCTCAGACAATCAGCTGGGCCATACTGAGAACTGCTCCCTCAGAAGCCACTCCTAGCCTTCAAGCTGATGTCCCTTATTCTCTGTCCATCTGTCTGTCTGTCTCTCTCTCTCTCTCTCTGTCTCTCTCTCTCTCTCTTTCTCACCTCCCTACCGTGTGTGTGTGTGTGTGTGTGTGTGTGTGTGTGTGTGTGTGTGCTGGGAAAGGCAGGTAGCACAGAAGCCTCAGGATGTTTCTCTCACTCCTTTGTCGGCCATAATGGTCTTAATTTATTTAAGTGAATTCAATAGACTGACTGTTCACTTCTCCCAAAAACCAATATATTGAAATTCTAACAGCCAAAGTGATGATAAGGAAATGAAAAGTGGATCCCCTGAATGGAGTTAGTGTCCTGATAGCAGAAACTCAGAGAGCTCACAGGCCACTAGAAAAAGCAGCCATCTATGAACCAGAAAAGGGACATTCATCCAACATCAAATATACTGGCATTTTCATCTGAAACTTGCCAGTCCCCAGAACAGTAAGACTTATTTTACAAGTCTCCCAATTTATGGTAGAACTGTCCCTTGGTATCCATATATCATTAATTCTTGGACCTTCCACAGATACCAAAATCCTTAGATAGTGAAGAAAGAGTTGTCACGCCATACCTTTGCAGGAATAATAGCAAATGGGAAAGGTTGAGCCTGCTGAGTATATTTGGCTGAATCCATAGATTCTTGGAAACTTGGAAGCAGTGAGGTGACAAACTATTGTAATAACAAACAGTCCAAGCAGATGTGTGTTTTCACACATTTAAGATGCTAATACACATAAAGTTGTATATATAAAACAGTAGAGAAGGGCCAGTGAGATGGTTCAGAGGGTATAGATGCTTGCTGTCAAATGCTATGATCTGAGTTCAACTCCAGGCACCCACATAGTAGAAGTAGAAAACAGACTGCCCAAGACACCCTCCAACTTTCACATGGGCACTGTAACATTTGCATACCCCCCCCCCTATAATGTACAGCTCCACAGAGAAAGGGGGGACTAATTTCTTGTCAAATGTAAGCACCATTAGCAATGCTACTTTTGCTTACTGGGAAAAGATAATGAGTAAGTAAACTTTTATATCCAATCCATTAAGCATGTTTTCCCTGTAACAATAGATGTTGAAAGAAATAACTAGCAAATGAAATCACAGATACAGAATTTGGATGAGTATGATAGATATAGTAGTATATATGAACAGATACACACTGCTTAGAGACTATCACTTCCTGGTTCATCTTCATTAAGATAATTTCAATTTTCACAGGATGGCAATGTGCCAAGCCTTAAAAACAAAAGCAAAGCCCAGGGCTTGGGCAATAGCTCATGACTCAGAGGGTAGGATGGCTCATGGTTCTGTAAATAAATTGGTTGCTGTGAATCATGAGTGACAGGAGCCATCTAGGAAAGGCTGTGGCAAGCCTGTGGTTTCTTGGAGATGACCCATCATTTTGAATGGCTGCAATGGGTGCTTCTCGCTGCTGATATAACTTTCCTGCCACTATTACATAGCCTAATGATTCTTGGACATCAGCCCACCCTATTGGGCAAATTTCCTGCAGATCAACATGAAGATGAACTTTCATAAATTAAAGCTGTTTAGATGAGCTAAGGACTTTATAAGATTCTTAATTTGTTCAAATAATTTTAAGAAGAAAGCTTAAGGAGATAGTTTTACTTGGTTTACCAGAAAGATGTAATAAAGTAAGAATCAAGAGTAGAATGTGTCCCCTCCTTATAGAACACTAAGTAAAGGCTACATAATAAGGAATACAAGGAGCTTTCATAAATTGCACTAGGAAGAGAAATAAGTTTGGGACAATTTTGTGATCAAGAAAAATCATTCATTCTATGTCAGGTCCAAGGATGAGGCCACAGGTGTGCACTATGATAAAGTAAGTCCATGTGAAACAGTTGCTTTGAGCTTACAGAATGAAACGCTGCTTTGGGCTTACTGTGGTCATCCTTCTGTACCTCCCCTTTTGTGTAACATTTTATCTATGAGGTAATTTTATTAAGAAGTTCTGTGTAAAAATATGTAAGTTGCCACAGAGAAGAAATAACATGTGGCCTCTGGGACTCTTCTCTATACACCAAATGTATATATGTATGCATATGTCTGTCTCTCTGTCTGTCTGTCTGTCTATATGTGTGTACATACATATGTAGATATATGTGTATGTAGATAAGTATGCATGTGCACTTGTGAAACTGATGAAACAGGTGGGTGGGCACAGCCAGAATACGTGTGCATGTGCGTGTATGTGTGCATGTATATGTGTGTAAGTGTGTGTGCCTGGCTTCTTCTTTTCTTCCTTTCCTTTTCTCTCTGGCGCACAAGGAGTTAACTAATTCTGAGCCTCTTGCCTGGCCATTGAGGGCCCCTGGAGCTAGAGCAGAAAGAGCCAGGGGTGCTAGGCCTTTTTTCTTAATCCCCTGTTGCAATCAGCCTGGGTTAAACTGCCAGAAACCAGCTGCTTTGGGGATTTTGGCCACAGAATGGCAAAGACTTAAAGAAAGAGTTAAATTGCTGAAAGTAAGCTGCTTTTGGCCATGTAATTGATGACTCCAAACCCCTTCACTGCCTTCTTCAGGAAACTGGATGCCAGGCTAGCCCCCAGCACAAGAGGAATCAGGTGTACATTTTCATCACCCAAGTTTTTTGTTGATGTTGTTTGTTTGTTTAAACAAAAAAATTGCACCGATGATGCAGGTCTGTAACCCCCAACCCCAACCCCTCTCAGCCCCACGCCCTACACACACACTGTGGGTTTGCAGAGAGAAGGGTATACTGAAGGCTCACTGGCAGCAAGTGTGGTTACAATGGTAAACTCCATATTCACTTGGAAACCCTATCTCAAAAAACAAGGTGAAAAGTGACTACACAAACACTGGACAGTGACCTCTGGCCTCAAAACACGTGTGCACATACCTACATGCATGCTTGAACACACAGGGGTGTGTGTGCATGCATACACACACACATACACACACACTCACTCACTCCTATGACACTAGGTTCTCTTGTAAGAAAGGTATTTGTAAGAGGAAGTTCAGGTAAGTTAAGATTTTAGTTTGTAGAAATGTCTCAAGGTTTGAAATGACTGTTTGTCCTTCTTCCCTCATTCACTTCCCTGCTCCTGTATTAATAATATGATTTTTATTTTTTCTGCAATTATGCTAGAAGCACAGCACAGCTGATGGACACGGCTAACCAAAGTCTACACCCCCTCAGTAGTCCCTGAAGTGGCCACCCTACATTCTTGCATGGTAATAAACCAGTTGCTTCTTTGAGTAATGTCAAATCTGGGACCCAAGTGTCAATACTAAAAGGGAAATGTAGAATAAGAAGCATCAAATATTCTTAGAATTCTTTGGGAAATTTTATCCCCAGCCAGTTGCGGTTTTTATTCTGAAGAAAGATGTAATTGTCCTCATGTCTCATCAAAACCAACCTGCACACTTGGAGGGAGTCAGTTTTGAGGGCTATTATTTTGGTAATAAAGGAAAACTAAGAGACAGAATTCATAACATTTCTCCTAAATACAGTATTTTGTGCAACACAATAGAAATAAACCTAAATGTATGTGTGTGTGTGTGTGTGTGTGTGTGTATTTGTGATGCCATTCATATCGATAGAAAATGGCTCTGTAATGAAAAGACAGAATCAATGACAGTACATATTGTCTTCATGCAATGCCGCACCAGGTCATTCTCTAATTATTAGAACAAACTACTAATCCCAATGCAAAGGCAAGAAAACAGTGGTTGGAAGGGAGATTCTTAGTCTACTCAGCCATGCTAACACCCAAGGGATCCTAGTATTTCACATGATGAATTACAGCTCTGGATAGGCAATGCTAATTGTATCTAGATAGAAAACAAATTCTTCACCAACCACAGAGGAAACTGAGTTATCGATACCCAGTTTCTAGGAACAGTACTTCTGTCCCTCAAATTTTCATTCTGCATTTGTTGAAACACTGATATGAGTACCATCTCTATCTCTGTCCCTGAGGTTGTATGGTTCTTGGTCAGTGTCATCACAGTTTAAGTAGACATGCCCTGTGCACTCAGCACATATGCTGAAGACAGCTCAGAGACAGAGACTGTGGGATGCAGTGCCAAACTCTGTTTTTTCATCCTAGATGAAAAGGGTCGAGCTCCAGGGCTGTAAGTGTGCCAAACTCTCTCCTTGGAGGATGGGAGCTTACAGCTACCTATGTGGCTGAAACTTGACCTGTCTAGGGCAGTGAAGGAATGAGAAAAGGACAAGCACACAGACACAGGTACAGAAAAGCTGGAGTCAGGTGGACTATGTCCACTCTGATGGAGTTCACAACTTGGAACCTCAGTGCTTGTATTATGAGCATCTCAGAAGAAAAGAGTTAGTTTCTCTAGGATGTCCCTGTAGGATCCAGTCTCAGGTTGTGAACACACAGCAGGAAGAAGCTTTAGTTATTAGTTGTTACACACACTGACAGCATTCTATTCTGATCCTGATCTGGGGTAGGTCCTATTTTCCATGGATTTGAGGCATTGGTCCTTGGCATGGCCATGCCTCTGCCAAGAATATACATTCATTCTGGATTTCTTCAGCTCTCCAAAGAAGCTGATGACAGGTAATAGTTCCTGTGAATGACACAGAAGGGGTAGGAGAGAGAGAGAGAGAGAGATTGAGAGTTGTGAGGAAGACATTGGTTGATCATTCCTCACTCCTTTCCTTTCCCATCTTTCAACACAGATTCTTGCCCACTTCCTGAGTCACACTGGGAGCATACCAAAGAATTCATGATATTTAGTAGCCCCAAAAGGTGGGAACTTGAGGGACTCCTTGAAAAGGCTTTTGTCATGGATAAAAGGTGAAAAACCAACCTGCAAAAAGAGCTTCTTTCACCATGTTGTCAAAGGCCCTCATGTGTATAGGTGTCTTTCTGCACCTATACACATCCATGTAAAGACTTGGCCTTGAGAAGTATGATTTGGTGACGATGAAGTGTTAGACCTAAGGACAAGAACTGAAGATGTTGTAGAATGAAGAAAAGAAAGAGCATGGGACTTCATGACCTTAAGCCACCAAGAAACCTAAGAACAGTTATCCGATTATTTATACACATACTATTTATATAAACTGTCTACTCATCTCCTCCATCTTGAATCCTAAAACAGCACAGACTGTTACAGATACAAAGTAGAACCTTCAAGTTCATAACCTAGACAAACACAACAACAAAGGTAATCCAGGCATTGCAAGAGTAAGAGCCACATTCACAAGCAACCTATCAAAACCTAGCATGTAAGGCCTTAGAAACTAGCAGAAAAAAAGAGTTAGCTGGAACAGTTTACAGCGAATGCCAGGTGACCTCTGGAAGGAATTACAAAGCTTCCTTCTCAAGGACAATGTGCTTGCTTAACTTGCAGGCATAACTGGTAAGAATAAGGAAGCCATAGAAAAAACTTACCAGTGGGAACAATGGTAATTTTATTTCTATTAATAATTAACCATTGCTTTATTTTTAATAATTAGTATCCTGATGGGAAGGTGAGGAGTAAAGGATGAAGATTTCCATTAGAGGGGAGAGATGAAAAGAACATGCAATTAAATGATTAGGTGTAAGCCATAGTCAAAAAGCAGCTCCAGGTCAACAGCCAATAAACCAGCAGAGGTAAGATGATAAATACCTTAGATCTCCATCCAACCTCTGGCTCTCAGGCACTCTCCTGATGACTCAGCACACACACAACTGAGTCACTCTGATTCCTGGTACTTCCCAGAAACTAAGCTGGGATACGAAGAAAATGCAGATTAAATAGACAAATCAAACCAGCTCATTCAAATCATTGTAATTAAGGCAGTCTATTCATTCTCTGATACTCGCATACTTAAAATAAAAAGGAAAAAAGGGAGGAAAAAGATATATAAAAAGAAACAGCGAGTCATGACAACACTTAAAAGTCAGCTGTTTTCAAACAACTTCCACAAAGTAGACAAAACTGAAATATCTAAAACCAACAGAGCTGGAGAGATAGCTCAATTGCACAAGCCTGAGGACCCAAGTTCAGATCCCCAATATCCATATACAAAGTAGGGCATAGTAGCATACAGCTGTGGGGGCTGAAGACACAAGCAGGAGGATTCCTGCAACTTGGTGGAAAGCCAGCCTAGTGCAAGCAGGTAGTCTCAGGTTCAACGAAAGACACTGTTTCAAAAAAAATAAGGTGGAAAGTTACTTAAATATAAACATGTACATTCATGCACAACATACATACACTTATGCAATTCTACACTTAGCAAAACTATAAAACTAGAAGAAAAAAAGTACTCTATAAATGGAACCAAAGAGGTGGTTCAGGAGGGGAAGGGCCTTGCTGCCAAGTCTGACCACTTGAGTTCAATCTCTGGGACCCACATAATTGAAGGAGAAAACCCACTGCCCCAGGGAGTATCTCATGTCTACATATGAATTATCACATAGATGAGCATGTTGCGTGTTTTTGTTTGCACACATACACTAAAAATAAATGTAAATTAAAAAGAGAAATACTCTGCAAATATGTAAAACATTGTTTGAGAGTTAACTCAAATTTGGTTGGCATTTTATTTTTATTAGTCAATCACACTGCAAGTCTTTCAGAATAACATGAGATGGCTTGAAATAGTCTCCATAAACCATAGAGCTTTTTGAACACAAATCTGCCTGCCTGAGGCCACACCCTTTCCTTGCCTCATCCTGGCCTGTGATTAATCTCTCTCTGTCTTGAATTCAGGAAGTTTATGAGGGTGTAACAAGGGTACCAGCCTCTAAGAACTCTCACCTCATTGCACAATTGATTTATCTGATGTTTCTGGAAGGGAACCTGAATGAAAGTCACATTAACCAAGTATTTTTATTATAGGAAGAATTGAATGATACAATTAACAGATATTTTAAAAACATACTTGCAAAAGTGTGTATGTCATATGAACATTTGGCAGATTTTAATGAGTGATTACATCTTAGAGCATTAAAAGTATTTCAATAGATTCTAAAAATTTCAAAATATAAAACCCACATTTTCTGGCTAGGTTGCAAGAACTAAGCAACCACTTTTGCTAAGTGTAGAATTCACACCTCTCCACCTAACCTACCACCACTGAGGAAGAACAGTCACTCCATGGAAAAGGCTGGTGACTACTCGTGGTGATATTTTTTCCGGCTAGAAATACATGTAAAAATTTCCATTTCTCCCTTTTAAGCAGAACCCATGGCTTGATTCTCTAAACTAAATTTGATATTGAGAGGGTAGAGGCCCCATCAATCAATGCTTCTAATCAATCATTGTAAATGTCACTTATTGCTACCTAAAAACTTTTTCAAAAGCTTAAATTGTTGTCTGGGGGTGGGGACCTCCTATTTTATTAGGTTTCATGATTCTTTAGGATCTGGAAGTTGGGTAGGTATCATCTTAGACATTCTTCAGTTTTATCACAAGTTGGCAAATATCACTGAAGGTTCTAAATAGGAAAATGAAATGCCTTGAAGGAACACTAAATGGTATGATAAAGGCATGAAATCTCTGAGCCTTCATGCCGAGTGGGGTACTCTTAGGTAGCCTCTCCAACACGGTAATCTCAAAAGAGCCAGAACTTAACACACTGTGGCTCAGATTCAGGACTGAAGCAGCGTTGCTTTTAGTTATCTACCACCAAAAGTCATCAATGGTCACTACTGGTTACTGCCAAAGCAGTCACAAGCTATCTTGAATCAAAAGATAATGTGTGTAACGCCATCTCATCTATCAATAGAAGGCATGTTAGATCCTGCATGATCATGCTAAACAACAATAGCTAAACAGAAACAGGCATGGCATTGGGAGCATCTGAAGTGTCTTAAATCTCCAAGGTTATTATCCATGGTCATGGGCTGCATAGCTACTAGAATTCAGTAAACATAATTAAAGAGGAGCTGGAAAGAGTCTACTAGTTTGAATCACATGTATTTAATCACACATTAATGAATGAGTCTGTAAATTCTTATTTTATTGGAGATTTAAATTTTGATGTATCTGGAACATACAGGTCTGGAGAGATCGCTCAGTGGTTAGAGCATTTACTGCTATTGCAATGGACTGGAGTTCAGATTTAACCACCCACATATGATAACCTACAACCCTCTATAGCTCCAGCTCCCAAAAGACATGGTATTTTCTGCTTGCCTCTGAGAGTATATAATACACTCACTCATATACACAGGTACACATAAATATACACAAATAAAATAAAAACAAGTTTACCCCGTAAAGTAAAACAAGTCCAATAGACTTAAATAACATCTTTTCCACCACATTTCCTGTTATTTGCTGTATATAACAAATATCATACACAGCCATGAATAACAATTTACAATCTCACAGTTTTGTAGACATCACATCAGACAAAAGCCTCATAGAGCTAAAGTCTCCGTGTCTGAGAGATGGTTCATATCTAGGCTCTTGGAGAGAATCTATCTCTTGTTCATCTTGAAGTTGCAGAATGCAGGTACCATTTCCTTGATGCCAAACACTCCTAACTTCTAGAGGCCATCCTTATTCCTTGGCTCTGCCTACTCTCTCATCTCCAAAGCAAACAGAAGCAAGTCAGACTCTCCCTATCCTTCTGATCTCTATCGCCTCTCTCTGACTTCAGCGAGGAAGGACACTTCAAGTGTTAAAGTTTCACGTGATTTGAGCAGATGCCAAGATCATGTCCTATCCCAATCTCCTTAATTTAAACACATCTCTAAATTCTCTTTGCCTTATAACATATGCACAATTTTGAGCATGAGGCTGTGGACCTCTCTTTGGAGTATCACTATTACATCTAGTGACACTCTCAACCTTCCATTTGAATTCAAATTTATTTTTGTAGAAGTACCAATATATAGTACCATTTCTGGACTTTCTTCTTTAGTTTAATTCTTAGCCTTAAGGTATCAACTACCAAGTCATTTCCATAAAAATGGTAATTTAATTATTTTATCTACCAGAGCACTTGCTCTTGAATATGCCCTTGACTTTTTCCATATTCCTAAGTGTTATGTTCTAATTTGGGGAGATGTCTAAATATAAGCAAAGTAAATATAATTAAAATATGCATTGCAATATAGTTATATTCTTTCTAGTGTAACCACACTATCTGCTGCATTTACCATATGCTTTTCTTTTTTAGTAATTAGTTTTCTATGTGTTTATCATCATTGAAGTCTTCAAAGGAATTGAGAATTATTCTCAACACATCCTAACTCAACAGATAATCAATTGGATTTTCTCTCTTCTTGCTCCGGCTGGCTGGATCTTTGCCCTGTCTTGAGCTTTGAATTGATTGCTGTCTAGTCTGCTATAGCTGTTAACCTGCAGATGTCTTTTTAGACTCACTCCCAGGGCCTCTTTCACATTTCTCCTGGGTGACGGGCCATCTAATTCATGATTTCTCCCTTTTTGTGGCAAGTACATTCTTTGATAGCTTCCTGAGGGAAAAATACATGCTATGTATTAGTTCCTTAAGTGTTTTTATTCCATTCTCACATTTGATTAACAGGCTCTGTATAGTATTCTCGGTTAGAAATCTTCCTCCTTTTCTAACATGATATGGAGATGTGTATGTGGATAGTGTAGAGAAGGGTCCACATGACAGCTTGAAGTCACAAAGTCAGAGAAGTGAGAGGAACATTGTGGTGGTTTAACTGAGATGTCCCTATAGTCTTAGGCATTTAACCACTTTGTCCTCAGTTGGTGGCACTGTTTGCAAGGTTTAGCAAGTGCAGCCTTGCTGAAGAAAGATGACACTGGAGACTGGCTTGAAGAGCTTAAGATCCTGTCCCCCTTCCTTTTTGCTCTCTCTTGGCTTTGTGATTGCTGCAAAGGACCTGAGTTCTCAGCATAGCATCATGCTCTTGCTGCTGTGACTACTTCTTGCTGCCATGCTTTCCCATCATGACAGACTCTTATCTCTCTGTAAATCCAAATAAACTTATCTATGGTCACGAAAGCCTTGGTCATGATTTCATAATAACAACCAAAAAGTGATACGACCATTGTGAAGTCAAGCCCAACTCCAGAATGTTCTCAGGCACCAACTTTAGAAGATAATGAATGGCCCTTGAGGGGTTAGGAAATGGTTTCCTTATGTACCAGTGTGTGGAGATATTAGAAAAAGTTTCATGGCCTTTTTTCATAGTTCAGACTTGCTCTATTTTGAGGACTATTCTAAAGCAGCAACTCCTCCCTGAAAACCATGTAGGAGACATAAAAATCCCCACTTTTCTATACAGTCTCCCAGGACCATAAATGTTTAACCCTTTCTTCTGTTTGAGTGTCTTCATCCTATATTCTAGAACACAGTAACAGTGTTTTGGTATTCTATCTGTGGTTTTGATGTTCAAAAAGTCAAATGTAACTGATACTGAAAACAATTTTTCTTCTTTTCTCTTTTAAAATCTATTCTAGAAATATACATGTTTTTGTATGCTACATATGAAGAATTGAAGAATCATATGCATTTTAGACTAAAACTAATCTCGCAGATTTCTTATACCTACAAATAAATACAGTTCTTGCTTCTCATCAAAGAAGGTTCGTTTTGCAACAGAGTCATGACTGGTCAAAAAGAGAACAACTGATTGACCATGAGGTACCTAGCCCTAACTGGTACATCTTCAACACAATTCCTACACCTAAAGCTTAGGGAAATTTTCAGAAGAGGTAGCAAAATTGAAAGAGGCAGAGAACCAGAAAGTCTGCTGTAAGACTGTGTCATCTATATATGAAAAAGTGAAGCTACTCTCATGAAATTCAAGAAATATGGTTACTTAAATAAGACCTGAACAATGACAGCACCTGTTGTGATGCCTCCCTGGATGGGGAAAATCTCATGGGGCCCAACTTTTAGATAAAACAAAAAACAAAAAAACAAAAACAAAAAAACAAACCATATGTAGTTAATGGCTGCAAAGACAGGGAGAATTAGTCTTCCCCAGGGATGAGGTTCCTAAATGGTTACCTAATAGTAAGTGGTCAGCCTCCTTAAAAACATATACATGCAAATGTTGTACCCATTCAGGATGGTCTGAAAGTACATCTAGAACTACCAAGCTAATCATTATTGGCTTTTGCTAGGGAGTAGCTAAAGAGTAAAACTTTGGTGCAGCTTGAGTTCAGCTGCAGGTCAAGTTCTCAGGCCCTTTAAAATAGAGACTGGTACCAAGATGGAACACTGAACAGACTCAACAAGTTGCATTTATATACTTATTCATATATGTGTGAGAGCAATCAAATATTTTATCAACTTGTTTTACAAAACAAAACCAAAGCAAAACAAAGCTAAAATGCTCTCATGCTTTCTAATGATCCATGAAAAGATAGGGACTAGTAAGGTGGCTCAGCAGTTACAAGTACTTGCTGCTCTTGCAGAGTAATCCTCATTTTGATTCCCAGCTCCCATACATCATGTCTAATAATAATCTCTAACTCTAGTTCCAGGAGATCCAACATCTTATTCTGACCTCAAAGTCACTACACACATACACACACACACACACACACACACACACACACACACACACTACATATATGCAAATGCAGATCAAACACTAATATAGACAAAATAAATGGATAAATATATACAAGAACCTGACAAGAAAAACCCTACCCCTTTATTTATTGCCAACAAATTACACACATGTATCTATCTGCTAATATAATGCTAGAAATTCTTAATTTTAGTAATACTATAGGAAGCAACCAAGTCCTAAATATTGGATATTAATTATGACAGTGTCATAGCCTCCATTTCTAGGCTTTTATGTCTTTGTAGAAGAAAGATAGCTATACAATGAATAGTTAAATAGTCTATGACTACATGTCAAAATGAATATTACAAAGACATAATTTCTAACTGGGTATGAAGAAAAACAAGGGAATTGGTACCAGAACTCTATCTTGTAATCTACTTTGAAGAAAAATCAAAACAAAACCTAAAGACTTAATGAGACATATATAATAAAATTGAAATAGATCTCTTAGTATGTATTCAATCTCTATATTTGAATGAATGCATTGACTATGGATAGAAACCAGCATTATGTTGCAACAGCTGAAATTTTATGATGTTATAACTGAATTTTTATTCTAGGGCTGACATGGAAACAAAAACTGAACAAAAGTAAATACATGTCTTATAACTAGAGTTTTATAAATATACTTTTTTTGAACATTTCTGTACCTTGCATTTTAACTTCCTCAGAAACCCATAGAAATACACTCTCATTTTGTTCTGGCCTTAAAACATAGTTCTTGCAAATAGGGAAATCCTTCCAACCCATTTTAACAGCAGGGTTGGAATCCAAGGTTGTGTCAGTTAATAATGGACAACAATTTCATACTGATAGATGAACACTTGATCGTCTTAGATGAACTCCTTTATACCCTTGATTTAATAACTCATAGTAATTAAGCTATTAATGAAATGTAGAACTAACATTAAATTATTGAGTTACAGAGCAAATGTAGGTAATTTCTAAAATCCAATTGACTGGAGACAATATACATGTGCAGGTATTACAGAATGCTAGGCAGAAAGGAGGAAAAAAATCAATATCTGATTTAATTGTTCTAAGAACTTAAGTTCAGATTTCCCCTTCTAGTTGGCATTTGCTAGATTTCTGGATTCCACCAATTGTCTTTAAATTCTAAACAGGGAAAAACTATTTCCTTAGATGTAGTTTAAAAAAAAAAAATGCATGCAAGCACAAGGAGAAACCAGCCATTATTATAGCTCAAGTCTGCAGTTATGATTCAAGTGGTGAGTGAGAGCCAAAGGCACAGATATAAAATATATTCCACATTAGTTGTCCTTCCCAAATGAAAGCTTAAGGATTTTATGGTTTCTAATAAGTGAATGATATTTGTATTTTTCCCCAAAATCAAAGTAAATAGATCAAAGTTAACATTTCACAATTTTTTTCTTGCTGTCTGAAGAAGTAGTGTCTCATGTGGAAAAGAAGAAAGTGTGCATGGGTCAATGAAAAGACTGGCTTTAAAGTGATTATACCATGAAAATCTTATTTTGTAAATGACTTGGGGTCATACAGGCACATTTCCTGAGAGCTCCCGGGTCCTATCAAAGCAAAGTACTGATGTATAATTTTGTTTCCTGCCTTTCCATATTATTTCATTACTATGGTTTCACTATGCCAATGAAACAAAAAGCTGTAGGTTTTATACAGGGAATTCAGCAGCTAGATTCTTTTTTTACAATTAAGTCTATTTGCACAGTAAGTCTGGGAGGCATGTATTAGAACTGAAAACTGAATTTTTTAAAAAAGATTTATTTATTTATTATATTCAAATACACTGTAGATGTCTTCAGACACTGCAGAAGAGGGCATCAGATCTCATTAAGGATGGTTGTGAGCCACCATGTGGTTGCTGGGATTTGAACTCAGGACTGTCGGAAGAGCAGTCAGTGCTCTTAACCGCTGAGCCATCTCTCCAGCTCCCTGAAAACTGAATTTTTAACAACAATAAAAATCAAATCCTTTTTGTTGGTTTGTAAAAGGAAAGTGTGTTATATATTGGAATTACATGTGTCAGTGTGATAGAGAATAAACAAAGGTATTATTTCAGGATAAACAGGATAAAACTGAATTACAGTCAGAAATGCCTTGGATAGAGAGGTGGGTAAAAATATACTAAAATCAAATCACCACAGTGATGAATCCCAAAGAAGACAGACAGACAGACTGACAGGCAGACAGACAGACAGAAAGAAAAAGTAAATCTCCTTGGTCATGGATTGTGTTTGCCTACAAGCTTTATATTGCCAAGATACCAGCTATAGAGTCATATAAAACATGCAAAAACATCATTAAAACTAAACATTTAACTAGTAGAAAACAACGAGAACCCAGGGCTACAAGAACAAGGCTACAGATTAGTTTAAAGAGCTGTGGAGGTGGAAACTACAGCTAAGATCAGAGCTATCTTCCACCAATAACTGTCCTCTTGTCCTTGCTTGTGAGTGATATGAACCCATGCTGCTTTTGGGACTTGGGCCTTGCTCTATACTGAAGGTTTTTGTTTTGTTATTCCTTCTGATATTACTAATCCAAGGGAGGCATTCCCTAAAGGACACTTCTATCTTCCAGAAGTGTCGGGAAACCCTGCTGCTAATGTTGAATGAGGTTATAGGGAAAATCCTGAGCTCAGTACAAAATGGCAGACTACCTTCATCAGCTGGGCTTCCTCTTCTCTGGGGCCACCTCGACTATCTGAGTAATGTCATGCAGTCCTGCACCTGAAATTCCTGGAATGCCTCCCCCCATGCTAATGAGGCATCTTAGTAGCCTTAGCCTTCAGCTAATGTTTTTTTCCATCCTGGATATCCTCACCCCCATCCCCCAAACCATATAACCTTTGGTCAAACCCAAACAAAGTGTATGTGTATAAGCCCACCCCGAATTAAGGTATATGCAGAAGCTAATATTGCAGAGAGCTAGTTCATTGAAGATTGTCGGAGAAGGTCTTCGCCTAAAAGAGTTGTAACACGAAGATCGTTAGAGAAAGAAGACTGGGATCCTGTCCGTTCCAGACTCTGATTCATCCTTCCAGCCTGGTGTTCAGTGGCATCTGTACACCCTGAAAGTGAGAAAGTGGAGGAACCAGAATCACACAGGAGTGCTGGTCAGGCTGCATGAAGTAGGGAAGAATGCAGTCTTGAACAAAACTAGTTATAAAACTCAGCTGTAAGCTCTGGGAGATGTCTCAGTGGATAGGCACTGAATTTTGATGCCCAGTACCCACATAAAAACTGGACATGGTAGTCACACCTATAATACCAGCACTGTGGGGGTGGGGGTGTATAAATATAGGGGTAGATCCCCGAGGCTCACTGGGTAGACATTCTAAGCTGAAACAGTAAACTCAAATCCATGGTGAAATTATGTTTCAAAAAATAAGGCAGAGAAACCATTGAGGAAAAAAAAAAAATCCTTGTTAAATTTTGGCTTCCACAAACTTGCACACGTGTGCACCACACACACAAATACCCGAATTCATGACTTCAGGAACATACAAATGCAAATTTAGCTATGCTTGGAGACACTACTGGTTCTTTGCCAGGTTCAGGACTCCATTTCCAGAAGTTCTTGAATTTTACTTCTCCCATGATCCAACCCTAGCAAACAACCAGTGGATCCTTTTGTTTGAATGTCTTAGGTAGCCTAGGCTGACCTTGAACTTGCTACATAAGCAGAAGCTGATCTTGGACTCCTGGTCTTGTCTATAACTTCTAAGTGCTAGGATTTTAGGTAGGAGTTCCTTATCTAGGTAAAACCAAGCTCTAATGTGCATTCATGAATGATCTTCCTGTAAAAACTGAATTACCTAAAAACAGAGCACCATATTCACAGCATTAAAAGAACTGCCACTCCAAAGGCACAGATGGCACAGGATAAAACCATGTCTGGTAATGGAGTTTCAAGTCTCACAGAGACAAGGAGAAGAATCCCTTGGTGATTGAGATAAAGCAGCCATGAGTTGCCCAAGTATATGCCAGGAATAGAACTCAGGGTCTCTGAGGAACAGCAAGCACTTTTAAAGTCAGGGCTGGGCCATCTCTCCAGCCCCAGAGCAAAGATTTAAAAGAAAAATAAAAACTTCACTGGAGACCAAAATATCAGGCTCTAAGAAGATAAATTCAACTGAAATAAAGGTTAAGTGTTTTTAATTCAGAAGTTAAAAGCCTCAGAAAAGAAAGAAAACATCTGGGTCTAGGGCAGAGAAGTTAAGAATTTAAAGGTGGGAGTAAATTGGCTGTTAAGCATAAGAGTAAATTATGCATCCCAAGCCAGACTGATGTTTTCAGTGAGTTAGCTGGTATTGTTGCACCAGCTCCTCCACCCTCAGGAAATGCCTCATACTCATCCTCCTCACAGAGACTGCAAAAACTTTTAGGGACACCATCTGGTCTCTTCCTGATTCCTACATCAGGTAGGATGAATGACTCTAGCAAAAAGACGGGGATAAAAGCAGGTTGTTTATATATCTGTGTATACATATACGTATGCGTGTAGCAATAACAATCTGGGAAGCTGCTATCAATATGAAAGCAAAGAGGAGAACATAGGAGGTGGAAGGAAGGGCTATGGAATGGGCCAGAGAGAGAAAGGAGTGGGGGAAATGATGCAATTTTCATAAAATTTAAAATGTACAAAAAAATTAAGTACTTCACATAAAACAGAAAAATCTGAAAGAGTTCATCTCTGGAGACACCCTTTCCTAGTATGCTGTCACTACTGAATCCTGCCAGGGGTGTATCTCAAAGAGACCCTACGACCTGCAGGCCTGGGTCCCAGCTTGACTCATAGACAGTCTGAAATGCTTTGGGTTGTCACTGCCCATGACGCCAGGAAGGACTCCTTTAGGAGCTTCATAATTTGGCTGTATTCGCTCTATCAACAAGAGCCGTCCATTTTCTTAATGAAGGCCTGCCTCTTTTGTTTTACTCAAAGGCCCCGAAACTGCATTAGGGGGTGTTCCAGAACCAAATGCTGGGATGGTAGCAAATTTTAGCATGCTCCTAAACACACCCTGTATGAGATAGCCAAGGAGCAGGCTATAGATCTGTACCTCCTTCTTTGTACTTCCATCAGAGAAGTCATCAACTTGTCTTTGATGACTGCCCTGCAGATCATTAAGTGAAAGAACTACTCTTGGCTAAGCTGAACCATGAAGCTTATTTGGATTTTATTAAATCTTGGGATTTGATGACTTAAGTCACATCATAGGGGACTTTAGAAAGACATTTTGACTTCACAGTGATATGCAATTATCAATTAAGACAATGACTGGGAAAAGAAGGTCTGATGATCAAATGTTAAGAGTCAACAGGACAATATTGGAAAACAGAGGCAACCATCAACTATTTAGCTCTGAACTTGGGAGAGTTTGTATTGACTAGACTGAGGTGGGAAGACCCAGTCTAGAAGCAGGTAGTACCATTCTCTAGGCCTAGGTTCTAGACTGTATAAAAAGAGAAAGTGAGCTGAGTATAAGCATATATTACTCTTTGCTAATTGTGGATACATGTTATCAACTGCTGTTGTGACACCGTGATAGCCTGTACCTTCGAAACATAAGCCAGAATACATCTCTCCTTTGAATTATCTTTTTCAGGGTATTTTACCACAAAAGAAAAAGAAACTAAGACACAGGGGGAGTGTTAAGTGGTGTCTTCATGAAGTATTTACATATCATATTCAAGAAGATAGACATCTGGTTCACTTTATCTGCACATTCATAGGTTCTTAAAGATAGTCTATTACACACTGGCTGAGGCCTGTCCCTTCTAGTCTCATAATTAAGCTTCTCCTTACTCCCATAACTTCAATGTTATGAACTTAATAAGCTCTGGAAAATTTGAGTAGAGCTGCTTACAATTTTGGGTTCTACTATCATCAAATTTTGCAATGTATTTTTCAACAAGATTAAAATCCATCTTTCATTTAGCAATGATTTGGGGGTGGGGGGTACTTTAAAATAATGTTGGGAGAAATTTTTCAAGTAGTGCTTAATCCAAGATGCTTAGTTACTGTGATAGTGTTGTCAAACAATCTAGAATCAATAGGGAGTTGAGCCTCCACACAAACCTGTCTGAGATTTCTTTTTATGATTTATACCTACATATAGGAGTGTCTCTATTTCTTGGATGGGATTCTAGACTAAGTGGAGAAATGGAACTGAACAGCAGCAACATTTATGGATCTTCTGTGTGTTTCAACCTATGTACACAAACAGACAGGCATGCACATGTACAAACTTTTACAAAGCAGGCAGTGAAATTCAGTGGATATTGGAAAGCTTTCTCACAATTTTTTTTCTGGTAAAATATTAAGTAATGAGATGCTTTTTAATGTCATAATCCAAACATTTGATCACTTAGCCTAACTTCCTTTTTGTAAGCTTTTTTTACTTTGCTAGTTTTAGTCCTTTAGAATGTCTCTCAACTCACTCCACTATATTGACCACTACAGTATAGCAGCACCATCAAATGACCCCTAGTTGGTCATCCTGACGCTTTTCCTTTTTACCAAAATGTAATTGTTCCCACTTTCCAGTATCTGCCCACTTCATGGAACACACAGGAACTCTCCAGCTAACCACATACTAATAGGGCCAGACCCTGCACCTGGATGTTACTGATGACAAGGCAGATGTTATGAACAAAACTTTTATTTACATACTGTATCTAGAAGCAGATACATAAATTTTTATACAATTGATTTCCAAAAAATGTGCAAGAAATTACTATAATTCGCTTACAAACCAAAACACATATTAAATCGGTGGACTTTGGATAATTCATTCTGTGGTGTTCTCAGTACAAACAGTATACACCTGATTTGAAACATACAAAGTGTAAACTACAGCAATCTAGATTGCAGGTATTAGTTTCATGGCACATCAACTATGAGACTTCCTCACCCAAACATAACAATATACTGTTAGGAAATTCTAAGACCCCCATCTCATCTTATCTGGTTGGAGAGCTTATATCACTTTTCAAAAACAAATTCATATTTGCCTTGGAATATCATGACTGATCAATAAAAAGATTATAAAAAATTTTCCCTACAGGACTAAAAAAGTATTAAAAGAAAGCAAATTTTTTATTAATGTACCAATAACTTTAGAGTTTTAGTTATTTATGGAACTGGCTATTGTTTCTCATTATTCAACAAAACTGTCTATTGCTGGTAGTGTTATTTTATTTTCTAATTAACACTTCATATTCAATGAAAGACATTCAGATATAAATCAAAATGTTATTTTGATTCATTCATAAAAGTTTCTTTCATATATAAGATGAAATGTACAGTAAAGTTGGCATTCCTGAAAGCAGTTAGAGATGCTCAGAACTAGGAAAGAAACTGCATAAACCTTTAAGATTTCAATAACTTTTGTCTTCAGCAATACTGGCTCAGAAACTATGAATACTTTGTGTTTCATTTCCTTAATGCAAATGAGTTAGCCCATTTGGCACATCATTTTACTCAACAGCAAAATTGTTGCCCTGTGTGGCTGGTTTCCTTAAAATCATTTTTCAGTTTTGTGGTTATTTACTGTGATATATGACCTTCTAATTTTTCAGATTATTGCACCATGTAGAAAGAGAACAGTCTTCCTTGGAGAAAGCAAGGCATTATTTCAAGTACTTTCCATAGCTCTCTTATTTATAAAAATGTGTTAAGTGTCTTAGGAAGCTCCAAATTAACCCTCAGCTTCCAGCATTTTTGGTGGTGGAGTATTTGAGTTAAAAAGAAAAAGAAAAGAAAAAAAAAAAGGAAAAAAACCTGATTCACTATCACAGAATGGTTTTCCTGCTTGCTTTTGTTTTGCCTTAATGTAGGAATTCTAAATGTGAAGATTTAGGAATGGCTTACAGCAACATCAGACCCCCTTTATGGGCCTGATCTGCATAAGCCTTATGGTTGTGTAGTTGGTGTTTTTGTTGGACCCCTAACAGCGGGAGTTGGAGGTGTCACTGAATCTCTTGCCTGTACTTGGGATTCTTTTCCTTCTAATAGGTGACTTCATCCAGCCTTGATATGAGGCTTTGTTCCTAGTCTTAATGGAATTTGTTATGACAGGTTCTGTTAATATCCCTGGGAGGCCTGCTCTTTTGTTTTGGTGTTTGTTTGATAGTTTGTTTTTAAAGGGAAATGGAGGAGAAGTGAGGGGTCACTGGGAGAGAAAACTGGTCACGATGTAATATATGCAAAAAATTAAAAGTAACAAAAATTATTTCACACACACACACATACTACACACATTACAAACACAAACACACACACACTACACACACACACACAGAGAATGGCTTAGAAGTTATGTTTGTATCATCTAAGTTCAAAAAAAGCCAGAAAGTTAACAAACTTCAAGCTAGGCCAAATACAAGAAGACAGAGACTTAAATCTCTTTTCATTTTTACCAGACAGTGTCATACAAAAGTCAGTATTTCCCATTGTTTCCCACTTCTGTCAGATCAATGTCTTGGCTACAACACACAAATACTGGCAATTTACCTTTCTGTTTGCAAATCTGATTTCTCAATAAATGCTTCGATTTTTATTCATAATCTATCAGAACCTAATGATTTCAAATTGATTTGGACAGGTCATATTAAGCATGAAAATGGAAGTTCATCAAGGGTTGTTTTCATAATTAAGATATGTCCTACAAAAGTAACACAAAATGATTATTAGAAAGATTTAGATAAAGGTAAGAATACTCTTGACATTTAATGGGTAGATCCTAAACACACAGCACCATGAGAAAGAGTGGGAAACAAGCTATGTTCATTTGAAACATGTTGGGGACAGTCCCAAGACTTCTATGAGCCATGATTTCCAGGACATGTACATGTTTTTGGAAATGAAGCCATCTCAATATTCATCATTGAATCAGTGACTATGTGACAACACCTGCCATCTAATGTAGATGTGGGGGACTGTCAACTCATCCTAAGTATAGCTTCAGTTGTTTAAAAATAAAGTTTTACAAAAAATAGTTAAGTGTCTTGCATTACTTTGTTCACAAGCCTACAATTCTCAAATAGTTCTTAATCCAATAGTGAACACTTGCACTATTTCAGTATACTCTATCCATCATATAGATGAAACACATCAGAAAATGAAATTCTTTGTAACATTCCATAAAAAGTAAGTGCCTTCCTCCTTTTAAGTCAAGATACCACAACTCTTTAACATGTTGGCACTGAGCCTTTTCCTGCAATATCTCAATTTTGACCCTAGAAAAATAGAGAAAAATGTAAAGCTATAGATATGTTTGGATGACAAAGCCAGCAAGTTTGACCTAAGACCTTTACCCTTCTGATTTTTTAAAAAGCATGTGTAGCTGGAAATATTTTCTAAGTGGGAAAATCTTTAAATACTATCACTTAATAGTTTTTAAACACCACTGCAGAACTTTGAACTCAATCAACAGTCTACATTCCAAAATAACTTTTAAAACCTGGGCACATCATTCTCTAACACGATGATTAGAAAATAGAGATGCCAAACTACCTAAGAATTAGCTAAATTAAAATAAAGCAAAATGCTATCTTCAAAGGGTAGTCACAAGCAGGAAACTATTTCTGGTATCTGACATGGTTTTACAATTTTTCTCACACATGTATCACAATTTCTAATTATTTAACTGATGTCATTCAGGGTTATTGGTTTAGGGGTAGAATGGTAAACCCAGCACACTGTAAAGATTATACAGAAAAAAGTCAAGACAACTTTAAAATAACCTTTCTATTCAAATCAGTTCACAACTTTATATAAACTTTAATGTAAGAAAATACAACTCATTTATGAAACTTGTTTTGTCAAGTTTATGGAAGTATCTACTAAAGAAATCATAGATAAAACATTTAACTGAAAAAAATCCTCTCTCTCTCTCATTCACACACACACACACACACACACACACACACCTCACAAGAAACCAGGGTTATCTTACTTTTGTAACAATTGTTTGGGCTTTAGAGAGCTTTAAATTATGCCAATTTGTACCCGAGTTTAATGACAGAAAAGGCAACAATTTCTAAATTGGGTATATATTTGTTTACAATTTTTAATGTAAGGCAATTTATCAAAAGAGACAAACCACAAGATGAAAATGAAGGCAACTGAAAAATTCAACTTCTCATAACCAAAACAATTACCACATCCTTAAAAAATAATTTAGGAAATTACTGTAAAAGATGTTGCAGATTTGCATTCCATTTATCAACATTGTATTAATTCATAATTCTGAACAAATCATTTTTAAAGTGTGAGACTTAAAAAATAATTTTTCAGTGTATATGTAAATGTTTTATCCCACACATTTATTAACTGGGCCATTTAACGTATAGCAATTTATATTTCTTTAAGTTTCATTCAACTTTACTTAGGGTTGAATACACATGAAATGTGCTTTAATGCATAAGAATCACAGTGGATAGCAGCAAAGGACTGGGGAGGGGCATTAAGGAGAATCTGGTCATTCACATTGTGATTATTCTGCACATTAAGAAAAGATAATTCACACTTCTAGACCCTCAAGACATCCCTTTCCAAGAACCAAAATAAACTCAGGACGCCTTGCAGACACTTCCCCACCCCTGAACGAATCGATGACTCTCACACATAAAAACTAAAAGTTATGGCAGCAAAGACTTCAATGGCGATGTAAGTCTGTAAACTGTACTCAAGTCTTGTTTCTGAACCCCAAAGTGCAAGAAACAGGGCTCCCAATCTCTCAGTAGTGCTTCTCCTGCAAATAATCCTTCATTTTGTTTGGCAAAGGCAGTTTCTGAATTAAGTCTATTCTGGTGTACTGACGTATAACAAAGCGGCACAGATACTGCAGAGAGCGCACCTGCATGAACCGTGACACTGGATTGGTCAGTCTGACTGGGTAAGTTGCTGATCCAGGCAACCGAGATCTTGAATAACAAAATGCTCCATTTTCAGAGTCCCTGATTGAATGCTCAATTAAGTCAACTATAGATGTATGCCCTTCCACATCTGGCTGTTCATAAAAGCTGAACCTACCATTTGAGTGCTCAATTCTAGTGTGAAGTGTTTTACCATGGGACCGAAAGCTCAGGCTTAAAAGGTAACGGTCATCTGAACTATCCCGAACAAGAAAAGAACCATCTGGCACGTTTGCCAACTTCCCCTCTGCCTCCCAGCGTGTGATGGGGCCCCAGTACCACCCCTGTTTTGCAAGCTTCTTCAGCTCCTCCGTAAGACTTGTAACAACCATGGGGCCACTACTTTGCACTGAGTCATAAACTCTAGCAACCCCAGGCGCAGAGTTGGGATCAAAATTCAAATGACAGCGAACACTTTCGGCCATGTGCAAGTCTGGGCCTGAGAGGCTGCTAAAGTTCCTTTGGATTGGGTTATTCTGCATTGGAGGTAGCAATGGTGAGAGGGGAGGGGCGTCATCATGACCTCCTCTAGGGCTCTGCAACATGACTCCTGTGGTGCCAATCAACAAGTTGTTCACCGATGAATCCACAAGGATCTCTGGGCCTACAACCAGGTCCTGGTCCACATGACTGTCGTCTTCGGAGAAGGTGCCACTTGCCCCTGGCAGGGGTACAGCTGACACCTCCATGGGAGAAGATGTATCTAGGCAGCAGCTGCGCGGCCCTTCAAGAGGGCACATCCCGTCATCTAAAGGCACGGTGTACTGAAGGTAGTCCTGAGACATGAGTCCGATTACTACAGGCACGTGTTCCTCCAGGTGGAGGCTCAGGTCCCCGGGTGAGCTGGGGCTGCAGCGGGACTCAGGGCGCGGCTCTGGCTGCAGGTCTCGCAGCTCCCTGGGCTGCAGTAGCTCCCTGGGTTGCAGCTCCCGCAGCTCCTTGGGCTGCAACTCCCGCAGCTCCTTGCGCACACCGTTGACTGGTCCTGGGCTGGCAGCATGCACCAGCGCCTTCACTCGCATCTCCATCTTGATGCATGTCTCCTCTGAGCTGGTGGGACGCAGTGGCCAGGGTGTGGGACTATAATGGTGGCTTCGCAGTGATGTGGAGCGGATGGGCCGTGGAGCACGCACATCCTTGAGGCCACCAGGAGCTGAGGCTGAGGAGAAAGTGTCCTCATCTGTGGGCGCAGTGCCACCCTTGCCCTTGGTCTTCTGCTTGGCGGACAGCCGCCTCTTCAAAGTACCCATCAGGCTCTCACTTTTGGACCTGTTCTTCCCTTTCTCGTCCTCGTTGCCAATGTCGCAGCTGGCCATGTCTTTGCCATAGCAGCTCCCGAATAAAGAGTCATCTTTCACGAAGTCGCCAGCAAGGGACTGGGGCTGAACCACCATGAACTCAGTTTCATCTTTGCTTTTACTCAGGTTGAAAGATTTCCTGAAGGTCTTCAGACTGATTTTCTTCATTGTGACAAAAGTTAACTAATCCAAACGGGTCAATTTGCTTCTGGAGCAGCTATCCCCAAACATTGGGAGGGGCTGTGATGCCTCATGGGTGAACTCTACCAGGCTTCATTTAACCTCTGAAGCTATTTTCTGGGGGAAAAGAAGGTTAAAAAAAAAGCCATTAAACATTTTAGTTTTCAAATAAAACTTAACAGAAAATTTAATCTTTAGCTTCAAAACAAAAGCACCCAATTCTATTCTTAGAAATGTCACCCTAAGATTAGGATAACTGCCTGCTATATATACTGGGCATGGGGCAAACACTGGGTCCTTTATTTACTGCTTGTTTGTTTGTTTTTTTGTTTTGTTTTGTGTTTAGGCCAGGACTAGGTCTTTTCTACTGACCAGGCTCATCTTCAGCACCAGGTCTAAGTAGCCCCCTCACAGCTGTCCATGCACCTGACTGAAGGAGCAAAACATAATGGAGGTACCATAATGCCTTGGAAGAACACGCCCACACCTCGAGCACATACATATGTATTGTGAGACACAGTCTATGGCCCGTCACAGGTGCACTGTCTGACCCAAAGAAGAAAAATGCACCCAAAAACTTACACCTTTCCACCTACAGCTTAGAGCAACTCCGTTAATTAACAGAAGACACAGCTCTAAGTCACTGTTTGCTTACTAATCCCTACTACACACAGCAAAGTGCAATAACATGAAGGCTAGTAAGTTATGATCTAGAATGCCCGTAAGCCAGGAGAAGAGACAGACATATGAATGGTAAGTTACAATACAAATCTGTCTGAAACACACTGGTAAAACAGGTGGGAGTTGAGGGGAAAAAAGAATATGTCAAGTGTTCAGTGTTAACTACAGATAGCAGGTGGATGTTGTATAGACAGAATCTGCAAAAATCATGCTCACTGAAACCACTCAGAGCAGACAACCTATGAGGAACAGCTACATCGGCTCCACAAGAAGCAGCAGTTTTAACAGTCTCGCTGTCATACACAGTTTCTGAAAGATACTGTAAAGATAGAATACTTATATATATTTGGAGTACCAGCCACTTTAAACATGAAGCTATGCACTAAGTGAACTCACTAAGTGCCTGGTCTTATTCCAGATAGCTAGCAGACTCAGTGGCTGATCGTCAAACAGTAAGTGTTTTCACTAACCCTGAGGTTTCAAGAGTCCTGCTTGCCACTATCACATATCTACACCACAGATGATAAAAACACTACGAATGCACATGCAACTCAATTCTAATATTAAGGGGACAAGATCAATCCTAGACATTAGAAAGTAGAAGCTCAATCAAACCATATGTTTTAGACCTCTTTCCTCCATCTTCTAGGCAGAGATTACTCTAAATTTTTTTAAAGAGTATCTATTTTTCTGTTTGCACTTCCAAAAATATATGCCATCTTTTTATAGGATTACCATCTGTCCTGTGCCCAATAAGTGTTCTGAAACAATCTTGCCATTTAAGTTTACACACACATTTGAAAATTTGTATAATGATTCAAGGGAAAAGGTTTAAGATATTTATTTAAAAAAAAAAAAATAAAGAAAAAAGAAAAGCTCTACAAGGCCAATGAGATGACCCAGGAGGTAGATACTTGCCACTAAACCTGATGACCTGAGTTCAAGCCCAAGATCCCAATGGAAAGCAAAACCCACCTCCAAGTTATCCTCTGACCTACATACAAATAACAGTAGTAAATGCAAGCGCGCGTGCGCGCACACATGAAAAACTCTTTAAACAGAAAAAAGAATACTCTACAGACAGAAAGTAACACCTACTTGTTCCTTTTCAACTTGTTTTTTTAAGACAGAGTCTCATGTAAACCAGTAACCAGCTGTTCTTGAACTCACTATGTAGCCCAACAATAAATCTGATCTCAACGAGCCTCCTGCCTCCACTTTTCAAATGCTAAGATTACAGGTGTGGGCCAGCACTCTGGGCAGGCCTTACCAACTTTCTAAAGGAATAGTTCCAGGTACCATTTATTTTTAACATCTAATACAAAAACTAAAGAGACAAGTCAAACAATGATTTAAAGTTAGCAAGCACAGTAGCTGTTACACTCATTTTACCAAATGGACCCTAGGCCTCAGAAAAATTAAAATCTATTCAATGAACTTAAATTACCTGCTCCTGGGCACAGCAGGTTTTATCCTTGTGCCACAAGGCCTGCCTACAGGTCTAGTCCTTGTATCAATGCTCCTTAATCCACCGTCAGTGTTTTTATTCTCTTAAAAGATCTTGAAAAATGCTGTTTGGGAATTACAACATGATTTAATTACATATTTTGTGTCTATTGAAATTTATCCTATTAGAAACTAAAACCAAGTTTAAAAATACCTGTTTATTTAAAAACATTAATATACTTATTATATATTAACATAAATCAGTTTCCAGGAAAAAAAAAAAATAACTACACTTTCCAAATACTAAAAACTGAGAATGAGAGAGAAAAGTAGCAACATTTCACATTACTGAGAATCTTGTGCTGACAGGAAACATAGCTGAGCTCACACCTGCCTCTGCATATCATCTTTCAATGTGTTCTTTATCCAAGGGTAAAGTGAAATCCAGTGAACAGACAGTAGGAAGAGAAGACATTTTGTGTAATACCTTTTATATACCTGTGCAGAATTTTCTTGATAATGAAGTAGTGGTTGTTTTGTGTTGTTATACAGGTGGATGTATTCCTCCATCAACATCTGCAGCTAATGTCTTCCTATACTAAATTTCCTTATTTTTAAGACACTGAACCTGAAGCTCAATATTCCAATGGGCCCTGGGGCTGTCTGTCTCTGGCCCCCAGCACTCAGATTACAGGTGAGCCACAACACCTATCTTTTCACATGGGTTCTAGCGATCCAAACTCAGGTCTTCATATTTGTGCAGCAAATACTTGATCCACTGAGCAATCCCTCCAGCCCTACATTATAAATTCTTAAGAGTTAAGCTGCACTGGAAAGCTGAAAAGTCTGAAACTGTATCAACACTTTTATTTTTACTCTATTTCACAAAAATTAATTGTATTTTGCATTAAACACAATGTTCATACACAATTTTGTGATATTGTTCTTCATTCAAAAAGAAGGTTTTTGGTTTTTTGATTTTTGGTTTTTAAATTACATTTGTGCATATTACCAATGATTGCACTAGAAAAGTAGTTAGGACAATTGTGGGAGACACAGAATTTAAAAATTTTAACCTTTATTTGAAAATTTAAACTGGGTTATCAGGAACAAAACTATCCACTGGTTTCATGGAAGTAAGAAGCCCACTCTAATCATTCATGAAAAAAAACCCAACAAACAAACAAACAAATAAAACCCCCAAAACTTAAATTGAATAACCATAATGCTTGTCAATTGTTCCTTTAAGTAAAAATGGTGCTTTTTTTTGGGGGGGGGGGGACAACCAAAATTCCTTTGTTTCATACTGTGCAATGAGATGTTTGCCTAGAATACACAAAGCCCTGGGTTCAATCCCCAGCTGTACATAAGCCAGGTATGATCTGCAAGTCTGTGATCCCATCACTTTAGGGGAGTTGGATTCAGGAGGATCAGGAATCAAGGTCCCCCTTGGCTACACAGAGTTTCAGAATTCTGTAGGCCCTGACTCTCCCCAAAGGCATTAACTATATTAAGGCTTAAATGGGTTGATCCATTTGTCAAAACTCTATGAACTGTATACTAAAAAAATGTGATTTCATTGTAGGTGAATTATACCTCATTCTAAAAACTCACTAAATAGGAAATTCAAATCAAGATAACATATTTCTAAGAGCCATAGAGTAGCTAACAAAAACTCTGGTTATGGTTTCCAGGCATGGAAAACCACCTTTCAAATTGGAACTGACCTGAAAGCTTTCTCCCTGAGGACTATCCAAAGGTGCTAAAGGAGAAAAGCAACTAGAAGACTCACCGAAGAAAGGTCTACAACAATGATCAGCATAGCAAAATATACGAAAGGGTGCAACAGGGCTGGAGAGATGGCTCAGTGGTTAAGAGCACTTGACTACTCTTCCAGAAGTTCTGAGTTCAATTCCCAGCAACCACACAGTAGCTCACAAAAGGGTGCAATAGTAGCATTTATATCTTGGGGGCAACCAATAGCCACCTCATTTAACTAAAGGTCTATTCAATAGGCGGGAATTCATCCCTGGTACTGAAAACCTAGCCAACTACCATTGGTTGGTGAGGTCACTAACCCCCAAAAGAACCTGCTATTCCTAAACTAGTATTTTTCCCAACTGCATTCTAAATATTATTCTTATATTTACAAGTGAGGGTAGCTCTTATCCCTCATCAGAGAAGCCACATTTTGCAACAGAAACCATCACAGAAATCCACAGGTGGCCACAGTGCAGATAACACTGACCCTGGAGTGCCTACCCCCAATCCATATATCTACAATACAACTTACACCTAAGGCTCAGGGAACATTGCAGAAGAAAGGGCTGAAAAACTGAAATAGTTAAAGATCCAGAACACTGGTTACTAGATGGCTTCTATGAATGACAGGGAGCCACATCCATGAAATCTTAAACTGTGATCACCTTTTAAGAAAAAACCCTGCACAATGACACAACCAGCTGACATTTTGAAGTGGATGGGGGAAATCTCACAATAGCTACAGGAAACCAATTTCAAGTTGTCAGCCTTACACACATATACAAATAAGCAACATAAAAAGGACACCAAGATAGTTATAATGTCAATGCACATATGCACGTGTAACAATAATTTAGAAGGGATTCAGTGAGGCATGAGGAAAAGATGAAGAGGTAGGTATGGGAATTATGTAAATATAGTGCTCATGTATGAAATTCTTAAAATGGTAAAATGTAATATAAATGTATTAAAACATACATATATATATAAAAAGATCTCCAGGTCAGAGAGATGGTTCACCAGTAAAAAGCACCTCTTGCAGTTTCTGTTCCTGGTACCCACATCAGATGGCTCATAATCACCAGTAACTCTAGTTTCAGAGGATCTGACCCTCACCTGGCCTCTGAGGGTACCTGCACATATGTGGTGCACACATCTACATACAGGTGCACATGTGCGCGCGCGCGCGCACACACACACACACACACACACACACACACTTCACCCAGGAATTTGGGGAAAGGTTATTTAAAAACATTTATCAAATTCACATATGCTTTAACCAAGTAGACATACAATTAGTAATTTGTCTTTTGGATATGTTCTTGTGCCAAAATTATAAAGACAACAATGTTCTATCATTGTTTTAAACAAACTTGTTGCTTTCATTGTTTATAGTGGTAAACACTAGCTAAATATTGACAGAGTGACAGAAGGACTAAGTCTTCTAAATACAGCTTCATCAGTTCTTATAATCTTAGAACCTTTTAAGTTTGATGAAGCAGTTTTGACACTATAGAACTAGACTGAGCTTATGCATATCCCAGCTCTATTTAGCAATTATATGATCTTAGACATAACTAAATCTACCACTCATGTAACTTATGGAGTTAGATGTCCTTAAAGCAATGTCTTACATACACAGGCTAAATACTTGCAGCTAGTAGTAAACTGCAACAGTTCCATTAAGTAAATAGAGAAACTGAAGCACAAACACCTTAGGACAATTGCCAAAAATCACAAGACTGATTCTAAAGTCTACTTAATCACAACATACACCTTTATAATGCATAATTCTTCTTTAAAAATATAGCTTTAACTTAAGTTGTAGAAAACAACACACACATACACACATATCAAATATCTACAAACCACTAGTTTAATATACAGGCAACAAAAGAAGTCCAGGAAACATTATGAGAAAAACAAAGCTATAAGACTAAATGCAAAGATGGTCCTATCTCTGTGTGTATTTACATCTAAGCCAGTACATTAAACATCTCAGGTAATACATAGATAACAATAGTTACACCTCAAAAGAATAGGAAAATGGTCTGGAAGCCCACTTTCCTCATTTAGGACTCTGTGTAACAACTGAGCAGGTTTAACTTCAGCACTGAACAGCCACTCACCTGCCAAAGTTTAATGGTGTAATACTAGGCAGGGCTCTGCCAATGGTATTCCTCTCAAACACTCCCCAGTCACATCAAAGTCTTTCTAGTTTTAAATATTACAATGCACATAGACTTTTCATTTCTGACCTCATTCTATATACCCCATACTGACTTCAGCCTTTGGCTTTCCAGTTCAACTACAATTCAATCTATTGTGGTGGGTCTGTTCCCTGTGGCCACCAGAAACCTATACCTCACCCACCCTGACATCTAACACCCTGGCACCTGAATTCATCCAAAGCAGGGGTTTCTGTCATTCATAGGATTTCCACAAGTTCCCTTAATTTATACACACTTCTTTGCCTCTACCACTTCTCTGTAAGATATACCTTTGTCAAGTCGTTGAAAAAATAACACTATGCTTTCCAGAAAAGTCTGAAGACTTAGCTATAAGCAGTGGTGAGAAACACAGACTGAAGGACAAACACTGTACTCTCCAGGCCTTCAAGTTCCAGCAGGGCATTAAGAAGTCAGCAATCATGTACAGTAGAAAACTTAGGATGTTGCACATTCAGTGGCTCAGGCCAGCAAGGAGCTGGTTTCAAACACCCATTCTATTCTCACTTGCTGCTGTAGAGCTGATGGCTGCAGCTTTGGAGGTCAGAACGCACCAAAAAGTACATTTCCCTTCCTGCCCCTCACAAGAGTTCTACTTTTAAAAGGCTACCTTTATTACCACCTTACAGAAAAACAAAGTAAGTTTAATAATGTCTCCAAAGTCCAAAAGGAATTCTCTGAGTAACATAAAAGCACTGAAAGCTTGGTGTATGACTTAGAAACTACCACTTATTGTTGACATGAAGCAGGACAATTCACAGCAATATCAAGAACACAGATAAGCCATTCTGCCTGAGTCATTTCACAGGACCATTTATTTCCTTATGCTCTGGATGCCCATGGAATGTTTCCTCATCCAGAAATATGGGCAAAAACCGAATATGCATAGATGTATCTATAACATGATATAATGTGGAGGTTTGGTGAGTCCTTTCCCCAACAAAGTAACTGAAGTTGAGCATATCTGTTAAACAGCACTAAAACACATGCTCACAAACACTACTGACCTCTGGAAAATGCAATCTGCAGGAGATAGTAAGACTGAGGGCAAAAAGGGAAGGACTTGTCAAAAAGGAAGAATGAATAAAAAAAAAAAAAAAATCAGTTACTGCTGTGTCCTGGTTACTTTCTTGTCAACTTAACACAAACTAGGGTCATCTAGGAAGAGGAACCTCAAGCAAGTCTATCGGAACACTTTCTTCTTTTTTGGGAGAGAGGATGTTTTTGGAAGTAAAGTCTCTGTGTAGCACTGGCTGTCCTGGAATTCACTATGGACATTAGGCTTATTGGCCTGCCTCTGCCTCCCAGAGTGCTGGAATTAAAAGCAGGCATCATCTCAGATAGCATACTTTCTTGGTTGATGATTGATGTTGCAGGTCCAAACTACTGTGTGGATAGGACCACCTCTGCATAAGTAGTCCTGATTTATATAGAAAGCATGCAGAGCAAGTCAGTAAGCAACCTTCCTATGTTGTTTCTGCTTCCTACATTGGTTCACTTACTGCCTTTATTTTCCTGTCTTGAGTTCCTATCTTGGCTTCTCTCAATGGATTGTAAACCGGGATATGTAAGCCAAATAAAATAAATCCTTTCTTCTCCAAACTGCTTTTGGCCATAATGTTTCATAATAGTATAGACATGCTGTCTATAAGATTCCTCTAACATGTAATGATGCATATCACCTAAAGAACTGGATACAAAAGAATACACCAAGAACGTAACCAAGAGACCTAAAAAGCTCAACACCAGACAAAATAGGCTTTAAGATAGTAAGTACTAGTAGGAACAAAGAACAGACATTTCAAAATGAAAAGGTTAATACATCATGAAGATATAGTAACAATAAATGCATATACATTTGACATTAAACCCCCAAACACATAAACAAAGGTGTGAAAGGAGAAATGACAATTCAATAATATTAAACGTTTCAATAAGGAAGGCTCCCAGTATACCGACAGATACAGTTTCCTAGCAGAAGCAAGGCCCTGAGTGTGAAGGGGGAGGGGAGGAGAAGAGAAGGAGAGGAGGAAGAAGAGGGAGAATAAAGGAGGTGGGATGAAAGACAGAGGGAAGAAAGAGAGGGAGGAAAAACAGGAAGAAATGGAGAAAGGGTAAGAGTTTAGAATGTTGAAGATCCCTACACTAAAAACCAGAAACACACGAAATTCAACATTTTGACAATTCCCCACCTAACCTGCTGTGATGGGTTATAATCAAAAGCAAAGATTGAAGGAAATAAAAAACTCACTCATACGCTAAGGGAACACAAAACAGAAGAGCTGTGTGTTCAGACGCAGTTTCTTCTCTAGGACATCTCATTACATACAATCAAATATTCAAACTTGGAAAAGAACCCAAAATCAGAAACACTTTTTGTCTCAAGTACTTTGAGCAACAGATACTTAGCCTGGGACTTGAACACTAATAACAGCTTTGAGTGTTGTTTTTAAGTTTTCATTCTTAGGACAGACAAAAACAAGACTCAACAGTGTTCAAAAGATTGACATTATACAGGATATGTTCTTTGACCACAATGAAGCTAAATTATATATGTTCAACAGATATAAATCTGGAAAACCACCAAATATAAGAAAATTAAACAAAAAAATTCTAAATAGTCTATGGGCTAAGGACTAGAAACCATAAGCTTAAAACATATTCCAAACAGAATAAAAAAATAAAGTGGTGCAGTTTATAAATAGGAATTGTAGCAATCATGTAAGCCTAGCACTTGAATTTGAGGCTAGTGTGGACTGCACACAGGAAACTCTTGAGAATGTAGAACTTAAATCAAGCCAACTCTAAGAAAATAGTAAATGTAATATAGAACTAAACCCAGAGAATATGAACACACACCACACACTCCCTCTCTTTCTCTCTCTCTCTCTCTCTCTCTCTCTCTCTCTCTCTCTCACACACACACACACACACACACACACACACACACACACAGAGTGAATGACAGAGTATAAACAACTAAGATAAATGGCAGGAAATCTCTAACCAATTCTTTTAGATGATAGAGAAAGACATAATACCAAAGCCAAAAACAAGACCTGGAGGTGGGTATCCCTCAAGGTTCCAAAAAGCCTTAACCTAGTATAGCAAACAAACTTGACAACACGCAGAAATCACTATGATCAGGTTCCAGTGCTGATTTTGTACATATTTGTGTGGAGCTGTAGTACTGTCAGGACTGTGTGTATATTTGTGGAAGTCAAAGAATAACCTGCAGGAGTGTCCTCTCTTCCATTTTGTGGATTCTGGGTATAGAATTTGGTCATCATCCCTGGTGATGAGCACTGTCACCCACTGAGCTATCTCATGACCGACAAACAAGTTGCTTTAATAGCAATGATCAATTGATATAAAGAAGGATCACTCAGGATCATCTAAATAGCTCTATTCCATTATAAAAAAGAACTATGACCCATTGTAGATGTCTAGAAATCTCTCCATATCCAGCCCCACAGATTGCCTTGTTTCCTGCTTTCTTTCAGTGCACTTTCCCTAGCTACATAAAGCTTACGTCTTTCGGTGTCTTTGTTTCTGACTCTGTCCCTTTTGTGCTTTTATTATTTGAGCCTTTTACTTTTTTCAAGACATTACATTGACACTGAAATACAGCTTTGCGTGTATTTTCTACAAAAAGTTTTGCTATTTATATTGAAGTTCTTGGTTAAGCTAGTACTGATTTATGTGAGGTAAGGATTAATTTTTCCACTTAGACAACTAATTGCCTCAATATTCAGAGAAACTGACTCTTATATAAGGATCAAAGCAAGAAACCAATAAGAGCATTTTCTAATTCAAATCAGCCAAAAATTTTCTGATCACATTAGCCATTGCTCTTAATATAGGAATGCAAATTAATTTGGCAATAGTCAAGTTTTAAAAATCATAATCTCTCCTGGCAATACTATTTTTATACATTTTAAGAAATAACAATATTTCTTGAATTATGATAAAAAATAATTGAATCTTAAAAATCAAACACATCCTAATTTCCAATGGTGTGAGAGCAGTGAAACAAATGCTGGCACAGCTACGTGTGGAGCGTGGAGAGCCACTGAAATCCGTGCTTACACAGTTATAAATAGCACGGGGGCACCCATAGTGTTCATTTGTTAAGTGCAAAACACAGGAAATAAAATTATATGTAAAGTGTGGTCTCAGTCATGTACAAAGAATAGGGAGGAAAGTGGACAGAGAAGGAGCCTGCTGTTGGAGAGCAGAATTCTCTAGACATGTTAGTTAATATGAACCTGGAGTGTTTAAAAAAAAATTCTGTGAGGGTATTTGTTTTTCTGAAAATTGATTTTACTTGGGAATGGCCATGTAAATCCATCAGTTTCAATCAAAGCAGAAGGCTTCTTCTGGGAGTCAGTTATTTCACTAAGTAACAAAAAATTTCACAAACATAAAACGTCAATAGATAAGACTGTTATTGTGCTTTAGTAAAACCTAGATAACTTCTTCCTCCTTTTTATGTTATAGAATCTGACGTAAAGTTTTATACTGATATGCATCATGGTCTACTGGTCTTACTTATTCAAAATTTAAATGACAACTATGACAAATCTACTTTCAATAGCACACATGCCTCCCTATTTGGTTTATAGTCCACAGCTAATCATCACAGACACCTCTTGCAGACACCTCCACCCTCACACCCAAGCACTGGTTATGTCTTTGCTTAGGTCACAGCTGCACTTACAGCTGACCATGGCTGGAAAAGGCCACCCAGTTCTCAAGGCAGTATGTGAGGTCAATCAATGCTATCTAGAAATCAACTTTTTTTTTGGTTCATTCTCTCTTGTTGCTGACAAGATGAGGGTGTTGTCACCCTCATCTTTCCTCACATCTAAACACTCCATCTTCAATCTCAGCTGATGGCTAGGCTTCTAATATCAGAGAAAATAAATCATGAAAAGAAAACTTTGTAGCTAGGGATAAAGCTCTGCTGTGGAGAGCCCCCCCAACAAGTACAAGGTCCTAGTTTCAAGCCCCAGCATCAAAAATGAAGGCAAAGAAAGCGTGCGTTCTATTATCTTGTCAATCCAATTAATACTGTCTGCTCCTCATACATCACTACTCAGCTCCTCTCTATAAAGGCACCATGACCTTGTCTTTGCATGCTCCATCTCCTAACAACTCCCCTCCTGTTGGGTCATTCCTCTCAATAAATACCCCACATTCTCCATAGCCATGGCTCCATCTCAGCTCCCTCATAGCAGCACTCCCTAGAGACTTAGTAAACTCAGCAGCAATAACTCCTGCTTTCCACTCTGTTTACCAGCTGCCCTTCACCACCACAGCAAGCAGCCTGGGGCCAGCTGCTCAGTTTATCTAAGATGCTACTAAAACTCCTTTGCTCAACAGAACTTCATGTCTTTGCTACAAGGTCACCTCACTTTTAGACCCCCTTGCTGGTTTCCCTCCAGCCCCTTCTTGATGGAGCACATCAATACTCAGGCATGTTCCCCTCTTCTTTCTCTATGCAAACACTTCCCAATTCTATATTATTCTTACGGTGATGATAACACCTAAACAGCATCTATTCCCACATTCCTATCTCACCATTTATAGGCCAATTCTTTTTTTTTATTATTATTGGATAACTTATTTATTTACATTTAAAATGTTATCCCCTTTTCCGGTTTCCCCTCCGCAACCCCTCTATCCTATCCTCCCTACCCCTGCTTCTATGAGGGTGCTCCCCACCCACTCCTGCCCACCCACTCCTGCCTCCCCACCCTGGCATTCCCCTACACTGGGGCATCGATATAGGTCAATTCTATTCAACTCTCCTCTTGACATTGCCACTTGGATGTCTTCTATATAGCTGAAATGCAGCAGATTTACACTACACTGCATGTTTTCCAACTTACTTTCAAACCTGCTTTACCTGCATGCTCCCAATTCCACTTACAGCTATTCCACTTAGAGCTACCTCATTCTTTCAAGGGTTCAGATCCATGCATTCAGAATCACCCTTGGCTCCTTTCTTAATCTGAAGCCTCATGAATGTCATGAAAGTCTAATTACAGCTACCTTCAATATATATGCATAATTTAACTATTTTGCCAACAGATTCTAGTTTCAGTCTTTTGCATTACTATAATAGCATCTTAGTGACAATTTCATTGCTTTTTCTTTTGTCTTAGTTTATACTCTAATAAAAAGCACTGGTACCCAGAAAGACAAGGCAGTTGCTGACAGTGATGACTGCTTCTATTCTAAGTAACAAAGTCCTTCATTTTGTACTCTAGGGTCTCATGTCTTTTACAGCAGGCCAGCTTCACAATGCCTGGCATGTACATGCAAATAAAAATAACTAAAGGGCAAGAAATGCAATAAAATCTCTTTGACATCATTCAGGGCCTGTAAATAATCAAAATAAAACTTTAAAGAACAATATGGAGTATTTTCAGAAGTACAAAAGTGTATTTAAAAAAATATAACCTTAAAAAATGCCATAAAAGAAAATGACAATTTATAATTACAGCAAAAGTCTTAGTTAAGTTTGAAGTAGGCTTATTCACAGGCTACTGACACTAACATATGGGCAAGCATAACCAAAGATTGAAGAGGTTCAAACTGACTGATCTTTCTTACTGAGTTCCAGATTTGCCACATGAACAAAGAGCCTTAATCTCTAAAGCGTGCTAGGAGACTTGTATGTTTAACCTGTAGAGCAAGTTTTGCACGAAGAATCTTTTATTATAACCTCATTTACTACATTCCTGCTATATTACAGAGGAAAAAATAATGTTCATAATTTCAATTACATACAAAAAGCTAATGCAGCTAGCTTTTAAGAATTAATGAAATGAATTTTCACTTTTCCTTAATATTGTATTCATTTAACAAGTTGCACTTTAGAAAGCAGTAGATAAAGCACGTCTTTAATCCCAGTGGTAGAATCAGGCAGAGCCCTATGCCTTAAAGGGCAACCTGCTCCACATACTGAGTTCCAGGCCACCAGGCTATAGGTGGTACACAATCTATCAACTCAGTGTTCTTTCAGTGTGTACGCACATTAAATCTATTATACCCATTTTATACCTAAGCTGGCACTTGTTAATTCAAAACAGCATGAGTAGTATCATGGGAAATGTTTGGTCTTTGTCTCGTTCCTGACACAGCTAAATCCTACAATTTCCTGAGTGATGAAAGTATCTTTCTAGATCTGACAAGTAACTTTCAACACCAGAGTTGTGACTTAGACTACACTACAGAGTGGGAACTTTTGGCCCCATTCCCACATCAGGAGGGAAGGGAAGAGTTAAGAAATTGAGAAGGGTTGTGATCAGGATGTAAAGGGAATAAAAACTTAGTCAATAAAGAAAAAGAGCAAGAGAACCATCAGGATCTATAAACACTCTCAATAGATCACCAGCTTCTTTCTGCGTATAAGAGGTACTGGGAGAGCAGGGTATGCTAAGGAGGCACAGAAGCTGCAAATAACACTCAACACCACATCCCACACAGCCTTTCTACTCACCTTTTCCCAGTATGTAATCCTTACAATAAACCAGTCAACTATGTATTTTACTGAGTTCTACAGATTATCTAATCAGAAGACGTCATTATGGGAACCTCTGACTTATGGTGAGTCAGCAAGACAGCATCTGTATAAGGAAGTCTGTGGACTGAGCTTCTTCTACCTGTGAGGTCTGTGCTACTCTGGACAATGTTACAGTGGAAGACACCAGTTTTTATGTTGGAGAATTGCTGCACTGAAAATACATAGCAATGAACATATCCCTTCACTCTGTATCTGGGCAAGGTCATCTATAAAATAACTATCAGACATTTCAACAAACTGTTTCCTTAATAATAAACCAGTGGCACAAGGGCAACACTAATAAAGGAAATCATGTCCATGCTACCCAACTTACTATTAAAATCCTTATGGTTCGTTCCCACATATCCACTTTATTGACTAAGGCACAATTATACTTGACTATTTGAAAAGATCTATTGTAATATTTAGTGATAAGTTATATAATATTATAAACTCTGGTCTGTACTGTAAATGTAATTGTTTTAATAGAATTCGCTGATACATTGTCAGAACTGACAGTTTAAAGTTAACTAACAATTTAATAAATGTCAACAGAATGGTATTAACTGAAATATTACACATTCTCCAAAATGCTCATCATTTGCACTGCCTATGAAATAAGTATAACCTTTCTGGTTATCAAGAAGGTTAAGTTCTTTATGAATTTTAGACAAACAGAACAATTACATAAGACCCAAAGAATATCTACATTTTTATTCTGGGTAGAAGTAATACAGCAGAATGATTCTACAACATGATTTCTCTAAGAACCTGCTCATATATAAAATTCTCTTCAATGCACTGAACTATTATATTAAGAAAATTTAACTCAGACTCTGACAAACAACATATGCATACAAATAATGACTAAAAAGTAAAAAGGTTCCTTTGACTGTTCTCAGAGTTTGTAGATCTTAACACAGAAGTTCCAATCCAAAAAGAAATTTATTATTCAAATCGTTTTACATAAAGAACACATAAGCTTTTATGTCTACTATAAGTTATGAGCTTTATGGTAAAAAAACAATTGGATTTTCTAAATTACACTTGAATTAAGAATAAAATTTTACTCTATCACCTGCAAATGGTTAAGGACGCAAAAAAGGGCCATTCCTGTTGATCCAAAGTTGCAGGGTCTCTATGACATAGGGCAATAACGAGATATCAGGGGGACGTCCCAGTAAGAATCCAATATTGATGGTGTCACAGAAACCAGAGATCTCAAACCAGAACAATGACTCATTACAATAAACATTTGCAAGTGAAAATGTGTAGACAGATATACTGTGGGACACACTGTGACACACTACAGCTTCCATGGTGAGCTTTCTATGCTGTGTGTGTGTGTGTGTGTGTGTGTGTGTGTGTGTGTTTTATTTTAGGGGGGAGTTACAAGGGTGAAGGTCACATATGAGGGGACTTGGAGATAAGTGAGTCTAGGGTGCATGATATGAAATTCTCCAAGAATCAATAAAAACTTAAAAAAAAAAAAGTAAGATTTTAGAATAACAGATTCAAATTTGAGATATAAAAAGTAATTCACATAAGACTTACTATCAAATGTACATTGAGCTATGGTAAACTTTATCAATCATTAAAGCTACAATGGATCTCACAGAGTAATAATCACTTAAGCAATACAGGCCTGTTAACCAAAAAAATATAAGAATCTCACAAAACGACTGATTACTTTGTAAACTAATACAGCTTAAATAAAATTATCCAACATGGGCTAGTAAGCTGGCTCAACAGGGTATTGATACTGCCACACCTGATGACCTGAGTTCAACCCTAGCACCTAAACAGTAAAAGGAGAGAACCAACTCCTATAAGTTACCATCTGATCTCCATACATGCACACAAACTGCCCTCCCTAAAATAAAGAATTGTAAATAAACAAATAACATGATACAACTTAAAGCTATTCATGTTGCCCACTGTAGATCATCTGGCTTTGGGCTGGAGATACAGAATGTGGTAAAGTGTTTATGTGACTAATATGGAAAACTAAGGCCTGAGACTGAACTCTAACACAAGAAAATAAAGGGGGAGGGGGGGAAGCAAGCCAGCTAATTGCTAGTTTTATGTAAGGGTCTGATTAACCATACAGTTCTTGAGCAGAGTATGTAGTACAGGCCTGCAATCCTATCACTTGAGGGGTTGAGGCATAAGAATGGGGAGCTACAAAGGATCTTAGACTAGACAGCACACTGAGTTTCAGCACTGGCAACATAGCAAAATTGTCTTAAAAAACAAACGCCAACAAAAATCCATCATGAACAAGAAAGAGCATACATGTTAACTGCTACCTGTCTTAGCTGGGGTCTCTATTGCTATAATAAGACACCATGACTAAAAGCAATTTGGAAAGGAAAGGGGCTACCGAGCTTACACATTCTGATCAAGTCCATTACAGAGTCAGGTCAGGAACTCAAGGCAGGAACCTAGAAGCAGGAACTGTAGCCGAAGCCATGAAAGAATACTGCTTACCAGCTTGCTCCCTGTGGCTTTTTCAGCCTGCTTTCTTCTATCAGCTAGGATCAACTGCCCAAAAGTGTCACTGCCCCCACATCAATCATTAATCAAGAAAACATACTATAGACTTACCTACAGGCAAATCTTATGGAGGCATTTTCTCAGTTTAGAGTTCCTCTTTCCAAATAACTGTAGCTTGTGTCCAGTTGACAAAAATCTGACCAGCATACTACCATTCCCCCATACGAAATAAAAACCTGAAAGCAAAAAAGTATGACAACTGAAAACAATGTTAAAAAGCTTAGACTAGCCTTAGCTGCAGCACCCAGTGGTAGCTCAGTGATAGTACAACTATCTAGTATGTGCCAAGTCCTGCTTTCCAGATCCAGCACTGAAAAAATAACGACAATTCAAGCCTTCTAGAACAAAACACAAGAAGAAGCATCCCTGAGAAAAGAGCACAACTTTGAAATAAGTTCAGGGAGTGCAGGAAAGTAAGAAAACCAAAATGTATTGTTAACACCCCTCCCCCAGGACTGACATGAAAAACAGAGAAAATAAAAACAGTTAATAAACAAATCAATCCAGGACTTCCTGTAGCAAGAAGAAAAAAAAAAAACTTTAGAGAAGTAAAAACAAAAAAATGAGGGGGAAGAAATGACAAACGAAGGTTTAAAGTCTTCCTAGAATTGAAGAGCATAAGTTTAAAATGAAACAATACATTTTAAGAATAAAAGAATAATAATGATACAAACCATTTCGAAGCTTAAGTATAAACAGATATTACAAAAACTACAAAAAAAAAAAATCTAGAAAGACATAACTGCTTTAAACTAGTGGTAGCTGGCCCAAGTTCTTAACAGTGAAGGCATATGATAATGATGGGCAATGCCTTCAAATCTCCAACTCCGTCACCCTAAAAGTTCAATGGCTCTCCTTGAGTCTTCCACATTCCTTGGCATTCTTGCAAAAACGACTCTGGACCTGCCATCCTTTCCACTTGCCAGAGGTAGAACAGCAATTACAGAAGACAGACTGATCAAAAGAAAGTCACAAGGACCCATCCCCCCAAAAACTAGGGAAGCAAAAGCCAATTTTCATCCTTTATACCACACTGAGATTTTAGGGTTAATCCATCAGTGCCACATAACCTATTTCTCCTGAGTAAACAGTACCTAAAATTCTATACACAACCAGTCTGTAAACCAAATATTCAGAGCAACAGTTTCTGATATAAAAGCCCCAAACAGAAAGGTACCACCTCCTCACTCCTCAGGAAGTTTCTACAAGTGTGAGTTTCAGCAACTCAAGAAGAAATTAAGGAATTTCCCTTGGGAAAAAACTTCTAGACTTACAGGTTCTTTCTGTCTCTGCTTCTGTATCTCTCCTAGCCAAACCCAGACAACTGTTCATGAAGACAGAAGTACAAATGCCCAAATCCCAGGGTTAAATTAAACTACTGGAATCAATGGCAGTAAGAGCTGTGTATACGAGACTCCATGCTGAAATCCTCTAGAGAAGTGGCATGTAACTAAGCTAACTGCATAAATACTCTAGTCTGAATTTATTCATTTATTTATTCATTCATTCATTCATCTGTAGAATGAAGAAGTCTGACTATTGAAGTCTTTCTAATCTCAAATTACAACTATTTTATAGATGTATAAAAGTACAAAAATACAAGTATTTCCTATTTGCTTATATACTCTGCCAGTCTGTGATATTTGGTAACAATATTCCCTAAGTATGTTTTTTTCCATTAAAAGAGATGCCAATAGACAAGTGACTCATTGAAGAAGGCAATATTTCAATTAAGAACAAAGTTTGCAGGGCATGGTGGCATATGGCTTTAATCCGAGCACTCGGGTAGCAGACGCAGGTGGATCTCTGAGTTTGAGGCCAGCATGGCCTACAAAGTGAGTTCCAGGACAGGTTACACAAAGAAACCCTATCTGGAAACAAAAAACAAAAACAAAAAACAAAAAAAGAACCAAAGCTAAACTTTTAGAATAATACATTACAAATATCAAAATCTGCTCAAGGGAAGTAATACACAACCAAAGTAGTACATCCACTAGTGAGAACTCTTCTTAACCTAAGTGTACTAACCATTTTGTACACTGCTGACACCATGGTCAAATAAGGTCTATAGCAAAGAGCTCTCTGAGGCACTTAGTAAACCAAGCTTAATTGTGAAGATCAAACTAAATAATTACGTTTTTAGTAAAAATCTTTTCTCTAATAGGGGCCTCACATAAACACAAGTTCATACACTAAATACAACCTCATGTTTTCATTAAACTTCTGTATAGAGATACACAAATCTCCAAGTTTACTTCAGGATGGCACTGACACCCTTGGGGATCTACTGATGATATTACAGCTTGCCACTGAGGTCTTCAGTGACATCTCATAGTTCACCATCTCTTTCTTTTCTTCTCTAGTGCCCAAAAGTTGGCTGTGGGGAAATGGGATAATCATTACAGCTGTCTTCAAAACATCTTCAATAATTTTAAGACAATAATTTAGATGTACAGAGGAGTAAGACAGCTTCATACCACACATCAAGAAACTGCAGAGAAGACTCACACCAACTAAAAGGTACTGAGCCCAAAGCCAAGTTCCACTGGCATCTATGCTATGACCTACGAACCACCCTAGGGACACTTGCGCATGTGCGCGCATGCGCGCGTGCGCGCGCGCGCGCGCACACACACACACACACACACACACACACACACATCCTAGTAGCTTGCATAATACATTATCTGTGCTCAGCTGCATTCCCCTGCTATGTCCATGTCCCTTGACTCTCTGTCTTGCACCCTTTTCCCATATTGGACATTTTTAACAAGAATGTCTGCACCATACAGAGACATTGCTGGCTCCTCAGAATATTACTTTTTACCAGCCAGAAAACATTTTAAACTTATTATTATTATTACCATCACTTGCTATATTCTAAACACCAACCCAGAAACTAATACTTTACAAATAAAACAAACAAGATTTTTTTAAAATGCTAGTATACAAAATCAAAGTGTTAAAATTTAATCTAGATTTGTATTCCTGTGAGAAAGTGCTACAATCAGTCTTCTAAGTGTCTGTCATGTCTAATTCCAAATTGTTTTTTGGTTGTTTTGGTTTTTTTCTTACTTGATTCTCTGTTTAAAATTGAGGCTGCCAAGAGGTTCCAGATAACTGAGGTGTGACTTTACTAAGCTGTATAAAGAAACAGCAAGGAAATATGCTCTGGAATAATTGCTTTCCACACTGACAAATTACCACACTAACAAAGGTGATGAAGATCTGCCCATCTGTGCCATAACCTGGACTGGTCTATGAGTCAACTCATACACATTATGTCTCCACGGGGAAACAGCTCTCTCTGTGAAGGCATATTTGGGCTGTGTGAACACAAATTCACCTGAGCAAATCAGCTTGGACAAGGAAGAACAACATACAATACCAAAAGCTTTCTAATATCTACTCAGTGAGCCTCTTTCTTTAATGTGATGAGAACCACATACAATTTCTGCATAGCAGGTCCCTGCACAGTGTGTAAGTTGCACAGGATATGTAAAAGACACAAAAGGGAAAGTGGCCAAGTTCCATGGAATGTATTGGGGACATGACGGGAAGAGACCATCTCAGACATACTACCTTCCTGGAACCTGTATGAAAACAGACCAGAAAGAAGAACATCGAATAATTAGACATCAATGTCTAAAGGAAACATGCCAATTTGTTACTTCAAGAGGCATATGGTTCTTAGGAAGGTTCTCAGAGGAATGGACACTGGCAGTAAGGTTTGAGAATAAACCTACCATACAAGTAGCCAGTGGTAGACACTGAGAGTTAACAGAACCACTGTATCAAGGATGGGTGTTGTAAAGCAGTGTGGAATGCTGCAGAATGGAAGGGCCAGGGTATAATCATGGTATAAGACAAGGTGCAAACTTACATAAAAATCCTGTAGCCCAATTAAGAGTTTGGATTCACTTCAAATAAAATATATACTTACTAAAACTGTGAGATGATTTAGATCTATTTAAGGAAATCTCAAGAGCTCCAAAGCCTGTTCAAGGTCACAATATGCTAGTAAATGACCACCCCAAACACATGTCACATCTTCTATGTGCAGTATGAAAACTGAAATCTTAAATATGGTCACTCAGATATCAACAAGACAGCCATTTAGGAAAGCCAGACTGATTCCTCATGAAAATAATGATTTCACAAAAGTACACACGTTTTACAAACATGAGTGTCACTTGTATAACTGCAAGAAATCAGAAGAAGTCACACATTCCCAATGGCCATACACATGTGTGTATCATACTGTCCCTTCCGAACACATATTCTTGAGAATGACGGCAACCACCAAGAAACTCAGAAATGGACATAAAGGATTTGGCTCCTTTCAGTTTTTCACATGACTTTAAATAAGATCACACAACTACCTCCTATAAGCAAAATAAAAGATTTTCCTGGTGACACAAGGTTCCCTGAAACTGTCTACAGTGGCAAAAATTAGCAGGGTTTTCTCTAAGGAGTGCAGTTAAACAAGAAGGTTACAAAAGCACTTGGTTTCTGTTCTCTGAAAAGACAGCTCTTAAAAACAAGGCTTCTCCATTCTAAAGCAAGACTGAAGAACATGAGAAGGTAAATGGCTTGTAATCCAGTTGGTATAGCAGCGTTTTTCCATACCACACCCCGTGCTTTGGCTGGCACCCAAATCCCTGCCTTGCCACTCCCTGCAGGTGTCCCAACAAGGGAGGACACTCAGATGACTCCCTGAGGGAGACAGTGTTTTAGTTCCACAGTCAGAAGGGAAAAGAGCAGGGCCAGGGACCTGAATTCAGAGGAGACTTAAAAGATAAATGCAAACAGAAGTGGCTTTAAAGAGATGCTAAATGGAGCCCAAGAAAAGCTAGAGGTTCAGGTAAATAACATGGCAGATCCTGACCCTGTCCAGCCCTGGATAATAAACTCTCCTAAGATCGTTTATGAAGCCCACTGTCCAGAAGCCAAGCCCTCAAAGAATCAAGGATTAGGGAGAGTGGTGGAACCAAAAGGTTAAGGTGACCTAATTTCTTAGAACAGGGATGGATCATAAACCTTTTCCCCACATCCACACATGCGGTACTGGAGAGAAATCAGAGCAGAAGAAAGCCAAAGACTATATGCTATCCTGACTATATTTTATCCATGATACCTGTAAGCAATACCACTGGTGTTTTTCACTGCCTTCAAAGCACTGAGATTCCAAGTGAAAACTCATTCATTCAAGTAAACTTCCATGCTGTGAGAGTTGGTAGGCTAAAAGTAAACACAGAAGTAAACTGCTACATACCATGGCTGATAATTCACCTTTTCATAGGCAGAGGGTCGACCTTTGTCTGATTGCAAGTTTATCTATATTCCAAGGAACACTATAAATTAAAACTGTATTTGTGAAGTCTCGTATTAATTCACATAATTGTAATTGGTATAGTGCAAGGTACTTGGGCACAGCAGCATGTTGCCTCAGTGAGACCTTCAAGAATTCAACATTACCTCCCTACCGGAAGCCAGAGTTCCACCTCGGTCTCACCCGCCTCCAATTACAAAAAGTGGGGATGAGAACCCCAAATCGCGTTCTGACTACACACTAAGTTGGTACACACAACTCTTCCAAGTTTGGTGCCAGGCCCTGCTCTGGGAAACACCAACAGTGCCGCTCAGAGCCACAATGGTGTGTACCTGAAGTTGCCAACTCCGGGAGCAAAGGAGGGCCTGTGCGAGATCAGGGCAGTTTAAATGCCTCGGCCCTCCTCCCGCGACCCTTCCGCGGCACCTCGCGCGCGGTCATCCGGTCCGGCCCGGCTCCGCACCTCATCCCATGGAAGCTACCCCCGGCCCAGACTACCACGCAGATTCTATGGTCCCGCTCCGGGAACCTCGACCGACCTGGCCCGCAGGCCCCGCCGCCCAGGCCTCGCGGAGCCCCGGCCTCGCACAGCCGCGGGCCCCGGGCAACAAAGGCGGCGGCGGGCCGGGTGTAAAGCCGAGGGTCGGGGCGCCGGCCTGGGCCTCCCTCTCACCTCCCTACTCTGGGCCACACGCAACCCCGCGCCTCCCCCCCCCGCCACCACCATCCCCGCCACCCCGCTCACCCTGCAGCTGCCGGCTCCGCTTCCTCCCCGCGGCGGCGCGACTGCCTTGCTCGGCCCTCCTCCCACCGCCGCTCCTCCTTCCTCCTCTTCCTCCTCCCCGAAGGGAGGGCGCGTGGCCGCGGCCCAGGCGGGAGCGGAGCCGCCGCGCAGGAGCCCGGGCCGCCCGCGCCCTCCGCACAGCCGGGTAAGCGGGGTATCCTGGGGGGAGGGGCCCAGGAGGGCGGGGCCGCGGTCGCGGGTGCGAGCGGCTCCGCCCCTTTCCCTCGCAGGCCCTACAGCAGCTGCAGCCTGGGCAATTCTCCGACCTCAGAGGCTCTGGGTTCCTGCTCTTCTTGCTGCCCAGCTGAGCTACAAGTGAGAAGCCCTCTCTGGCTTGGTCTTAAGAAAACTAGTCTTAGTCCTTCTTTCAAGTCTTCTAGCCTTCAGTAGAGCTCCTGAAATTAATAGGTGGTGTGTGTGATTGTTTAGGCTTTGGAAACTTAACTCACTTTTTTACAAATTAACACAATATGCTTCTAGTGTACAGCAGACCAATAAAGATTTATAACTGTCCATGAATAGGCCAATGGAAATTTATTTTTCCTATAATGGTGAGCAATTAAAGAAAATATTAATACCTCAATAAAGAAAGGGAATACATATAAAATCTAGCTTAGAATTAGTGTGAGCTTTAAAAGTGTTTCTTGAATGGTATGAGTTTTTTTCAAATGGAAATATTTAAAGAGAGAAGGCTGGGGAATAAAAGAATTAGAAGAGCCTCAGAAGTAAATTCCAGACCTGCTATATTTTAGTGAACTTGTTAGTTTAAAAAGAAGAAAAAAGAAAAGAGCAATGTTCAAATAATTGATATTAATTCTTAGAAATGTTCAGTAGAAAGTGTTCATCTAAACATGAAACCTGGCTATATAATAAAACGTGGGATCTGTGGGGGTTAATCCGGTTTTTATAATGGGACGGTATAGCTGTGTCATTTGAAATTATGTTATTTACCAGACTGACCACTGTCATTCACAGTATTGACTTGAGTGGATTAATGAACCTTGGCTAAAATGTAACTCACTTTCATATTCTCTGTCTTACTTCCTTTTTCTCCTTTCTCTTACCATCCCTACGTGCCTTAGTCTTGAGACACCAAACCCAGTTCAACTTAATTTGGAGTCAGATATCTGATTTCAGTGAATAGAAGAATGTAGACTGAAATCGGAAATACCAACGAGACTAATGGTGGTTAGATAGAGTGAAACTTTTCATTCTCATGCCCCTGGTAACAATGTTTCCTCATTTGCGCTAAGAGCAGGAAGCCATCACTGAGCGGTAGAGACCAATGGCCAGGAGTAGCAATGTGCATGGCCAAGACCCTGGGCTGTGACTGTGGCAGACCTGGACCATGCCACAGTTTGGACAGTTCCTAGAACTGTCTAAACATAACTCTCTGAGTCTTGACTTCCGTTTCTGCCTTCAAAAAAATGGGGGTGATTGACTTTGCATTTGCCCTAAGAACTTGATGTCCTCCAAAGATATTTACTCAGCCATGTTTATTGCAGCTCTGTTCACGATACCTAGGTGTGATGGCTATTCTTGGTTGTCAACCAAAAATAGAGGCAAACCTGTGAGGGATCTCTACTTGATTTGAAGTAGACAGAGCTACTTCTAATCTGGATCTTTGAGGTAGGAAGACACATCTTTAATCCAGATCTACTCTGGGCCATGCCTTCTGCTAGAAGCCTATATAAGGGCATACGGACATGGAAGATGGAAGCTTTTGCTCTTTGCTTGCTTGGTCTTGCATGCTAGCAATTCCATTCCTTTGCTAGCCTTAGAGTTTTCAGGATTACAGCATATACTAAAGACCAGGTAGGATGTCTAGCCTTGTGGACAGAGAAACTACTAGATTCTTGGCTTCCCATTCACAGCCAGCCAACCATCGTTGGATTAGCTGGACCAAAACCTGTAAGTCATTCTAATAAATCTGATAGATAGATAGACAGATATTCATTCTAAAAGTTTTATTACTCTAGAGCAGTGACTCAACTTGTGGGTTACAGCCCCTTTAGGGTTCAAATGACCCTTCCACAGGGGTCACATATGAAATATCCTGCATATTAGATATTTACATTACAGCTTTTAATAGTAGCAAAATTACAGTTTAACATAGCAACAAAAAAAATGTATAGTTGTTGGGTTACCACAACATGAAGAACTGTATTAAAGGGTCACAGCATTAAGAAGGCTGAGAAACACTGCTCTAGAGAGCTCTAGGAAATGGAAACAACCTAAATGTCCTTTAACTGATAAATGAATAATGAAAATGTGGTATATATACACTATGAAGTACTGTTAAGCTGTAAAGAATTAAATCATGAGATTTGGATGGAACTAGAAAATATTACATTGAGTAAGGTAACCCAGATTTTCCAGAAAGACAAATGTTGGATATTCTATTTCATCTGAGGCTCCTAGCTCCAAATCTCCTGATGGCTGTACATAACCTGGAATAACTAGAAACCAGGAAAGTGAAGAGGATCATTTGGCAGTAAGAGGTACTAGAGAGGAGAAAGAAGGGTACACATGATCTGGAGGGGAAAAAAGGGGGGAGGGATTCTATTTAGGGAGAAGGAAGGAGATAAATGCCGAAGGAGAGGAGGGTAAAACAAGAGAAGGACATCTGAAAAAACTCGTAAAGAATCATACTATTCACTATGTACCGAAAATATGAATAATACACATAAGTTGCTATAAAAATAGACATATACAATTTAAATGAAAAGTTCCCATCTGGGATGACAATGCTCCCTCTAAGAGCCAAAGACCATCTAGGAAAATCTAACACCAGTCAAGAGAAGCCCTATTTTGAATAATTGGTCAGGGTTGTCCAAGAGACACCCAAAATATAAGCTATTGCCATTGCCCTTGGTTGCCCCCAGACATGCAAGATAAGTACCCATTGACAAAGACACCATGCACTTCAGAAACAGGACCTGGAAAGCCCTGAGCTTAAACTTTTCTGAAAGCCATCTCTCTGAGGACTACATTTCATAGCACCAGAAGGCACCATTCAAGCTCCCAAAGGAGAGAAGCAACCAACAGTACTACCCAGATATGACATCTATGACCACAACAAATGCTAGTATGACAAAGTAACACTAAGGGTTTTGTTCTTATTGTTTTGTTGTTGTTTTGTTTGTTTGCATTGGTTTGTTTTCTTTTAAACAGTCCTGTATAGACTAGCCTGACCTAGTAGAAGATGGTCTTGATACCCCTGCCTCTGTCTCCCTTCGTGTATGCTAACTAAGCAAGTACTCTACCAACTGAACTACGAATCCCCAGCTGCACAACACTTCCTTTATAGAGAGAAGAATGTGAAAATAGCAATGAACCATCCTTACAGACTAAGCATATATGACCATACTCCTTTCTCAGAGAATCTCAAAGACAAAACTAGAGCTTTGCTTAGAGTAAATTATGTTAACTTCCCCTGTACCTCTGTGGCCTAAAATTTTATCTTACTAGCTGTAATCCTATCCAATGGATAGAAATCACTCCATGATCACATTAGGTGATGTAATCCTTTGAGATGTAACCTCAGAAGCCAACAAAAACAGTATGTATGGCTACTGTATGAAACAAATATGACTCTTCTTTAAGAAGTCCATGCCCATATTTTTAGGTGTGTTTACTTTCTTCCCAAGAGTTTTTTCTCTTAACCCTCATGCTTAAAATTTTCATTTAGACCTGGGGAGATGGCTCAGTACATTACATTAAGGAAGCCTGAGAATCTAAGTTTGAGATCTGGAATTTAGGTAAAAACCCAAATATGGTGGCATCTAAAATTCCAGGAAAATAGAAAATAGAGATAGATGAATGGCTCAAAGTCAACTAGCCTAGAGTACTCTAGAACTCCCAAAAGTTGTCCTGTGATTTACACACAGACACACACACACATGGTAGCATTCTCACATGCACATGGGAGTACACACATGTGTGTGCACACACACACACACATGTGGACACACTTTTTTATTTAAAATTTTATTTTTTAAAGTTACTTAATAAACTCTGAGATACCGTGGTTACAGCAACTTTTACAGAAGAAAGCAAAAGAGGCTGGCTTATAGCTTTAGAGGTTGAGTCCATTGCCATCGAGGCAGAGAGTATGGTAGCACACAGGTAGATAGGCACACAGCTGCTGGAGAAGTTGCTGAGAGCTCTACATCCATATCCACAGGCAGTAGGAAGAGAGAGACTCTGGGGCTTAGCATGGACTTTGAGACCTCAAAGTCCACCCCCAATGACACACTTCTTCCAACAAGACCACACCTTCTAAGCCTTTCAGTGTCACTCCCTGGTGACCAAGTATTCAAATCTATAAGCCATTCTCATTCAAACTGCCACAGTGCCTCATATGGACTCATCATGAAATTATTTCTTGTGGTTAAGATTAAAAAAAAAAAAAACAGTCCAGTATTACCTGAGTTGAGATGGCTGAAAAACTAAGAGAATGCCTTTGCTCCGTTGCTGCTCACATTAAAGACATCATTTAATCCAATGGAGCAATAGTAGAAGGATATGTATAACATGATACTATACAATAAGATTGAACAGTTAACTAGTGACAAAAATTTTATGAGCACACGCAAATTCAGAAAATGTACGTGAACGGGAACGATTTACATCAAGTTCACAATGATTTTTATCTTCAGTTAAAAGAACACCAGAGAGGTGTACAAAGAGGACTTTTGGCTGTCATATATTCTTCTTTAAAATTCTGAGTTAAGCATAGCAACAGTTAAATATCTGTTCAGTTTTTTGTGATGTGTAACTGAGTGCTCATTCTATTAGTTGCTGTAAAATAAAGATTTCACATGTAGATTCTGCAGTCAAGCCCAAATTCAAAGCCCCTATCTACTCTATTCCTGGTATATAACTATGACTTCTGCTAATGAGGACTGAGTTAGCAACCTCATACAAATGAGATAGACAGATCCTTTTTATTTGTTTTCTTTCTTTCTTTATAGCAACGAGAAGCTAGAGTGATGGCTCAGCAGTTAAGAGCACATTCTGCTCTGAGAGAAGATCCAGTTCAGGCTGCTCACAACTGCCTCTAGCTCCAATTCCAGGAGATCTGGCATTATCTTCCAGATTCCATAAGTACCTATGCTCATACACAGATACTCACATATGCACATAACTATAAGTAAAAATATAAAAATACAAAGATACAAAAAAGCAAAAAAAACTAAAGCAGTATATATATATATATATATATATACAAAAATTGAGAAGATCAGAATATACTGCAAGAGCCCCATTGACCACATGAGTGAAAATACCCAAGGTTCCTCTTTTCTTTAAGTACAGTAAAATGTCTGTGTTTTGAAAAGGAAAAGAGAAGATATAGGTAGAGATGAAGCAGGGTATGGTCAGATAGACCTTGGTGCTTCTTTAGTTTGAAATGTTTGTCATGCAAAGATTTCAGACTTTAGGGTAGTGGTTTCTGAGTCTCAACATCCATTACATAGAGCCAGTCAGAAAATGGAAGCATTTATGGAAAATGGAAGAAAATGGAACAGTGTTAAAGAAAACCAGAATTGTACAAAAAAGTCACAAAAAGATATTTTTAATTCAGGAACTCTTGCTATAGAAGAATAGAGACTTTTTTTACAGAGCTGAGCTCCTGTCCAAACATGAGAGTAATGAGATTTAAAATCAAAAAGTGAGGTCAGTGCCTATAAATTACGAAAGAGGAACATCAGGAAGAAGGCATTAAGGCTAAATCAGAGGATAGGGATAGAAAGATAATACATTTCCTTCACATATGATGAAGGTTCTAGATGACATTCCTATAAAATATCAGGGAAATAAGCAAAAAAATTCATATTTATTTAATCAAGATTTTGTGTGGCATGGGAAGTTTCAGAGATAGAGACTCAAACCCAAAGGAAAACCTTTTCTGTGCTTCAGTGTGATTGAGAGTAGAAAGAAATTATATATTCAGAAATGTGATTAGGCAAAAGGAATTGAGGTAAGGGTAATGGAATGACACGGAGAAAGCTAGAAGAAAGGTCTGTTCTTCATGCCCTTCTTGGCCTTTCTGTGTAGCAGCCCTTTCTAAGTTATCTCTCTGTGATGGAAGTCTTCCCAGAATCAAGGAGAAGGGGTAGAATAACCTTTTCAGGTTCTATGGCTTACTTTGAGGAAGGGAGATTCCAGTTTCTATGACTCACCATGAGAACAGAGTCTGGTTTCTGTGGTTTATTTCAGAGTAGAGATAGGACAGGAGACAGAAAAAAAAAAAAAAAAAACAGAGATAATGTGATCTTTGGCCTTTCTAAACACCTTCAGTTCAAAGTCCTCAGCATATCAATGTGTCATAAATTTAGAATATTGTGTCCGGAGGCACAACAAGAGATTGCTTGTGGCAGATAGGAGAAAATGGTCACATATTACCTCAGGAATGGTGTGGAATAAGTAATTTGATCAGTATTTTTTTTAAACTAACAAACAAGATCTTCTCTAAAACTGCATGATACAGGTTGACAACAATCAAAGCCCTACACTAACCACCCAGCCTCAGACATGGTTAGCTATAGTTAGGTTGTTAATCTGTCAGTGTTTATAATGACTCTTATCTCATAGGGTTGCTGATAGAATTAAGTATTACATAGTGTATTTAACACACAGTGGGTTTATCACAAATCTTTAGTAAATGAAAACTATCTTTACTACTCCTTCATGAACTTTCCTATGAATGTAGCTGTGTGATGTTAACGTGATGACCTATTAAATATCGTTTTGTTCTGAGCCCTTAAAATTCAGAAGGGCAGAGGCTTTACATTCATCACTGTTGCTTCAACACTTGCTAGTACATTATGTGTGAGGCAGGATAAGAATCCATTGTTGGATAAATGAATGATTTAACGATGTCAGTGCATTTGTTTTCTAAGACATAAAAATGAAAACTCTAGCTTTGAGTGACACCAAATGCATAGGAGAAAAGAAAAGACTGACAGAAAATTTGCTTTATAGTGTTTTTATTATTTCTATTTACAAAATTCCCAGATGTGCTTAGAAAAAGTATTGTCAATTTGTCAGTGAGAATCTGTGTGAGTAATTCACTGTAGATTATCATATATGGAGCTAATTAAGCAACTGTCCTCAAGTTTGCAAAACTTTTGAGTTGCTTATAGTTTAGTCACTCTTGAACAAACTTTATAACACACGGTTATAAGTGAGATATATTTCTTTATTTATCTCAAGGCAGGTTTAAAGTCTCACAAACTCCAGCTTCTGGTATATAAGAAAGACTTTAGATTAGTAAGAGCATATGTCCAAGGTTAATCATAATTTAAGAACTTATTCTTGCCCATACACTCAGCTATTTACAAGACTGAAGCAGAAGATTTGCTTGAGCCCAGAAGGAGTTCAAGGCCAGGCTTTGGAACAAAACAAACATTTTAAAACAAAAACAAACAATCCTAATTCCTAACATTAAAGAAAGCCTGTGCCAGTATGTTTGGACAGTTATAACAAAATACTATGAACTATATTGCCCATAAGCAACAAACATTTATTTTTCATAATTCTAGATATCCATGGTTAAGATTCCAGTTAAGTGTAGGTTGCTTAGAGCCCCTTTCCTGGTTCATGGAGAACCATCTTCACAGTCAAGACTAAGTAAGTTCCAGGGTCTCCTTTATCAGGGCATTAATTCTACTCAAGAGGGCCCCATCAAAGTCTAATCATCTCTCCAACACTCCATTTGTTAATATATCATAAGGATTTCGACATATGAATTTAGAGGGTACACGAACAGTCAGATTATTAGCAAATGGTTAGTGGGTTGTATTCAGGAAGGGAGCACAGTGTAGGCTCAGTTCCAAACACATGGTATTTGCTAAGTCATTGGGGATACCCAGCTGCAGAGCATCTGTGAGCAGTGGGTGTAAAATCACTAAGAGGAAACATCAAGGGCCGCTGGGACTCTAACAAAGCCGATAAAACTAGATCCTTGTTGAAGGCAGGCAAAAAGGACCAGAGGACAGAGCAGGGACAGAGGAAGCTGAAGAAACTGATCTTATATCAAAAGTGGTTAGACATAAAAGAATGGAGATTTTACACAAACTGACTTGCCAGGAATGCTGAGACTGGTGCACACTGAACTTAAACTACTGGAGCCAAGCTGAGAAAAGGACCTTGAGAGCCCCACATAAAGTTTAGTGAAGGACAGGATTTCTGTTGGTAAATAAATGTTTCCTCAGTTTATTTTTTCATAGGATATTAATTCAAAGTAATAAACTCCTAGGGTGATGTAGGGAAAGAAATATAACTTTTATTCAATCCTCATGTATTCTTCTTACTTTTTATAGAATGGGCCCCTGTACCAAAAGACAGATTCATAAGAAGAAAAAGAACTTCTTACTGTGTATACTTCACACATAGTGGGAGATTACCAAGAAATGAGGTAGCTTTGAATTTTGTGATGTAATCAATGGCAGTGGATATGGGCCATAGGAAGAGCTGCAGCACTTTGAGTTCTTGTCAGAGACATTTACTCAAGTGGAGCTCACAGAAAAAAAAAATTCAAGGTGAGTCAGTATGAAGCAGATCTCGAGTTTATTAAGCAGATATTTTTCTTGCAGTTGTTTATTGATCTATTTGTTTATACCCACATATACATGTGTGCATATACTTGCCATAACAGAAATGTGGTAAGATAACAACTTTCAGGAGTTGGTTTAAAATGTCTTTATACCTTTACAGTATGCCAGGCAGTGGTGGCACATGTCTTTGATCCCAGCACTTGGGAGGCAGAGGCAGGTGGATTTCTGAGTTTGAGGCCAGCCTGGTCTACAGAGTGAGCTCCAGGACAGCCAGGGCTACACAGAGAAACTCTGTTTCGAAAAACCAAAACAAAAAAACCAAATAAAAAACACCCCCAAACCACAAAACAAACAAAAAAACAAAACCCTTACAGTAGCCAAATACATAATCTGGATACTTCTATAGTTACATCTCACATGGTTCCTGGGGGTGATTCCAGAGATGAATTGTAGGGTTAACCAGAGGTCACAAAGTTTACACATAGAAGCTAAGACATATTGTAAATGAAGCTTGTAGTCCTATTTGTAGAGTCTCAGAAAATTCTAGGCTTACACTTGGGAAAGAAAGGACTACAGCTTTTCTTGAAGATCATTTATGGTTAGGCTGCAAGCACACTTTATTTCTTTTCAATATTTTTATGTGAAACACTCTGAACAAAGGGGATATTGTCTAGGCAATCTTCACAGCAATTTTGTTAATTACAGTGAAATTCTTGACCCTATGCTGGTAAAAGATGTCCATCAGGCTCTGGAGTGAGGGAACCCTTCCCCTTCCAATATCCCCTAAATTTCCTGTTTGTCTATTTTGTCTCAATTTGGGATCTTCAAAGAAACATGAAGTGTTATAAAAATGATGAGACAAAGGAAAACTACTGTAAGTCTGTATGAATGGCAAAGGGGGAAGGCAAAGAAGGCTAGTGAGTCATCATCAACACAGATAACTGTGGAACCACTTCTAGGCTCACAGAATTCCAAACAGTCTTCAGGGATAACCTTTGTTCTCTCTGGTAGAAAGAGCAAAAGACAACCTCTGTTGTCTTTTCAATGTTAATGTGCTTCTTTTAGAAAAGCAGAGAGAAAGAAGATGGCCTTTCTGGATTCAAGTCTTTCCAGTTATCTCCAGGGCAAACACTCTTCATTTACATATAACACGGTCTGGTACCTGACAGCACAAACACTTATTTTCAGATGGTTCTTTTGCAATTTTATATTCAGACTCTTCTAATGAAGCTAAATAACAGATAATGGAAAAAGAAAAAAAACAACAACTCATCTGATTGGAACCTAGGATTATCTAAACATCATTGTAAGAGGAAGGGCTTTGAAATAATGTGGTAGCATGTTGTCAGCCACAGAGGAGCAAAGGCAGGAGACACAGCTCCATACTACTGCCTGCAGCAGCCCTGGGAGTTCATTACAGAGATCTCCATTCAGACAAAGCTGGGATTCTTGGCTATAAGGAAGAATTTGGAACTTCCAGATTGAAGCAGAATTGGAGTTTAATAAGATGAGAAGTTTTAAGTTTTGGAGTTAAGAGAAAGAAAGGCACTGGGGAAAGAGTGGTGTCCACCTAAGTGATATTGTGCATTTCTCAAGAGTGTCACACTCAAGTGACTCAGCAATAGTGTATGTGTGGTGTGTGTAAGCTACATAAATATTCATATATAAACATATATACATATATACACATGTTTACATGTTTCTTTGTAGATTCTAAAAAGTTGTATCTCAAAGTGTTGTTACTAAACTTTTTTCTTTTTACTCCCTCTATTTTTAGTAACTGAGTTCAAAGGATGGTTCTTTAGGTACTTTAGACTGGATTACAACCTGACCAGGTAAAGACTTGAATAACAAAGGTCACAGGAGGGAGTTTAAGATACCTTGTTTACTATAAGATGATTTTCTAGTGATATTCCTAGAAAAAGTAAGGGTTTATAGCTGAGAGAGTAGAAAAGACACACTTAGTTATTTGTATTTCTTCTCTCTCTCTCTCTCTTTCCCTCGCCTCCCCCGTGTGTGTGTGTGTGTGTGTGTGTGTGTGTGTGTGTGTGTGTACACAGATATGTACAGATATGTACATATGTATGGTGTCAGAGGTTGATGTTAAATGTCTTCCTTAATTCCTTACTACATTATTTTTGAGACAGGGTCTTCCACTGAACTTTAGAGCTTATCAGTCCAGGCTAACTAGCTAATGAACTCTAGAGATCTGCCTGTCTCTGACTCCCAGTTCCCATCCCCAGCACTGGAGTTACAGATTCATGCTACTGTGTCTGCTTTTGTGCGGGTGCTCAGATCCTCATACTCATTCAGCAATTTAAAAATTCTTATTTGAAATTCTTATATAATAAAAATACCACCAGGTAACGGTGGTGCACACCTTTAATCCCAGTACTCGGGAGACAGAGGCAGGCAGATCTCTGAGTTCAAGGCCAGCTAAGTCTACAAAATGAATTCCAGGACAGCCAAGGTTACACAGAGAAACCCTGTCTTAAAATAATAAATAAATAAATAAATAAATAAATACTGTCTGTATATAGGTGATACATGTTAATTTTGCTGAAATTTTTAACTCTAAGGTGGCAAAAGTCTTCAACCAGAGTTCAGTGCGAAGGGCTCATTTTCCTTCCTTGTGTCCTCTTAGTTTTCCAAGTCTTCCTATTCTGCTTCAACATCACTTAGTGTGCAGCCCTGAGCAAATATATGGAATGTAAATAGTGAGGTCCAGGGCTCCATCATGGGTTATTAAAGCACTGAGACTGAGAGTGTATCTCACAGACCTTATTTTACTTTCTTCCATTAATAACAAAGATATGTCAGAAGTATATGATTTATGTTAAATAGAAGCAGTAGCTCATGGGCTTTTAAGGTGCTGATCACGTTGAAAAGATCAGACAGTACCTCCTGGTAGCTCTCCTTCTCTAGGACAGAGAGTTAAGAAGCCATGTTGTACTGTGGCCTAATAACTACTGATTTATGCTGCCTGGCTCCTCCATACTGTGTGCTATGTGGAAATACATCCCATGGAATGGAACTTCCCATTACCCCTGCAAGGATAGAAAACTCAGATATTTTCCTTTGTCTGAGGGATTATTCTGAAGACCCTCCTTTGGATTCATTCATGCCATCCTGTGATAGAGGCTATCTCTCCTTTAAACTATCTCTCTTAATGATGTTCCTTTCTAAGTTTTAAATGGAAGCCTATCTTTCTCCTGAAGGCCTCAACACACTGTCTCTGATATGGTTGACATCTCCTTTTAATGTTCTCCCTCCTCAAAGTCCAATCATAGTTCCCATAAGCGTAAGATCGACTCTCCAAATAAAGGTCATCGATGAAGGGTAATTTCATTTCAACTCCTTTGCTGAGCCCACAGTTGCCATTCCCTTTTCTAACAGAAGCATTGGTCATTTGAGTCTTTCTGTCTTAAAGAAATTAAAATGCCTTTGAAACAGCATGTATACATTTCCTATCCTGAGTCACATCTTTATCTCTGCTGGCCAAAAGTCTTGAGCTCAGAGAGAACTCCCTGAGAAAAAAGCAACCGGGTATCCACTTAGGGACTTTCCCTGCTAGGACTCATTTAATGTCCTCTTGGCTCAGAGTTTTGGCTAAGACTAGGAACAATAGGTGCTAAATACCTTTGCATTAAGTTCTAGATAGTCCCTGCCAGACTTGCAAAAGAGTGCTTCAAACCTGTTCTGCCTGAGCTAGCTCAACTGCCTAGCTTCAGGGCACATATACCATCTTTTGCTTATGTAGAAAAAGGATTTTCCTCCTCATTTAAGCCAAGTTATGAGGTGATTTAAGAAAACCAGACAGAGACCCTGCACTGTCCTTGCTGCTTGAGTGAAACAAAGCCTACCAGACTGCCTTAGTCTGCAGTAACAGTTCCTCTTCCATAATGCAATATGCCCTCTCAGTACACTGGCAATAATCTTTAAGAATAAAATCTAGCTGGGCAGTGGTTGCTCACGCCTTTAATCCCAGCACTCGGGAGGCAGAGGCAGGTGGATTTCTGAGTTCGAGGCCAGCCTGGTCTACAGAGTGCGTTCCAGGACAGCCAGGCCTACACAGAGAAACTCTGTCTTGAAAAAAAAAAAAAAAAAAAAAGAATAAAATCTACTTCGAAGTCTCAATTTATGTTTGATTTGTTAGGACAAGCAGGGTAGCAGATTGATATCTGCCTGAAAAGAAAGGAACCACAGTGTAACCTGTAGGTCCTTTGGTAAAAACATATTCTGAATCGAATTGTAGGTTAGAGAACCTAGAAGCTTTCCATAAAAAAGAACAAACAAAACAACAATAGCAACAACAAAAAGAAGAAAGGAAGGAAGAAAGGAAAATTCAGCAATAGAAACCTATAGAATGAATAGGAACTTGGTGCTTATCAGAGGTGCCTTTTCTCCTCTGTTGGTGCACATCAGAGAACTAGCTTCAAGTAGTGGCATAAATTGGTGAAGAGAATGGTCAAGAAGCTTAGCTAAGCTTTCTTGCCCTCCAAACCTGAAGCTCCTAAAAAGAAAGGAAATTCAGGTTCAGTGGAATGATCATTTTGGGGTTATTATCATCATGATTTATTTATTTATTTGTTTTTTATTTATCGGAGAGGTCATGTGTGTGTGGGTACCTGCAGAGGTCGGAAGAGGGTGTGTGAGCCCTGATACTGGAGTTATAGGTGGTCATGAGCTACCCACTATGGATGCTGAGAATTGAAGTTTGGTCTTCTGCAGGAATGGTAAGCACTTTTAACAGTTGAACCATGTTTCTGTTCCATGAAAGGAGGGCAGATCTAACATTGTTTTGTTGCTCTGAGTCTGTGTCTAGTGTAGGAGTGGCAGGTATCATTACATGCAGAACTGTGGGTTTCCACTACCCCATCTTATAGCAAGGCTGAAGAAATTATCTGGGATCTCTGGTAAGCTAGTGTGGTGCTCTCCCTACTACATTTGCAGCGCACTGTGTATGATATGACTGTGGATGGGAATTTTGTTTCTTTTTAAATCTAAAAGTAAAAAGAGAATTTTTAAAACTTGCATGAGAAACTCAAGGATCTCCTTAGAAATAGCTTTTAGGAGTGAAAGAAAGCATTTGTATCTGTGTAATTATTTCAATGAGACAGTCTTAGAAAGTACTGAGCCTATAGTAATTCTATAGTACCACACACCAACTATTTTCTTTTGAGAATAAATAAATAAATATATTAATCATAAAGTTGAAATCGAGCTTTTCTTTTCTGATTCATCATGTATATAGAGTTTTACTTATGTTAGGCACTGGGAAGTTATAGGCACATTTTCTTGGACATCATGGAAGGTGATTATCATCGTTAATGGCATGTGTCAATTTGACTGTGACAGGTGCTACAAAAATTCTGGGTGTGTCTACTAAGGTGTTTATGTATGTGGTGGATATGGAGTTGGCAGCCTGAGAAAAAGAAAATTTCTCTTTTTAATGTAGAATGACACTATCCATTTAATTAAAGACCTGAGTAAAACAAAAACTTGAATAAGGAAACACTGATGTCTGGCAAAGTTACTTCTGCTTTTGTTACTCAAAGAAGCTGAGAAATGATGAATGCTTATTTTTAATCCTCTTTATGGCTTAAATGAAATATGTTTTCTGCAAGCTCATGCATTTGGACACTTAGAATTCAGCTGGTGGCACTATTTAGAGATGCGTTTTTGGACATGGAGCCTAGCTGGCTGAGGTGTGGTAATAGGTGCTAACATTGAAGCTTATAGGCTAGTCCTGTTTCCCATCTGGCCCTCTGCTTCCTGTCAGAGGCTATGATGTGAACCAGCTGTGCTCCAGGCTCCTCATGCTATGGCATAAGCCACCACCACCAATTCCTGGACATAAGGGAGTGTGGCTCAAGAACCATGAACCAAAGTAAATCGTTCCTCTTTAGAATTGTTTCAGTTAAATAGTATGTCACAATGACAAGAAAAGTAATTAGCATAACCAGTACATTTTGGAGTGATTTATGGTATAGTAGCGGTTAAGTAATACACTTAACTTTATAGATGAAAACTAAGTCACAAAGAAGTTAAATAACCCATCTGTGGTGGGAGACCTCTGCCTGGGCCACCAGGGCTCCATAGCCAAATAGAGCCTGGAGAAAGCTAGACTCCCAGGAGTGTGGGCAAGCCTGTCTGCTCAGAGGAACCCACCAGGAATCCCCAGGACACAGGGACTGAGGAGTGGTCTTCTGGTTTCTTTCTATGGCCAGGAAGCAGATCCTGTGACACAGGGCTCAATACTCAAATAGTGCTAGGAGAGATCTGGTGTCCCAGGAGTGCCAACACACCTTCAAGCACAAGCAAGACCACCACTTCTGTTCAAATACACTGGATCAAGAGGGACCCTTGCAGAGCTTTCAGGACACAGGAACCAAGGGATAGCTGGGGACAAGATCCTTCTGGTTTCTGTCTGCACCCCAGAGCTGATCCTCTACCACAGTTCTCCAAACCTAAATTCCTCTCAGAGAGAACTGGTCTTCAAGGAGTATTGACACCGAGGCTTGCAGGAGGGACAAGCCACAGTCAGAGAGAGAAAGACCAGCTAACACCAGAGATAACCAGATGGCGAAAGGCAAGGGCAAGAATATAAGGAACAGAAACCAAGGCTACTTGGCATCATCAGAACCCAGCTCTCCCATCACAGCAAGCCGTGGATACCCCAACACACCAGTAAAGCAAGAGTCAGATTTAAAATCACATCTCACGATGATGATAGAAGACTTTAAGAAGGAAATAAATAACTCCTTTAAAGAAATACAAGAGAACACAGGTAAAAAACTAGAAGACCTTAAAGAGGAAACACAAAAAACTCTTAAAGAATTACATGAAAGCATAATAAAACAGACAAAGGGAATGAACAAAACCATTCAGGAACTAAAAATAGAAGTGGAAACAATAAAGAAATCACAAAGGGAGAAAACTCTGGAGTTAGAAAACCTAGGAAAGAGATCAGGAGTCATTGATACAAGCATCACTAACAGAATACAAGATATAGAAGAGAGAATCTCAGGTGCAGAAGATATAATAGAAAACATTGACACAACAGTCAAAGAAAACGCAAAACGCAAAAAGCTCATAACCCAAAACATACAGGATATCCAGGATATAATGAGAAGACAGAACCTGAGAATAATAGGTATAGAAGAAGGTGAAGATTCACAACTTAAAGGACCAGAAAATATCTTCAACAAAATTTTAGAAGAAAACTTCCCTAACCTAAAGAAAGAGATGAACATAAGTATACAAGAAGCCTACAGAACTTCAAATAGATTGGACCAGAAAAGAAATTCCTCCTGTCACATTATAGTCAAAACACCAAATACACAAAATAAGAAAAGAATATTAAAAGTGGTAAGGGGAAAAGGTCAAGTAACATATAAAGGCAGACTTATCAGTATTACACCAGATTTCTCACCAGAGACTATGAAAGCTAGAAGATCCTGAGCAGATCTCATACAGACCCTAAGAGAACACAAATGCCAGCCTAGGCTGCTATACCCAGCAAAATTCTCAATTATCATAGATGGTAAAACCAAAATATTCTATGACAAAACCAAATTTACACAGTATGTTTCTTCAAACCCAACCTTACAAAGGATAATAGATGGAAAAAGACAATTCAAGGAGGGAAACTACACACTAGAAAAAGCAAGAAAGTGATCTTTCAACAAACTCAAAAGACGATAGCAACACAAACATAAAAATAACATCAAAAATAACAGGAAGCAACAACCACTATTCCTTAATATCTCTTAATATCAATGGGCTCAGTTCTCCAATAAAAAGACATAGACTGACAGACTGGATTTATAAACAGGATCCAGAATTTTGGTGAATCCAGGAAATACACCTCCATGTTAAAGACAAATACTACCTCAGAATAAAGGGCTGGAAAACAATTTTTCAGGCAAATGGTTCCAAGAAACAAGCTGGAGTAACCATTCTAATATCGGATAAAATCAACCTTCAAACAAAAGTCATCAAAAAAGATAAGGAAGGACACTTCACACTCATCAAAGGAAAAATCTACCAAGAACAACTCTCAATTCTGAACATCTATGCCCCGAATGTAAGGGCACCCACATTCCTAAAAGAAACTTTACTAAAGCTCAAAGCACACATTATACCTCACACAATGATAGTGGGAGACGTCAACACCCCACTATCATCAATGGACAGATCTTGGAAACACAAACTAAACGGAGACACAGAAGTTATGAACCAAATGGATTTAACAGATATCTACAGAACATTTCATCCTAAATCAAAAGAATATACCTTCTTCTCAGTACCTCATGGTTCCTTTTCCAAAATTGGTCATATAATTGGTCACAAAACAAACCTCAACAGATATAAGAAGATTGACATAATTCTATGCCTCCTATCCGATCACTACGGATTAAGGCTGGTCTTCAATGGCAACAACAACAATAGAATGCCCACATACACATGGAAGCTGAACAATACTCTACTCAATGATAACTTTGTCAAGGAAGAACTAAAGAAAGAAATCAAAGACTTCCTAGAATTTAATGAAAATGAAAGTACAACATATCCAAACCTATGGGACACAATGAAAGCAGTGTTAAGAGGAAAAAACTCATAACTCTGAATGCCTCCAAAAAGAAACTGGAGAGGGCATATACTAGCAGCTTAACAGCACACCTGAAAGCTCTAGAACAAAAAGAAGCTAATACACCCAAGAGCAGTAGAAGGCAGGAAATAATCAAATTAAGGGCTGAAATCAACCAAGTAGAAACTGAAAGAACTATACAAAGAATCAGCAAAACCAAGAGCTGGTTCTTCGAGAAAATCAACAAGATAGCGAAACCCTTAGCCAGACTAACCAGAGGGCACAGAGACAGTATCCAAATTAACAATATTAGAAAAGAAAAGGGAGATACAACAAAAGATTCTGAGGGAATTAAAAAAATCATCAGATCCTACTACAAAAGCCTATACTCAAGAAAATTAGAAAATCTGGATGAAATGGATGAGTTTCTAGACAGATACCAAATACCAAAGTTAAGTCAGGATCAGATAAACCATCTAAACAGTCCCATAACCCCTAAAGAATAGAAGCGGTCATTAAAAGTCTCCCAACCAAAAACAGCCCAGGACCAGAAGGGTTCAGTCCACAATTCTATCAGACCTTCAAAGAAGACCTAATACCAATACTCTTCAATCTATTCCACAAAATAGAAACAGAAGGAACACTACCCAATTTATTCTATAAGGCCACAGTTACACTGATACCAAAACCTCACAAAGACCCAACAATAAAAGAAAAGTTCAGACCAATTTCCTTTATGAATATCGATGCAAAAATACTCAATAAAATTCTTGCAAACCGAATCCAAGAACACATCAAAATGATCATTCACCATGATCAAGTAGGCTTCATCCCAGAGATGCAGGGATGGTTCAATACTTGGAAACCCATCAGTGTAATCCACTACATAAACAAACTCAAAGAAAAAAACCTCACGATCATTTCGTTAGATGCTTAAAAAGCATTTGACAAAATTCAACTTCCCTTCATGATAAAAGTCTTGGAAAGATCAGGAATTCAAGGAGCATACCTAAACATAGTAAAAAACAATATACAGTAAACCAGTGGTTAACATCAAGCTAAATGGAGAGAAACTTGAAGCAATCCCACTAAAATCAGGGACTAGGCAAGGCTGCCCTCTCTCTCCCTATCTATTCAATATAGTACTTGAAGTTCTAGCTAGAGCAACAAAAGGAGGTCAAAGGGATACAAATTGAAAAGGAAGAAATCAAAATATCACTATTTGCAGATGTTATGATGGTATAATTAAGTAACCCAAAAAACTCCACCAGAGAACTGCTACAGCTGATAAACAACTTCAGCAAAGTGGCCTGATACAAAATTAACTCAAGCAAATAGTAGCCTTCCGATACTCAGAGGATAAACAGGCTGAGAAAGAAATTAGGGAAATGACACCCTTCACAATTGTCACAAACAATATAAAGTATTTTGCTGTGACTAACCAAACAAGTGAAAGTTCTGTATGACAAGAACTTCAAGTCTCTGAAGAAAGAAACTGGAGAAGACCTCAGAAGATGGAAAGATCCCCCATGCTCATGGATTGGCAAGATTAATATAGTTAAAATGGCCATCCTGCTGAAAGAAATCTGCAGATTCAATGTAATCCCCATCAAAATTCCAACTCAATTCTTCATAGACTTAGAAAAACCAATTCTCAAATTCATATGGAATAACAAAAAACTCAGGATAGCAAAAACTATTCTCAACAATAAAAGGAATTCTGGGGGAATCAGCCTCCCTGACCTCAAGCTGTACTACAGAGCTGTGTGATAAAAATTGCATTGTATTGGTACAGTGACAGGCTGGTAGATCAATGGAATAGAATGGAGACCCAGAAATGAACCCACACACTTATGGTCACTTGATCTTTGACTTAGGAGCTAAAACCACCCAGTGGAAAAAAGACAACATTTTCAACAAATGGTACTGGCTCTACTGGTAGTCTACATGTAGAAGAATACGAATTGATCCATTCCTAAATTCCTGTACAAAGCTCAAGTCCAAGTGGATCAAGGACCTTCACATAAAACCAGATACACTGAATCTAATAGAAGAGAAAGTGGGGAAATGTCTCGAACACATGGGCACAGAGGAAAAGTTCCTGAATAGAACACCAATGGCTTGTGCTCTAAGATCAAGAATCAACAAATGAGACCTCATGAAATTACAAAGCTTCTGTAAGGCAAAGGACACTTTAAATTGGACAAAATGGCAACCAACAGGTTGGGAAAAGATCTTTACCAATTCTACGTGCGATAGAGGACTAATATTCAATATATACAAGGAACTCAAGAAGTTAGACTCCAGAGATCCAAATAACCCTATCAAAAATGTGTAACAGAGCTAAACCGAGAATTCTTAATTGAGGAAACTCATAGGACTGAGAAACACCTAAAGAAATGTTCAACATCCTTAGTTATCAGGGAAATGCAAATCAAAACAACCTTGAGATTCCACCTCACACCAGTCAGATGGCTAAGATCAAAAACTCAGGTGACAGCAGATGTTGGCAAGGATGTGGAAAAAGAGGAACACTTCTCCTTTGCTGGTGGGATTGCATGCTGATACAACCTCTCTGGAAATCAGTTTGGTGGACCCTCAGAAAAATGAACATAATACTACCTGAGGACTCAGCTATTCCACTCCTGTGCATATACCCATAAGATGCTCCAACATGTAATATAGACAAATGCTCCACTATGTTCATAGCAGCCATATTTATAATAGCCAGAAACTGGAAACAACCCGGATATCTCTCAACAGAGGAATGTATACAGAAAATGTGGTACATTTACACAATGGAATACTACTCAGCTATTATAAACAATGACTTCATGAAATTCGCAGTCAAATGGATGGAACTTGAAAATATCATCCTGAGTGAGGTAACTCAGTCACAAACGAATGAACACGGTATGTACTCACTGATAAGTGGTTATTAGCCCAAGAGTTCAGAATACCCAAGAGTCACTTGACAGCAACTGTTGAGCTGATCGTGAGGTCCCATATGGAGAAGTTGGAGAAAGGACTGAAGGAGCTGAGGGAGTTTGCAGCCCCATGTAGCAAGCAACAGTGTCAATAGGCCTGACTTCCTGATTCCCCCGGAGACTGGATCACCAACCAAAGAATACACATAGAGGGCCCCATGGTGCTGGCCACATATGTGTCAGAGGAGGGTCTTGTTAGCCATCAGGTGGAGGAGAGGCCTTTGGGCCTGATGGTGTTAGATGCTCCAGTATAGGAGAATGCCAAGGAGGGAAGATGAGATTGGGTGGGTGGGTGGGTGGGTGAATATCCTCATAGAGGCAGGGGAGGGGATAGGGCATTCCAAAGGGGAGATCTGGATCAGGGAAAACATTTGAAATGTAAATAAAGTATCAAAAAATAAAATAAAATATGCTAACCCTCTTAAAAGAAAAAGAAGTTAAATAACTTGCCCAGTATCTTGTAGCTAAAACTGACAATGTTCATGTGTATGCTGGTGTTAGCTTTTCTCCTACTACTCAAAGAAGGGGAGGGAATTGAAAACAAGTAGGAATTTTAAGCAACCAGTAGGTGCAGGTGTTTGCCTATCTGTGACATTTTATCTTGATATTACTTCTTAATATTAGTTTCAAAAGTTTAATTTATTCTTTAACATAGTGTCGTAATATTTTTCCTAACATTGTCACAAAATTATAGGCAAAGTGCTTTACAGAAACAATGAGTAGATTTCCTCATACAATGGGAAGCTGAATACCTGGGATGAGGATCTCAAGGCAGATGATACCACAATGAAGGGAGAGATTACATAATGAAATCAGAACCAGGGTGAGTCAGAGTCTAGACTTGTTCTTTCTTTAAAAAGTTGTTTTCATGGGAACTAACAAGGGTCTTAAAGTGCATAGCTCAATTCTTCCTGAGAGTGGCAACCCAAATGATCTAACTTCCTGTGTTAGGAGGCTCTACCTTTTAAAAGTTACAGCAGTTCCACACCAACAGACCAGAGATCAAAATTGCAACATGTAAACCTCTGAAGGATGCAAATAATATAAAAACCACAGTAATTAGTGCTAAGTTCACAGCAAAAATGAGCAGCACTTATTTATTTTTGCTGTGAAACCTTTGAATATTATTTGACCATACTTAAAAACGTGACTGTTGCAATTCGAATATGAAATGTCCTCCATAGCCTCACAAGTTCGCCAGTTGCTGGTATTGTTTGGAAAGACTGTGGTACGTTTCAGAGGATGAGCCTGTCTGGATGAAGAGGGTCACTGGGGAAAAGTCTCTGAAGCTTTCTAGCCTAACTTTATTCCCTTTTCCCCTCTGCTTCCTGAGCGTGTGTGCAATGAGAGCAGCCAGCCTCCTACCACCCAACCTTCCATCCTTCTAAGCTCTGATGGTGCATCCTTCTGCAACTGTGATCCAAAGGCTATCTTTTTACCTTCGGGTTGCTTCTGACAAAGGATTTCTTTAAAAATATTTTATTATTATTATCATTATTATTATTGTGGCGGGATAGGGAACATGTGGAAGTCAGAGGACAACATTTGGGAGTTGTTTTCCTCCTACCAACAATTTCAGGGATCCAGTTCAAGTCCTTAGGTTTGTGTGACACGTATTTTTATCAGGAGGCAACATACAGGCCCTTTGTTGGGGGTGTTTTGTCACAGAGAAAGAATAACTAGTACTAATAATAATAATATTAATAATAATAATAAATGGGAGATTTCATATAATATTTTCTTCACTCCTCATATTCATTGTCTTGGGGGGAAGACATATTGCTCTTACTCAAATTAATCCCTCTTCTCCAGAAATATTTACCTTGTTTATTCAAATTTAATTTGTAACAATTTGATCTTTAAACAACATGACGAAGTAAGTACTGTGGTTTTAAAACCAAAAAAAAAAAAAAAAAAAAAATTCAAGATTCACTTGTGAATATTTAAAATATATTAACTGCTTAGTTTCTAAATTTTATGTCTTTATAAAAAGAAACCACAAACACACATATTTTTATTCTAACATATTATTCTAGTTTATCTTTCTTGTCAACGGCATAACCCCTTGCTGTGACAAAAGAAAAAGTGTCCAAACAGTTTCTACTGTTTTCTTATCCGTAAAGGTTATGATCAAGACAAGTTGGAATTACAATATGGTAGTTAGATTATTGATTGGTTTGGTTTTAAGACAGGTTTCATTATGTAATCCAAGCTAGCTTCAAACTCTGGGTCTCCTGCCTCAGCTTCCTGAGTGCTTTGATTATAAGTGTCTACCACCACGTTTTATATTAATAATGATCACTACATATAAATATTGAAAACTATCAAGGAACTTCTTTTCAATCATTTGCTCTTCAATACCTATCACTAATCGTGGTGGTGATGAAATACATCTTCAAATCCGGCCCAAATACAATATACTGTGCAGCCACTTAAGAAAAGCACTTGACCAAACATTTTTTTCACTATCTAAATAAATAAATAAATGACTATTAGTACTGATTGCATCCTATATTTTCATCGGCGTAGACACACATCCATTATAATAGCAAATTACCATCTACTAATAATGGCCAGTGAGAAATTTTGTCAGGGATCTCTTGGAGTAATTTTCTAGCATATTCTCACTTTAAAATATTGCTGTATCTGAATAAAGGGATTTAGCTTGATAAGATAAAGCAACAGCAACAGAGAGAGACCTAAGGAGCTATTAAGGAAACATCAGTGTGAATCAGATCTCTGTCATCCATGATTTTCAGGTTCAATTGTGTTTAAAAAATATTCTGTGGGAGACTGTAGAGCAAACAATTGCAGACCAATTACTTAGTTCTTCGAAAGGACAGCCTCACTGGACTGCTGGCAAGCTGTCACGAAAAACAGTAACTCTCACCTGAGTTGCAGAGTATTGAGTAGCAGCCAGATAAATATTTTATTCCTAACAAATGCCTGGGGAGTGTTTAATCTTTACTGACGGTTGGTGCAGAGCAATAGATTTAGTTTTAGGCGTGCCAAGAGAAGGCTTGTCACTTGAGCAGAAGGCAAGGAACCAGACAGGAATATATTTGAATAGAAGATTATCACCTTGGCAGGTAGGCTGTTCCACGGGCATGTCTAAAAGAACTGGCAAGTCACTGTCATGTGAAGACATTTCAGACTAGGGATGTTGCATAGATGGTAGAACTTGAGAGCCCTGTGTTCCATTTCCAGAGTTATGTTAACTGGACATGCTAGTTCATGCTTATAACTCCAGCACTCTGGAGGCTGACACAAGAGGATCACATGGTCAAGGTCATCCTTAGCTACACAGAAGATTTGAGGCCAGCCTTGTATGCCTAAGACCTTGATTCAAAACAGACAGAGAAACAGAAAAATCTCAAACTCATACAGTCCATAGCAAAAAAAACAAAAAAAAAGTTTACCTGAAAATAAACAAATATAAACAAATAAAGTCTTTGTTTAAAAAACTTAAACAAAAAAACCCAATGAAACAATGAAACATATTTTTGTGAGATAAAATAAATTCTTGTTTTGTTTTCTAGAACTTAATTATGTTTCTTGACTATTTTACAGTTAATATGGCTTATCATTTTGATAAAGGATGTATAGGTCTAGCAAATTAACAAATTAGAAATCTAATAATAAATAAAAATGTAAGTTTAAATTACATATGATTTTCAGAAATATTGAGTAAATATTTTTTGTTAACTATTTTACATCCAGATCACAGCTTTCCCTCCCTCCTCTACACCCAGCCCTTCCCTCTTATTTCTACTTCGCCAACTCCCCCTCCCTTTCTCTTCAGAGAAGGAGAGGCCCCTCATGGATATCAACCCTCCTTGGCATATCCATGTAGGACTAGGTACACATTTTCTCCTATTGAGACTAGATAAGGCAGCCTAGTTAGGGGAAAGGGATCCAAAGATAGGCAACAGAGTCATAGACAGTCCCTGCTCCATTTGTTAGGGGTCCCACATGAAGACCAAACACACACATAGGCATGTAGGTTTGGTGGAAGAGGGGTTGGAACCGTCTAGGGAAGAAAGGAAGGATTCAATAGTTGTTGATGAGACTTCTATCATCCTATAGGTAATGGCTTTTTTTGTTGCCAATTCCTGATTACTTCTTAATCCCTTGTTAGTTTACTAATTCAGCTCACTTCTCTTGAGTCCCAGTGCTTTCTCAAGTTTTGTTTATATGTATACATGTATACATGTATACATATATATGTATATGTATATATGTGTATATATGTATATATGTATATACATAATAAAATATGTAAGTTTAAATTACATACGATTTTCAGAAATATTGAATATATATATCACCTTGGGTTTATCTTCATTTCCTGTTCACATGGTCATTTCTTTATTTAGCATATTGGTAGAAATAATAATTCAGGTATACAACCTGGAGACCTTTTATTGAAGCATCTATTTGAGAATTATACAAGCATCTCATTTCCTACTTAACCCCATATTATTATGCCATTAGGAGGAAATGGCATCAATTTTAAATTTATTTTTTAAATTATTTTTTATCCATATTGATTTTACTTTCTTCTCATCTTTTTTTCATCTTTGATTTTATAGGCATCTAAATTGAACACTGTTCTAATCAGAGTAAGCTCAAAAGTATTTGAAATATATGCAATAACTTTGAAGTCTTTTGGCAATGCACCATGTATTGTGGCAGCTTCAGAGTGGTTATGATTGGCTAGCTCACATAGTTGATGTGAGATATTCTTGTGATTAGCTGGCTCACATGGTTGATGTAAGGAGTTCTTGAACCTGTAGCTATGCCATTTTCCCTAGATCTCCCTGTAGCACCTCTGATACCTGGCTCAGGAGTGTGTTCGATTTAGAACCAACTTCTTTTGTAGGATGCCTGTAACATCAGCACTGGATTTATCAGATGGGTAAGAGCGCTTGCTATGTAAGCATGTAAACCTGAGTTGAGATTCCATATAAGCCAAGCTGAAACACACTCTCTGTAGCCCCAGCACTGTGCGTGGAGGATTGGGACAGGAAATGAGACATACCCCAGTTCAAAGAAAAAAAGTCAAAAATGATACAGCCGGAAACTCAGTGTCCTCCCATGGCCTCCCTGCACATGTGCCTATAAATTACACACACACACACACACACACACACACACACGCACACATGCACACACACACACACACACAGAAGTACAGTCTTACAAACTCTGACTCACCACTCTCCGTAATGATATTAGAGCACTCCTAAATCACTATTTTGTAAGAGGGATACCTAGAATGCTTGAGTCTCTGGTTAAGCCCTGACACACATTGCTATTCTTTCATTTTCCTATATATGCATCAGCTGTTCAAATACTTCAACATTCTTTCTTACTAAAGCCTTTTAAAGATGTTGGAAAAGTCTGAGATCCTTTTCCCTTTGGGAACCTAATTAAGTAATGTCAATCTGGATACCTCTGAGGCCATTAGCATCTTCATAGCAGCTGTGAGTTAGAATAAAAATTAAAAATAGCTATTTGTGTTATTTTCCAAACATTATTTCATAGTTCTTAGGTTTTTGCAAAAATACTTTTTATGTTATTGGTAGAATTTTTTTTGTTTAAAATGTCATTTTATTGCAAGATGATATTTAATTACAAATTTAAACTATAACTTGCTAATTTTAGTTGGGTAGCAAGTTGATGCAAATTGCTTATTCAAAAGTAATCAGACAATTCTGGAAATAGAGCAAGGATCAAAAATACCTGCCTGGCAGATAGGGTTAAGCTACTAAATGGACCTTGATTGTTTCTTAGGAAAGATACACTGTAATTTCAATAGGTGGCAATACAGGAAGAGTTCTTCACACAAAATAGTTCCCATTTAAGTTAGCTATCTCTGGCCATCTGAGATGAGACAGATACATTGTCATAACTGGGTGATCTTGAGCCTTCTTAGTGAGTAGCTTTAGATGTTTAAAGCACATCACACCAGTTTCCTTTTCTTGCTGTGCAGAACTGCCCCATACCACACACTTCTCAACTCAGTTTATCATGTGCTCTTGCTCCTTGGGACACATCATGTCCTTTACAGAAATATGATAGCTCAGGCGCTTCTTTATCTCCTTATATGTAGCTGTTACACACAAGTGACCTCAAGGCTGTGGCAACATTATCCTTCTGAATGTCGAAGAGGTAATCATACTTCTCTACCAGTGCCTGCTGTGCCTTCTCCATGTCACCTGCATCCCGGATCATTTGATGGCCGATTGCTTACTTCTAGCTGAGCAATTTTTTGCTTATTAAATATATCAATAAATTCTCCAGTAGAGGCACCATACTTCTTAATCACACAGACAGTCAACCCTATCACGTATATTTCTTTGGACAGCAGATACAAGCTAAGCCGAACCGAGTTCCAAGAACATGGGGTCCTGTTACTCCAGTTTTAGGGGAAAGGACCTGGAAAAATTTCTTAGGGATCAAGACACACTTTCCCTCCATATTCAGGAGGAAGTGGTACAGGGGCAAGACATGACTGTCCTTTGTGAAAGACCCCAGGACCATCGTGTTCTTCAGACACCGCCGCTGTGGTGGCCTCAGAAAGCACCACCCGAGAGAGCATGGTCTGTGTAGGCCCAGGCAGCAATCTTCATGTCCCTGTGACCCCGACCGTAGACTGTCAGGGTTGGCAGAAAATTTAATGTTCCATACATTGCCCCCTTTTTCTTCTTAGTTATATGGATATCTAAATCAGTCAGAAAATGGATGAGTTGTGTACTTTTTATTGTTATTTGTAGTAACAACCTCATCCAACTTCTATTCTACTAGGGCTTTTGTTTTGCTTTTGTAGAAAATAAAGATCTTATACTGTGCCAATGAAAATTTCCTTTATGTCAGGTTGTGGTGGCACACACCTATATTTCTAGAACTCAGGAGAATGAGGCAGGAGGATCATTTGAAAGAAGTAAAACAATATAGTGAAACCCCATGAACCCATTTCTGATTGTGACACAATTTATTTAATTATATTTTCATATTCTCTTCCTGTATGTTTTTTGAAACTCACTACAATGTCATCCATATCTGTGTGTGTGCCGGAGTACTAATTGATCAAACTTTTCTCATTCTGTAAATGGATACATTTCAATTGTTTCTCATATTTTGGAACTTATTAAAATTTAAGACTCTGAATTAGGGTATATTCATTATTTGATATTCATATTGGATAGAAAATGTCATACAGTATTAGATACCAACATTCAGGGAAACAAAATTACCAATATTTTCTTTTCTGTGAATGCCTTTGCTTAGTAATATTGTTTCCATAATAATAATTTATGTTAAGAAAAGTTTATAATCATAAAGGTAAGTGAATTAAATGTGATCAACATACAAAAGAATCACAAGATATCTTGTTTACTTGAAACATGTTTAAATGGTAAAAAATGGATAAAAATTCATTCAGTAGAAAAAATTATTTGGAAAACAATTATGCTTTAAAAGCCTGTAAAATACTGCTTAGTGTAGCCATTAAAATTTGAATTGATACACTTTGTGAATGTCTTCCTAGGAGATAAGTAAGAGCACTAACATTAGCAGAGTGTGCATTACCTTACTTAATTAAGTGCCATCCTCAATGGGACATGTCAGTCTGCACATTAGTGAACATGCACTGTTAGAGTATTATAGGAACTAAGCCAAGATTTTCTTCTAATTTTGAAAATCATTTCTAAATCAAATATACATATTAGGACAGTGTTCATTTTCATTAGAAGATATTTATTTTTTAACATAATTGGCACAAACTCTGGACAGTGTTTTTCCACTAGTGTTATTACCCTTGGTAGCCTCCTACTCACAAGCAAAAAATATGGGAGCAATTTCCTGAGCCATGGCTAACCCTGCAACTAAGAGTCTGTTTAGACGGGATGAGGGTGGGGGAAGAAAAAACATAATTTCACAGGAAGGTCACCTGAAATTATCATTAAGCTTTCAGGAAAGAAATATAATTTGTATTGTTTACTGCTAATGCATTGATTTAGTGTGTATGACATATATTCTATAACCCCCTAACATCTAGACTAGCACGATAAATGGATAACACTATTACATTATCTAGATCTAAAAGACGCAGTAATCACTCAGATCTTTTAAAAAATCACAGAAAAGAAGCAGACTCCAATTTCTGATTTCCAATTTCACTATGGAGAAAAGGGAAGGAATAATTTGCCTCATGAATTTTATTTCTTGCTTTATATAATAATAATTGGATATTTCAGAAAAAATCAATATTTCAACAGAAGGTGAAAATTACAAACTCATTAGTTAGTCACAGAACTTTTATTGGAATTGTTAAATAAATAAAAATTGAGAGCTCATTTCCTCTCCAGAAAAACACACTAATTAAATTATCTTTTTTTAAAAAAAATAGAGATTTTGCTGTTAGCCTTTGAATGCATAGAAGTTGACTTCAATATTCTCTACTTGGTACTGTTGAAATTACCCTTCCTAATGTTGTGATAATATTAAGAATATTCTTTTTCTTTGATTAAATGTCTAGCGTTCTGCCCTATATTGATATTACCTATATAGTCGCTTTCCAATTCTGAAAACCTTAAATATGAATATTAGTCCATTAGCTGTCTTAATATCTCCAATTATTCAGAACAAATGTGCCAATCAATGCATGAGTGTGTGGGTATTTTTATGCCATCCATGCTCTAACCACATGCCTTACTCTGCAGAGTCTCAGCAACCCAATTAACATGGAACCTTTGGGAATTGTACTGTAGACTGATTTTCCCACAGGAACTCAAGGACAACGCTGGTGTTGTTGTAGCTCTATATAATAGCAGAAATGCTTCTTAAGGGCTGAAAGTTTGTACAAATATAGTTGTCTGGCTTTCTCTCACTTGGATTTTAATTTTATGAAGTAACACACTGTGGGCTCCACTTCATGAATTTTCAGTCCAGAATAGAACTGTTGGGCGAGAGTCTTAACAGAGCTCAATCAATTCTCAGGGCTTGTCTGCCATGAAATGACTGCCTGATCCCTTTGGTTGGATCATGTTACCAGATTTTTCCCATTCTCTGCTGAACTAGTTTTATAGGCCTATATGACATCACTTAAAGGCAGAGGCACTGAAATGTTGTTTAAGGAGAGTCACACCCAGTATTTTACAAACTAAGATCAATTCCATGTTAAAACCAGGCTTGAGTTGAACATTGAAAAATGTACCGAGTCTTTAAAATAAATTATTTAAAATAAAAAATTGAGGGTTTGTTCAAATATATAAAAATTAACACAATGTTTTATAACCCAAATAGAATAAACCTTTCTTGCTGGGTGTTGGTGGCACACTCCTTTAGTCACTCTTGGAAGGTGGAGACAGGAAGATCTCTTTGTAGACTGGTCTACAAAGCAAGTTCCAGAACAGCCAGAACTACATAGAAAATCATGTCTCAAGGAACTAAAAAACAAACAAATGAAAAACTTTTCCATTAGAATTAAGGAGACTTGATATATATGCATGTGTATGTCATGACCCATGTGTATGTAAAAGACAATGGATGTCTTCATAATTGCTCTCTACCTTATTTTTCTGAGACAACTTCACCTATTCAGTGAGACCAATTAGCCAGTGAGGGAATTTGGAGAAAGTGTAGATAAATATTAATAGGTAATTCATTAGCAAAGCTGTGCTACCCATGAGCTGCACACCTCCAAATGTGTTGTGTAGGGTAAGAGAAGCCATTGTCTACATCTATTCAAACAGGACTTATTTGGAAAAAGAGATTTGACCATATTCAAAAGAGAGTGACTAGAATGATAAAAGAATTTCAAAGTCTGAAATATCCAAAATAGTAAAAGGAATTTGAAGTCAAGAAGACAGAAGGGATCCAAAATCATGGCCTCTAAACGTCTAAGATGAAACCCTCCCATTGTCCAAAGGGCATCAGTGAGATGCCTTATGTCTAGAAAGAGAAAGCCCACTGTGTAGATCAATGTTCATTGCATAGGGGTAGATGGTATTTGAGAGCCACTGTCTGCTACTACCATTGAAACAATTGAAACAGTCAAGATAGCTAGCGGGTGCCAAAACCAACAATTTGTGATCAGAAGCTGGCTGTGATGGTGAATGCTTGCAATCCCAGCAATAAAAAGTGCATGGGAAACTAAGGAAGAGAACTTTTTATCTCTCAAGCAGGGGTTTGTGGGGGACGGGGAGGGGGGAATGAGAAATGGGTTAGCCATGGGGTGTTGAAGTCTTACCCAGGGCTCACATTTCTGCCATTGCTAATTGGTATGGCTTGTTCTGAGACCACAGCTTGGTTCTACTGGGATTAATAATTTAGGGAAAACGTGGACATCCCATTAACTTTACCCCTGGCTATGCATGACTGAGTCCACAAGAACCATTGTTCTATTACCCCTTCTCTACACAAACCTCAGGTCTTTTTCCATGGGATTGTGGTGCTTATGTGATGTTCATGTACTGCTTCCGTTTGGTGTTCCCATTTTTATGAGTTTGTTCTGCTTGAAACAAAAAATGTTTAATTAATGAAGTTTAGTACTCCGTGCCTCTAATCTTATCTTTCCCAGAAGCCTTAGTGTTTTGATTTCAAAATTGTACATACTTGGTAATTTTTATTCATTTTATTTTTAAATAACTTTTAATTAACTTGGGTTTTTGATCATTTCATATATGAAATAAGCCATTTTGGTTATTATAACCTCTCCTAGCTCTCTATCACCTCAGTCACCCCCTACCTTATTTTCCTAAAGCCCCTTCCCTATTCATAGCCTTTGTCTTATTTTGTGCCTCAATAAGCTTAAACAAGACTGGTTGTGTGACTATGATCTTGAATCTGTCCTTTGTGGCTCAGTGGCTCATCTGTATATATACCCCCAAGGACAACAACATACCTGAGAATTATGGCCGGCTTGCTGTACTTGCTGGTCTGACATTTGAAAGCATCACAGTGATTTTGCTATTTCTGCTTCTTATGAAATGATCTAATAATCCGACATTAAGTTCCCCTTGATAGGATATGGTACAAAGTACATGTGAACCCTTAAGAGAGCTGGAAATGTTCAGTGAATGCCTCCTCTTCAAGCTTTTATATCTGAATACAGTGGGGTACACATAGTATTTTCTGCACACAGGATTGGTTACTACTAAACAAATTACTACTAAAACAAATAACTACAATGAATTGGAAATTAAAACCAGTTACCAAAATTTGCATAAAATTAGAGAAACCCACAAGGATATTGAGTATTGAATGATGATAGGGAATTAAGTATTTTTCTGAGTGTGATACCACTATGACCATCCAGGGGAATGTTCTTCACTTTTAGCAGATTCACACTGAAACTGAGGGGAAATGTGTTATTTGCAGCACATGGAATATTCAGCACACAACCCTTTTAAATTTGTTTAAAAATTTAGCAATGAATAAATGATAAAATTAACCTTAAAAGCTGAGTGAAAGGATTGGGAAGGGGTATTATTGTTAATTATATTTCCAGTTCAAATTGTGGTGTACTCCTATTTAGAATTGTGTATTATAGTTATATTCTTTGTGTAAATCACCCACACAGACACACACACACACACACACACACACACACACACACTCCTGTATTGACAGAGAAATAGACTAATTGAGATCAAGTTAAGGTCACAGCTGATACTGAAGCCTACTACACTCCTTAGTAGAAATAGTGAAATAGGTGTGGATTAATATCCAACCTAAGAAAAAAAGGATAAAACATAATCTAGGGGATGGTAACATTGGTGCCAAAATGAGCAAATAAGCAAATTCTTTTAAAACAATTAGTTAAACAAACAATCTATGAACGTTTGTATAAAATATTAGCTCTAAGGGATGCATGGAAAATCTTTCTGCCTGTTGGTGTTCTCTCCTAGAATAATAATCAAGTATCTTCTTGTTCACTTCCCTTCAGATGAGACTATGTCAAGGAAAATCTTTTTCTCAATTTAATCAAAATACTTCTAAGATTTGAAAGAATGTACTGTGATTAATAATAAAAGAGAGAAAGTCTCATTCAAGAAAAATACAGTATGCAGCATCTGTTAAGAAGCCTGGTTCCTCCTTCCTTTAGTTTCAACAAAGAGTGACTGCAGTCTGTCACCTCTGATGCTCTACCACAGCTGGAACCACAGGTGGGACTTTGCTTTTCCGTATTGTGGCTTGTCATCAAATCATGAATCTGTTACATTTACTCTCTTGGAGATACAGTGCATTTTATTTGCATCAATCTACAGCCATTTAAACATAAACTTATTTTAGGTGGGGATTTGAAAACAAAAGAGCCTGTCTATCAAAATTATAAGGCAAGTTGTTTGATTCTCATATATTTACTAAGAACAGGAATTTTATGTAATGGATTTACATTAATCTAAGATCAAAATTAACATTTTTAAAAAATGGTAATGAAAAACTGGGAATGAGGACCACCTCTAGCATTTCAATATGGCTGGTGGTAAACATCTGGGGAAGTGGGTTGGGTTCAAAAGACACAGTACAGACTGAGGGCTGTCACTACACATTTCATGTACCTGCTACACTCCAGACCAGAGAGTCAAGTTAATAGATGTCAAAGGCCACAAAACAGAAACAAATCATAACCAGACAGGTAGACAAATCCTGAGAATGAACAGTGATCGCCAAGATATGTCTATTATTTTAAAGTTCCTAATAACTGATCTCTGATGCTCTAAAATCTATGCTACTGGAGCTCTGACACCTTCAGTTATAAATCACAGCTGGCCACAGTTACAGTTTCTTAATGGTGTGCATGAAATGCTCTTAGGCCATTGTGACATCAGTTATTTGTCTCAGAGGAGCCTGTTGAAGGAGAAATGCACAAGGAAACAAAAGTGCACATGCACACATTCACTCTACACTAACTCTCCAAATTTCTGAAGAGAAAGAGGAAATGATTCCCCCTCTGCCTCTTTGTGACCTTTCGTTATTCCCAAGAGAGCTCTGAAAATCCACTTAACTAGATTTCAGCTGGACAAAATTGATGGTTAGGAAGAGAAGGAAGCATATAATATGATTACATGGGCCCCAATACTTCCTAGAATAGCCCTGTGCTGCAGATTACCCTAAGGAGATGTGTTGCTGCTGTACAATCCACACAGCATCTTATAATTACACCACCATTTGTCTCTTTCCTGCTTTAGATCTAACTGAGTTACTTACCTAACAGTCTCATTAAAATCCACTTTTTAAAAATCCATTAATCAGTTATTCACAGGCTTTTGTTCATCTCTGAAGTATATTCATCAGAAAAAATAGCCTCCATTTGCAATTTAATTGATAAGCATACTTATGGTGCTATCTGATAATACAAATGAGGATTTCTAGTTAAGTGCACCTTACATTTAGCAAGATTAAGATTATGTTTATTTTACAGTTCTTCCTTCAAATTTGATTTTCATGAACACACTAAAATAAAAACTAGGGATTATTTGTGTACTAATTGGCATTACCAAATATTGATACAATTAAGATTGATAGGAGAAATATAAGGGGGTCCATTACGTCTGAGTTTTAAATGAATAATTATATTTTTAATATAAGTATGTCCTATTTGTATGTACACATATATGTAAAATTGTTTCTGTAGTTTAACTTCGTGTCCCATATTTTTATCTTATTCAGACAATTACACAACCATATGTACATACATACAAATATACAAAGTTTAAACTACATTATTGTCTACTCAATAAAAGTTTCCCCTTTTTTCTAGAATGTTTTAGAAATGTTTTGTGTAGGGTCGGAGAGATGGCTCAGCAATTACGATCACCTGGCTGCTCTTCCAGAGGAACTTGAGTTCTTAGCCGCAACATGGCAGCTCCCAGGTGTCTGTACCTCCAGTTCCATAGGACTCAGTGCACTCTTCTATTCTCCACTGTGCATTGCATACATGCTTCTGCTCATATTAATCTGCCTGCCTCCCTCCCATCTTTGTGGTGTAGAGTAAGTCAAATAGTCCAGGAAAACATAACCCTCTCAAAATTAACTTTAACAATATCTGTAAAATCTTTCTTATCCAGAAAGCAACATTCATAGACTTCAGACATAGAATGAGTTTTTATTTGTTATTCAGCTTATCACAGGAAAAGGTTGACAAACTCAAAGTTGTTCTAAATTTTCACATCTGTAAATCAAGTTATTATTTTACTGCTTCTCGTATATTATACAGTAGCAGATGTTTTTAACTGTTTATTATATGCTAGACAAAGTATTGGGGATATTTTATTTCCTTTAATTGTGCTATGAGGCCAATTCTATTATTCTCACTTTCAGATAATGATAACGAATTATTAGAGGTTTTGTTTGTTTGTTTAGTATTTATTCAGTCAGGTATAACAACATTTTATAGATATTATTTCATCAGATTCTTTTAAAACTCCAATGACTAGAGAATGCTTCTAATCTGTAAACTTAGAAGAAGTTAAGTGGGCCTAAGGTCACACACTTGTAAGTGGAAGAGCAGAGGGGCCACTCTGATATACTGGATTCTGAGGATCACAGTATTAACCACTCACTACATTGAGGCACTAGTCTATGGTCATAGAGTTAACATGTATCAGGACCAAAGTTAGAACAAAAAATACCTATCTCCTCCAGTCACCAAGGTGGTTTTCCTAATGCAGTCTGGGCACTCAGAGATTCCCATTGTGTCAGTCTACTTGAGGGTGAATAGTACAACAAGCCTTTCTGGGTGATCTGGGTGTTGTCAGTGTTTTAAGCTACTGCCATAGCAGTGTCTGGTTAGTTTTTGTTGGCAATTTGGTACAACCAAAGGTGAACTGGGAAGGAGTCTCAAATTACCTAGATCTGACTGTTCTTTAGCCAAGTCTTTGAGAAATTGTCTTGATTTTAGATGGTTGTTGGGAGGGTCCAGCCTATTGTGAGATGTGTCACCTCTGGGCATGTGATCTTGGGTTGTATAAAAAGAAGAAGAAGAAGAAGAAGAAGAAGAAGAAGAAGAAGAAGAAGAAAAATGCTGTCCTAGCACCACTCAGAAGGAGTGAGATAGGAAGCACTCTTCCTCCTCTTCCTCCATTGTTTCTGCTCTGGTTCCTGTCCTGACTTCCCTCAATCACGGTGTATCACCTGGAAGTATAAACCGAAACAAACTCTTTCTCAAGTTTCTTTTGATCGTGGTGTTTATCATAGCAAATTAGAATGGAGAGAGACCCTAAACTTTCAGGAAGAAGCACACCGTGATGCAGAAAAAAAAAAAAAAAAAAAAGAATTCAAAGGAAGATTACTCAGGAGGTCAGTTATGTCCCTGTGTCATTGGCCCTGTGTCTTAAGGGCTCTGTGCATCTTGCAGCAGAAAGCTTGCAAAAGCCAATTGTTTGAAACCATTTGTTTGATACTGCTCTGGCTGACAAATGGTAATTAGCAGGATGTCTCAAATCTAACAATGACATCAGTGTTTTTGATAAGAGGACAGCAGGAAAGCTCTTCAGATTGTAATGCTTAGGATAGCTCCACTGTGTTCACTGGTATGATGATGAATGTAAGATGAGGGGAAGGAGAGAAAGCTAATGAGTGAATTTTCCACAGTCTAATAATACCCCATGAGAATATTGTAAGAAGGATCAATATTCAAAATATTTACAATTGGCTACATTATCACAAATTTGAAGGAAAATGTGTGTTTTAGAAAGAAAAGCAAGTATTTAAAATAATATAGAATTGTGTATATTTATAGGTATTGAAAAATCTTTAAAATGTGTATGCATGTTGTTTATCAATAGATACAAAAGGCATACATAATCAAGTCAGAACTTCAGAGAACTTGGCTCCTGATAACTTTTATGCTCTTGAGAAAGTGAAGTCCTTAGGCATTTCTTTACAAATTAGTCTTCCCATCCTACATTCCCAAGGAGAAGCATTCTGCCTCCCTCCTCTTCTCCTTCTTCTCCTTCTTCTCCTTCTTCTCCTTCTTCTCCTTC
>JADRCH010000131.1:1390195-1424529 GCA_019843965.1 Rhynchomys soricoides | reverse complement strand
CTCCTCCTTCTCCTTCTTCTCCTTCTTCTCCTCCTTCTCCTCCTTCTCCTCCTTCTCCTCCTTCTTCTCCTTCTTCTTCTTCTCCTCCTTTTTCTCCTTCTCCTTCTCCTTCTCCTTCTTCTTCTTCTTCTTCTGTTTCTTCTTCTTCTTCACTTCCTCCTCCTCCTCCTCCTAAGGGGCTTGGTCCTATGTTAATGAGATAGCTTACATAAGGAATAGGAATAGAGACACCCTCCTAAGTCATCGCTGGGGTGGGGGGGAAAGGCTGGAGACATGTTCTCAACTCACAGTCTTACCATAAATAAAATGAGGTGCATAGGTGATCCCAGCACTAAGCAGGCTGAAGGAGGAGATGGAGATCTCACTCCTCCATCACACACCTCCTTTCCCCACTACAGAGCAAGACTCTATCTCAAAAACAAATAAGCAAACCAAGACCTCTTAAAGTAACATTTTAAATTTCAAACTTACAAATTTGGTGTCTAGATCATTTACCTGGCCTTCTGAGATAAGATTCCTATGTCTCCCAGCACATTGGGTGGAACTGTTTTGGATTTCATAATAGATTTTGCAGAAGAAGCTGGAACCTCAGGTAAAGAGCATTTGTCTCTTCTTTTTGTTCTTACACTGAGAGTGGTTTCCCAATAAATCTGCCTTTATATGCTTTAATCTGACTTGAATTGGCTCATTTCACCAGTGGGAAAAGAACTTATCACTCATCTCATATTGGAAATCTTGTCTTATAACTATGAAAATACTAATATATCCTCTCTATATATATATGTATGTATTTTTATACACACACACACACACACACACACACACACACACACAAGCGTCTCTCGTTCATCTTGAGTTTTTCTTTTTACCCCTGGCAGCTTCTTTCTTCTGCTTCTGTTTGGCTTTTTCGTGTCTGGGTTTCTTCAGAGCTCAGCGATCTTTCATGAGCTATTCCTATTTTTAACCAGAGTCCTGGAAGGCTGATTGAGAACTCTGTTTGGAATCAGTGCTGCAGTCTTGTGAGGATCATGCAGGGACAGCATGACACAGAATGTCTTGAACTTTGTTTTCTTTTGGGGGATGGTCAGTTTTCTCACAAAGAGACACGTGTTTGCAGGGCTGAAACTGATGATACTGTTGATAACAAAGGTCATCAGTTGTCCCTTCTTTTCTGTGTTGTGGAAAAGGTGCCATCTGTTTCCTGCCAATATTGTGGTTGATAAGGTTTTGACTGCCCCAGAAATCTCTACTTCAGACCCCTCTAGTTCCATTTTATTCAATGACTTTGCCACAGATCAAGTGGGGAAACAAAAACTGCTGCTTTTAAAGTCATGTAATAGTGAAATAAGAGCTCAAGTTATAGAACTGAAGATACTGTGCATGTATTCTTTTTCCCTATACCTTCTCTACCCATTGTTACAAGAAATTTATAAAAGGTAGTTATTTGGATTGTGGTCCTACACCAGATCTGAAGAAGCCAGACCAAATCAGAATAGAGTCACTCATGAGGATGGGCACACACTGTCAATTATGAAGACAGTCCGTTACTTTTTTTTTTTTTTAAGTGCAGGGAGGAGAATATGCTAGTCCAACTCAGAATGGAGGCACCATGTTATGTGAACAACAAAAAAGAAACCAAGTAGAGGAGCTAGGCAGATGGCTCAGTTAGTAAAGTGACTGCCATAAGCATCAGGACCTGGATTTGGATCCCTTTAAATAGGCTGTTCCTTGGAGCTCTCTGGCTACATGATATAGGAGCATCAGTGAGGTTCAGATTAGATAAGAGACTCTGTCTCAAAAAATAAGGTAGATAGCAATAGGAGACATTCCATGCTAATCTAAGACATCTATATGCACAGGAATGATATGTATGTACATAACACACACACACACACACACACACACACACACACACACACACACCAAATCTTACCAAACCTAGAAATGGACCAGCTTTCTGTAAGAGAGAAGATTCACAGCACCAGTCCCATGAGGGTACAATTACTCTGGCTTTGCTTTGGAGCTGTAGCAACCATGAAACCTTCAGTTGGATTTTGTTAAGTTTCTACTACTTTAGTTCCTTTCTTTTTCCTCTCCTTTTCTTCTCTTCTCTTCCTTTCTCTCTCCCTCCTTTTATCCCTCCCTCCTTCCTTCTTTCCTTCCTTTCTGTCTATAAAACCAATCCTCTCTTTCTACCCAGTTTATCAGTGTTGTGAAATTAGAAGCCAACAATTAGATCACAGTGATTGTTCTAAAAGCTTGAGTCTCCCCGAAACTCAGACCAAGGCTTAGTTCTTTACTGTGTCAGTGCTGGGAGGTAGAGCCACCCAGAACTGTTTGGAGCTTATGAACAGATACACACTATCTCCTGACAATGAGTTCTCTCTCTGTAGTCCTAGATGAATTACCACCACAGTGTGGTGTCCTAAAGCAATGCTACCTCTTGTGTTCTTTCCCTTTACACTCAGTGCCTTGCCCTGCTGCTTTTCTGCCGTGCAAGCCCTTCACCAGAAGCCAGGTAGCTCTGCTCACACTTGGACTTTTGATCTCCAGAACTGAACCGCTTTTCTTTATAAATAACCTAAACAAAGACCAGACTTAGACAATCATTAAACTTAACTGTTGACATAGTTTGATCATTTGTATTGCTATTATAATATCTGGATAGATTCCTTAGACTGTTGATATTTAGGAAACGACTTGTGGAGAGAAAAAGGTAATAATAGAACCTGAACCTGAATTTCCAAGTTTTACCTTCCCTTCAGTGAGCACATATAATTTCATATATCATTTACCTTGCCTTTCATCAGAATATTAGAACTAAAACCAGAAAGCGGCTTATTGATAGGGCTGTAGCAAAATGGGTATTATATGAAGGTAAGCTTGGACTAATTTTTTTTCATTATTGCTTTGATAACATAAACATGTCTGAGTATTTATGTAAATAAACTAAAGTTTATGTCCTAACACTGAAAACTAGTTATATTTTTTCACACACCGACTTTTCTATAGACAAAGTACAGTACGTTTGAAAGTATTTTTCCATCAAATAAAAAATAGTACAATGTTTCCAAGTGTCTCCTGTTTCCACCCACTAAAAAAATTCCATTGCTACAAAAAAGGAGCACTTTCCCCCTCAAAAAACATTTCATAAATTCCAACGTAATTTTTTGTTTTGTTTTGTTTTTTACTTTCATAATTTGCCAGAGTGAAGGGTAGGGAAATCATGCTTTATGCACTGCTATGCACCACAATAATTATAATTTGAAAAAAATAATATTCAGTAAGCAGGAAATAGAATGCCAGGTATTTTATTCATAACCACCATTTTAATTCCTGCCTGGCACCTTTGGGACAAAAAAGCAAAGTGGGCAGTTTCTCTTAGCATGATAAGTCAGATTCCATCCAAATTTCCTGCAGAGCCCAAATTAGCAAATGATATCATTTGCTACAGTTCACTGTTCATTATCAGTCTCCACACAGTTCTTAGCACTTGGGTTATGCAGGGTTCCATAGTCTTTAAAGCCACACTTAGTTTGGGATGGCAGTGCCCTACATACTGGCATAAACAATATGCCATTGTTCTGAGTTGTTGAAAAGAATTACCTACATGTTCTCAGTACCTTTGTTTCTGGCTCCAATCAGAAGGCCCAGAACAGCAGCAGCACACTACTAGGTGAGCCTCCCTCTGTCTGGAATAAAGTGTCCTTTGACCTCCCGTTGTCAGAAACCTGTAACTTCATGCTGACTGCCTGCTCTGACACACCCCAGCTGCTTTTTACCAACAAGGACACACCTTGGAAAAGCATTCCGGATGCTGGGTCACTTTTTCCATGTTATAAAATCTTACCATGTAGTTATGATGTGCTTGTTGTTTAAGCAATTACACAAAGCTCCAATGAATAAAGAACAATTCCTTGTTTATCCTTAAGAGGGGCAGCTGCAGAAAATGGAAAGAAACAGCTAAAAATATTCAAATATAAACTATGCTTTGCCAAATAACTCATTCATTTACGAAATGTAACTTGCAAAGAGATTTTTATCTGGTTGGCTGTAGAAACAGCTCAGTTGATAAAGTACTTGCCATGTATTCTGAGTTTGATGCTCAGCATCCAATTACCTACACAAGAAGCCTGGTAACATGTGCTTATAACCCCAGCTATAGATAGGAAAGTATAGGAGGACTACACTCGGGGATCCCAAATGTTAACCAGCCCTATTGGAACAGCCCCAGGTCCAATGAGAGACCTTGTCTTGTCCTTAAAATGGTGCACAGGGCATGATTTGCTACCTACACACGCACAGGCACACACACACACACACACACACACACACACACACACGGAAGGGGAGAGAAAGAGAGAGAAAGAGAGAGAGAGAGAGAATGAATTACTTTTTTAAAAATTCAGATTCAATTTGTTTCCTATGAAGTAAATAGAGGGAGGGAGGCAATTTGGAATGATTTAAACTTGAGATAGTCAAATGGAATGATTTAAAACTAAATGTGCAGAGTTCTACCTTTTTCTTTGGTTTTACTGAAGATGCTACATCTACAGTAAGTGGTTCTATTTAACCTAGAGAGCGCCCAGGTTGCATGGTGCATGCACAGTAGTGCACTTTTCCACATACTTGATTTTTTTGAGACAGTGTAGCCTCGATTTCCTTCAAATTCAAGTCATCTTGTCTCAACCTGAAATGTGCTGAGATCATAGGTGAATGCTACTTTGTCTTTGTGTGTGTGTCAGTGCTGTTGCACATGTGTACATTGTTTGTGGAAAGTAGCAGTAGGTATTGAATAATTTTTTCAATTGGCTCTCCACCTGATTTTTGGAGATAGGGTAGTTGAGTGAATCTGAACTCATCAACCAGCTAGACTGGCTGGTGACCAAACCTCAAGGCTCTGCTGTCTTCATCTCTCAGCACTTAAATTACAGGCACACACTTTAGGGCCTGGCTTTTCATATGGAGACCAGGATTCTAAACTTGAGTACTCATGCTTGTGTGGCATGCACTTTACCCACCAAGATGTCTCTCCTGCCACACCCTGACTTTTTGTTAGGAAGGAGAAAATTATTCTGTGGTTTGGTTTTATTTTTCTTCTTATACTTTCAAACCCACTTAGACTCATTGGGGACTATGGCAGACACACGTGAAATCGGTTTGTCCAGGCCACATAACTCTGATACTATGGGACTAGCATTTGTCTCTGAGTTAAATAGACAGCTATGTTTCTTCTTTTTTGCAAGAAATCTCAGATTGGGCTGTTTGGAGAAGATTTGGGGGAAATACACAAACCCTAGAGATAAGCTAATTCTGTGCTAGGTTTCCTGTTTGAGTACAGTGGATTTTTATCCATTTAGATTAAATTAAAAGTCTTCAATACTGGTCAGTGCAGTTGCCAGGATCAACTGAAATCCAGTCCTGATAAGGACACAGAATTACAGTCCATCTACACTGTGCAAATGGAAGTTGTGTCAGAAAATGTGAGGCCTTCCCAGGATTCCTAGCAGTTAAAGGCAAATATGATCCTAGGGAGAAGGCTGCGGATGCCAGAAAGAAGACTCAGCCATTAACAGGAGGAGGCTGCCTTTCAGGGGAGTGCAGCACCCAGGCCTTTTCTCTTCTCTAGATGGAGTGGAGCTGTCACAGCACTCTGAGTACTCAGTTTACCTGTTTGGGGTACAGAAACAGTTTGAGGTGCTGTGTACCTGTTTCCTCCAGATTAGATATGACCATGGGTTCCATAGCAGTTTCCTGTGAGATCAACATTCCATTATCCAGAGAAGCTTACCAGGAAAGGAAACAAACAACTCAAATAGCTCTAGGAAATCCCTGAAACTGAGCAGATTCACTAGGCCCCTCTCTCCCTAAAAGTATATAAGCAATGAATTGAATAAAGACTGTTGAGAGACACTCTTGGATAAGTTCAACTGTGTAGAAGAAGCAGAGCTCAGCTGAACTGCTTAGAAGAAACAAAGACCAGCTGAGCTTCTTAGAAGAAGTTCAGACCAACTGAATCACCTGAGGAAGATATTCCATCCTGTTGAGAGCTGCCTGTGTGTGTGCTGTACAGTGAGCTCTGGGTTCTAGCGTTTGTAAACTGTCACCCATGCTAGAGTATGTTTTGATGATGCAGCTGTCCTTGAGTCATTTCTGTTCCTGTTAACTAACTACTCTCTCATATTCCTGTAAGTAACTCCAATAAAATTCATTGGTTCATCAAACTGGACTTTGATGCAATCATTACTGTGGTCTGTTGTCAGTTCCCTAACTAGAGTGGGTAGACACTTATTAACATGTCCCCAGGAATAGTTGTCACACAACATCATTGCTTTCTAGAATCAGAGCAGTTGTGATTACCCACAGGAGATCCACAAGAGGTCTGGCTCAGTATTCCCTCTTGGCTCAGAAGAATATTGTCAGACTCCTACCCTTCAAGAGGTTTTATAAGGTAAACAGTGGACTGGGACTCAGGAGCTTTGGGGAGTATAGCTGTACTTACTAGTCCAGTGAGCCTTTTCAATGTTGCAATTTTTCTTCAGCTATCCATGTTATGGGTGTGGTTTGTTACTGGTGTGTCTTCCTGTAAGTTGCTTAAGAGACTTTTTATGAGTAATTGCTTTTGAATCCATAAGTAACTCCAATAAAATCATTGGTTCTTCACACTTGACTTTAACAAAACCCTTTCTTTGATGTGTTGCAGTCTTTTCTATCTGGGATAAACAGACATTTCTTTGTAGCTCCATAGAAAAATTCATGTGACTAATGGACTATCTAGCAGGTAGGAGAAAATTAAAACTATTTCTACTTCTATTTATCTATATAGTGAATGAAGTCTCTTGGTATATGCGTTTCTAGATGGAGTTGATATAAGAAACCCCCCCCAAACAATAATCTCTTTAATATTAGTGTGATTGTTTATCAGAGCTAAGACCAGAGCATTGTAATGACATGCTAAATTGGACACTGACTATTTTGGCAATTAACTCCCAAACCAAATCAACTATCTAATTGCTGTATGCCTCAATCATCAGTCGCGATACTTTTATTTGAAAATAATAGACTATCATGCAGAAACGTATAGCAATCAGCCTGTAAGGATGGTGCTTCTGTGAACTTTCAAGTTAGAAGCTCAATTATATCAGCTAAGATTTTATTTCTATGGTTTGCCCTCCTCTAAGTACGTATGCCATCCCCTCCTACCTCCCTGTGGTCACAAACTGGCTGCATCAACTTCAAATATCATGTGATTACATAAAAATATCTACAGGCTAGATGGACAGTGGTGAGTGTGTCTCATGTCATGTGCTATTCTTAGAATCACTGACTTCTAGATTCAGTATCCTGTCTCAGAGGCTGACACTGCTCTGCTAGCCACTCCACCAATCTCTACCCAACAGGAAAACTGATGACATTTTCCCTCATCTACCCTTCCTCACACAAAGACTGAGGAGGACTTATGTCCTTAATAAATGAGTGCAATCCACCGTACACTACCAATTTAATTTGCTGTAACAGAAGACATGATTTCAATGGAAAAAGATATAGTCTACAGTTAAATAAATACTGTAGGACAATAATCTGTTCATACCATTAAGTACATTCAAGTGAAAAACTTAGTTTATTTTTAAAAATTCATTACATTTATTTATATATTTATTTATGTATGTGGGGGTGGTACATGTCATAATGTGTGAAAGAATTGATCTCTCTCTAATGTGAGAAATGGAGTCACACTCAGGTTGTTCAGCTTGCTGACCAGTTTTACCTGCTATCTCTTCAGCCCTCCGCACCTAGTTTAACAAAACGAACAGACCCATGGAATGTTAAGGGGAATAATCATTTTCCTTCTAAAATATGTAATTGCAATTGAATTTGATGATGTTTTGAGAAAAGACTTCTCAATTAAGAATAAGGTTTGTTTATTACCTTAGTGCTTATTGGAGGAGGTGTGACTAAGCCATGGAAATGAGTGAAAACAGCCACTGCATGTCAGGGACTATGACTTGGAAGTAGAGTCTTCAGCTCTTTTATGAACAGCACTGAGAAGATCACACAGATGTGCCTCAGAAAGAACTGATGTGCTTTCAAAGCACATGTCCTTGGAGTTTTGTAAATCCTCAGGTCATTTTTTTTCTTTTGGAAGATAGTTTCTGTAATTTTTAAAAACAAATTCCAAAAGTAGAATAATTTTAAGAAAAGTTAATCACTTTATTGAAAGCAACACAATTTTCATAAACTTACTTTTAAAAACTCTGAGAAATTCAGAAGCTTCTAATAGTTTACATGGTTGACATATATTGAACAAAATGAGAAAGAATTGTTTTACAGTGGATATTAGAGTTGCATGTATCATATTCTATAGGAAGCACAGCTTAGTGTAAACATTGGAGAAACCAATATTGTCAACTCAGGCTTATATTCTTCAAAGTAACAGAATGAATGACACCGGGCCACCTATAATGCGAGTGAAAGTGGTCAAATAATCTGGTGATCCTTTGCTATTCTATTAGGAGCCTGTCTCCACCTGAATCCCCTCAGTATACTGAGCATTACTTAGGCCCAATCCCTTGTCTCTTAGTAAATAGAACTCATGTCTATTAAAAAGTCCCTGTGTACTTTGCATCCTCTGTCAATAGAATCTATCTTTATGCTTACCACTGATCCTTCCCTAGGCCCTAGCTCTGAGCTTAGCTTATCAGCCAGTGTAACTAATTCTTACTGTAAAAGTCACAGGTGCTTTGCTACCTTGTTGGGAAGTTTCCTTTTTTTTCTTTTGCTAGGAAGTTTCTATGCAAAGCAAGAAAGCTGCGCCTAAACTTTTCTGTGATAATTGCCATGTGGAAACCACTTCCCAAAGTTTTACTATGCTTAAGTGTGTAAGAATAAACCAGGGGCTGGAGAGATGGCTCAGAGGTTAAGAGAACCTACTGCTCTACCAGAGGTCCTGAGTTTAATTCCCAACAACCACATGGTGGCTCACAACCATCTGTAATGGGATCTGATGCCCTCTTCTGGTGTGTCTGAAGACAACTATGGTGTATTCATATACATAAAATAAATATATAAATCTTAAAAAAAAAAAAAAAAACCACAAAATCATACTCTGGAAGTCATGATCCAGTGCCTGCAAAGATGGTACTGACTTGAGTTTTATCCTTCACATTACATGGATTGCCGCTGCCCTGCTGGCCATGAGATTTATGGGGTCCCCAACAATGTTCTGAGTATATTTTCTGTGAAGACCATCTGTAAAAATTGGAAATTAGTGTACTTTGCAGGTATGTTTTCAACAGAACTGTTTTTGATTTGTTCTTTTTTTCTGATCTATTTTATAGACATTAATTTTCCTTTCTGGAAGATACATTGGTAAATACTAAAGCAACCTATTCACTGTGCAATTTTTCTTTTGATTTCCATACCATATGGAAATAAAAGGCATTCCACTCTACATACAGATGTTGAAGTGGAGAGATGTAGTCTGCAAGATGAAAAGTGGCTAAATTAGATCCTGAAGCATATCTTTTCAAATTCAATAATTGTTTCCTATTGAATAGTAAATGTGCTTTTGACTAGAATAAGACATTGAGTAGCTAGAAATGCATGTTTTTAGTCTGTAAATGTTTACCAGGGAGGACGATGAGAGAACTTTTAGAACTGCCATTAACTCCTTAGATATGCAGAGCTCAGAATATGCAACCCTGGAGAGATCCATGTGTGCCTCACCATGGTGTGATGATGTGAGCCTCTCTCAAAGTCTGCAGCATCCTGTTTAAACTTTTGTTCTCCAAGGGCTGGAGAGATGGCTCAGAGGTTAAGAGCAATGACTGTTCTTCTAGAGGCCCTGAGTTCAATTCCCAGCAACCACATGATGGCTTACAACCATCTGTCATGGGAAAGAATCAGATGTCCTTTTCTGGTATATCTAAAATGTAGCTATAGTGTACTCATATACATAAAATAAGTAAACAATTCTAAAACAAAACATCAACAACAAAAAACCCCTCTTGTTCTCCAAAACAAAGAGCCAAATAAACCTCTTTTCTTTATAAACTAAAAACAAATAAAACATAACAATAACCACACATAGAAAAAAAAAAACCAGAGAATATGTCATACTAATATATAATACTTAGGCACCAGGTTGGTGATATTTATTCTAACAAAATAGGGTTAAGAGACACCTAGAAGGTTAATAAATCACGATCCTTAGTGTGTCTGTGAAGGTATTTTCCAGAGACAGTTAACTAAGGGGGAAAGGCCCATCCTGGAAATGGGGTATAACATCTAAAAGGTTCAAACAAAATTGAAAAAAAGACAGATAAGATCTTCTGGACTTTGCTTCCCATCCACCATCAGGTGACTACTTTGCTCTACCAAGGACCCTTCTGACATAACACTCAGTCTTTCACATCTCAGAAATAATAAAGCTTATGAACATGGACTGAAACCCCTGAAATTCAGAACAAGACACACTATTCCCTCAAGTTGTGTTTCTTCAGTGTTTTGTTACACCCGTGGACATAGAAAATCAGCACTGGGTGTTCTGAGCTAAAGGCATTTTTAAAAGTTAAGCATGAGAAGTTTACTCTCAGCTCTTTCTTTTGAGAGCTAGAGATTAAACTCTCACATGGCAGATATCCAGCCAAACCCAGGAAGAAGCAACATATCTATCAAGGATGGGAAGTTAAACTGTGTGAAGGCAACTTTTATCTTATTAGTCATTTATATACATGCAACCAACTCCAGTATTCTAACTCTTCCTCTCTACAGCTTCATGATGTACAGCTTCATGCAATTGAGGATGAGGATTTAACTATGCTTCCTTGCATCTTCATTTTCCTAAGAGGCCCATAAAATTACATTCATTTGCATGATTGTGTCTGGTTAATATACTTTCTCTCAGGTTAATTCTTAGACCAAGACTCTAAGAGAGAAGTAAAATTGTTTCTTCTTCTAGATTTCTATTTTGTCTGGTGAAAGATTGAAAACAGTTTTAGGATCTTGATAAACATTACTAGAGATCTCCCTTCAGTGGCCTACATTCAAGAAAAGATATTGTCACCAGAAATCAGGATATTTATGCTCCTTTTGTTTTAGCAATTGACTGATTTTAATTAAAAGAGCAATGATGAATTTGGCACATGATGGCTATGTTAATTAGTTTTGATTGTCAAATTGAAGGGATTTGAAATCACCTAGGAAATGCATCTCTAGGATTATCCATGAATGATTTTCAGAAAAGTTTAATTGAGGAAGAATTTGCCTCAAAGGTAGGTGGCACCATCCTATGGGATCAGAGACTGAATGAAAAGAGAAAAACAGAAGTTAAGCTATGCCAAATACCATCTTCTCTCTCCTTTGGGAGATAGAATGAGACTAGCTGCTTCGTGCTCCAGCCTCCATGATTTTCACCATGAAGAATTGTACACCATTTTTAATTTTGACACAAAATAATTACTTTCTCTTAAAGTTGCTTCTGTGGGATTACATCAAGAAGAAAAGTAACTAATACAATGCTAGGGTTAGGTAATCTTTCATGGAAAAGAAACGGACTAACATCTGTGCATCATTGGTAGAAAGTGTCAAATGAGAAAAGAAAACACACATCTTATATAATAGGCTGCACAGCAACAACAACAATGACAAAAATAATAACACCTCCCATACACAACATCCATGAACTAAATTTGTAACTACTAATAAGTACAGGAGTGACAGGTCTGATTTCCAGTCTTATTTCTGATACCAACTTTATGATCTTAAAGAATTACTTTTTGCTGGATCTCAACTTCTTTTCATAAAAAAAAAGCCAAACCAAGACCAAACCAAACCAAATCAAACCAAACCAAAACACCACCACCACCAAGACCACCACCAACAAAAACATTGGATTAGAAACTTTCCAAAGGCCTTTAGTTCTAAAGCTTTAGGGTTTTATTCTCTTAGAAGCCTTCAACACCAATCCTCATTATGTGCTTTGTTACTCACAACTAGTTTTTAAGTATCTTTCAGCTTCAGTGATTAGAAGTAATTAACTAATCCATGGGCTTTCTGCTATGCCCAGAAGTGTGTTCCATATGAAATTCAGATGTTGAAGCCCTGCCCTACCCACCAACTGTGGCTATATTTGGATAATCCAAGTTTTATGAGGACATGAAATTGGTCTTTTGATCTCATGCCATTTGTTGGGGGTTGTTCGGGTGCTGCTTGTATTCATATGCTAAATTCTGCACCCCAAGATCTGGTTGTCCCAAATTAGCAAATTCCCATGTACACCAGCTGTTGTTTTGCAAACCTTACTCCCTGATTTAAAACTACTGGTTAAATAAAAATGGCTATAACCAATTACTGAGCAGAATAGAGAGAGCTGGAGTTTGACTTACCAGACTGGGGCAGGGCACAGGTAGGGACCATGAGGGAGAAGGGAAAAGAAGGGGGGGTGGTGCAGAAGATGAGAACACAAGATGAGAAAACAGTATCTCTTCATTAGTCAGGTAGACCAGAGCACATACTGGGACACAATGAACTCCCTAGGACACCAGACTGCTAGAGCAGAAATAACCCTGGAAGATTCAAATAGCAAGTATCTGGGGAAGCACAGTTGGGGAGGTAGCCAATTTCACATTAGAGAATTAGATTAGGGGTAATCCCAGTAATTGCACAGAGCCTAATACATAAATCATAGTCTCATTCATTTGAAGCTAGATGGGAATAAGCATAATTCATATTATTTTTACAGCCATTAGCATATTCATAAAGAATACCAGAGAGCTCATTCTCTGCCATGTGAGGAGACATTGAGAAGGTCTACAAGACAATCTTCATTAGAAATTGAATTGGTTAACACCCTGAATACAGACTTCTGGTCTTAATCAAAACTACAAGAAATAAATTTCTGTTATTTAATCCACACAGTCTATGTTTTTTTAAAGATACTCATAACTACTAGAAGGGTATGTCTGCAGTAGTGAGTGATTAAAAGAGGGTTGAACATGACATCTCTGTCCTGGGGTTCCCACAGAACAGTAGGCTTCTGCTCAAAAGTAGATGAGCAGTATCCATGCCCTGTGCGTGGTGCTTCTTTTTCTCTGGCATTTGCCATTGTGTATATCACACATCATGTGTATTCCCAGCTTGTGTAGGAGTCCAGCTTTGTGGGACCATAGCCATTTAGTCATAACTTCATTTGTCTCCTCCAGGTGATCCTGGCACCCACTTCAAACTTAGTAGGGTAAACACAGTCATTAAGACAGTCAGCTGAGCATTTTGTGCCATGCCTGGACTGTTTCTTATCTGACATGTTAACAGTGTTTGAGAATGTCCAAGTCCTTTCTTGTTAGCCATGGTACACCTTTGTTTAGTTTGGCATGCACCTTCCTTATTTCTGCCTTAGGCATGGGCATTCTTCACCTCAGTGATTCTTCTGCCTGTAAAATCATAATTACTGGTATTCTGTCCAACCCTAGATTTGTCTACCTCTGTACTTTCTATTTTGGTGACTGGTTCTCATACACTGAAATATCTTGATTCCCAGGCCAAACCTAAAGTAATTTAAAAGGAACTTGTCTCCCATTTTTGACTAGGATATACATTGCTTCCTTCATTTGTTCCTCCTTTCTATAGGGCATAATAGTTGGCAAGGAGGATTCAGCCAAAGGTTTCTAGAATGAGCTCATTTCATGAGTTAAAAATAACCTAGATCTAGTAGAACAGCTGGATACTTGACAGAGATTACGTTGGTGGCAGAAGGGGAAATTGGACTCAGGACTTAAGTTACCTTGGGAGTTTGAGAAGACAGAGGAGACCTAATGGAAAAGCAGAGCTCTGGTGTGATGAGCTGAGGTACACACCTCAACACAGCCCCAGACACAGATGAAGGGAGTCTCCTGGGCTCTAAAAATGGCAGATGGAAAGTCAATAGTGTAGCATGAACAGGCAGAGCCACCTCTATGTAAACGCTGTGGGCCTTGCAACTGCAGAAGCATGTCCTGCAGGAGGACCTAACTGAGGACTGCCTAAGAGACCAGGGATTGCTAGTGCAAATAATGCCAGCCAATCAGGAACTGCTGTTTAGAATAGATACTTTCTTGGGACCAATGGGGGCGTGGGTGGAGGGTATTAAAGGAGCTTGCAGCAGTGCTCAGACGCTTGCTGCAGCATTTCTTACCTGCAAAAAACCAAAATAAACACAAAAAAGAGCTGAGAGCTCATATTGTAATTCACAAGCAGGGGACAGAGAGGGCACTTAATGACAAGTGGTATTTGAGGCCTCAAATTGTATTCTCCTTCAACAAGGCTATGCCTCCCAATTCTTCCTAAACAGTTCCACCAAGTGGGGACCAAGTATTCAAACCTGAGCCTATGCTGCTATTTTTCTGCCACAGGAAGTGTAAGATTTCCTGGAGCTGGAGTTATAGTTAGTTATATAAGCCACCTGATATGGGTACTGGGAACTGAACTCCACTCCTCTGCAAAAGCAATAAGTTCTCTTAGCCACTGAGCCATCTCTTCTGTTATTCTTTCTTTCATTTAAAAAATTTATTTATTTTTATTGTTTAATCCCTTTTTGCAGTCCAGACTCCATCCTCCTCCCTGTCCATCCCCCAATGACTGCTCCCCATCCCATATCTCCTTTCCCCCCCTCTCCAAGAAGATGTCCTCATACCTACCCCCACCCCCAGGCCTCCCCAGTCCCTGGGGCCTCAAGTCTCTCAATGGTTAGGTTCATCTTCTCTCACTGAGGTCAGACTATGCAGTCCTCTGCTATCTATTTGTCTGGGGCCTCATATCAGCTGGTATATGCTGCCTGGTTGGTGGCTCAGTGCTTGAAAGATCTTGGGGGTTCAGATCAGTTGAGACTGCTGGTCTTCCCATGGGCTGCCTTCCTCTTCAGTTTCTTCCAGCCTTTCCCCCAATTCAACCATAGGGGTCCCCAGCTTATGTCCATTGGTTGGGTGCTAGTATCTGCATCTGACTCTTTCAGCTGCTTTTTGGGCCTCTCATGCTAGGCTCCTGTCTGCAAGCACACCATAGAATCTGCCTTAGCAAAACATCCTCTCACAAGACAGTTTCCAGAAAAACATTACGTGACACAACTGAGTCTTCAAGGAAACCAGAACCTTCCACATCAGAGACACCTACACATCTGTGATTATCATGGCTGTATTCATAACAGCCAACTTATGGAACTAACTCAACTGTCTATCAATAGAAGAATGAATAAAGAAAATACAATGTATGTATGACATAGACTTTTTATTTAACCAAAACTTACGACATCTGCATGAAAGTAGAAATTATTACGCTAAGTAAAATAAGCCCAACTCAGTTCAGAAAGAAAAAAATACATCATTTCTCTCTAGGGAATCTAGAGGGCTCTATTCAAATATTCATGAGAGAAAACAAGAACAAGAGAGAGCACACTAGAGATGGGAAGAGAGAAAAGCATACAATTATAAAATGAATTAGATGGAAAGGGACAGTGAATAAGACAGAAGAGCAGAGTGGGGGACTATTTGGAAGAAGAAACAAGCAAGACCTGCAGGCAGAGAAAGAAAGATGGATGAGGATAATTGGGGAAAATAAGAACAAAGTACAATGACATAAATGTTTGAGAATGTTATAGCAAAACCCATTACTGAGACTATTAACTAAAAAATTAATAAAATGTCTTAATGGATGGATTTATAAATGCACTTATTACTGCTAACATACAAAATACTTGAAAAATGGACATATTTGCACATCCATATAACAAACAAATTCTTGTCTTAGTTACTTTTTATTGACATGACAAAAGACCTATGCCCAAGGCACCTTGAAGATCAAAGCATTTAACAAGGATGGGGGTGATTTGAATAGGAATGGCTTCCATAGACCCATGTGTTTGAATGTTTGGCCTGTAAGTAGGGGTGACCCTTGCACCCCTTTATTAGGGGTGACCTAATAGAGGGGTGTACTTGTTGGAGTAGGTGACCTATTAGGAGGGGTGACCTTGTTGGAGTAGGTATGGCCTTGTTGGAAAAGTATATCATTGTGGAGGCAGACTTTAAAGTCTCCTATGCTCAGGCCACACCCAGTGTGGGACACAATCTTCTTCTCCTGCTTGTAGACTAAGATGTTGAACTCTCAGCTCCTTCTCCAGCCCCATGTCTGTCTGTAGGCTACCATGCTTCCTCCCATGGCAATAATGGACTAAACCTCTGAAACTGTAAGCCAGTCCCAATTAAATGTTTTCCTTTATAAGAGTTTCCATGGTAATGATGTTTCTTCACAGCAATAAAACCCTAACCAAGTCAGGAGGCTTATAGTTTCAGTGGGTGAGTTCATGAACATTATGGTAAGGAACATGACAGCAGGCAGTCAGGAAGGCATGGTGCTGGAGGAATAGCTGAGAGCTTGTATCTGATTCACAGGCATAGAGAGAGCCAATTGAAATGGCTTTAACTTTTGAACTTAAAACCCCACATCTACTGATGCACAGTTCCACCTGCTGGGAACCAACCATTTCATTATACAACCTGATGGGGCAATTCTCATCCAAACCACCACAGTCCTCCTGCATTAGTGAGACCTTTCACCACTGTGATAGAGTGTGATTTCCGAGGTTTCAGTCAGTGGTTAGCTGACTCTAGTAATCTTAACTTTTATATCAGTCCACTGGGTCTGAGGCAAAGCTAAACATCATGGCAGAGGAAGTATGTAGTTGAAGAGGAAGCTCATCTCATCATAGACAGAAACTGCATAGGAATGTAGTAGAACTAGAGGAATCTAATATATAGAATGATAGAACAGGAGGGACCAGATCCAGATCATGCCCTTGATCTACTTTCTCTAGTAAGGGAAATCACCTCCAAAAATTCCCACTACTTTCTCATATAGCCCTACCATCTGGGACCCAGCACTCAAGTCAGGAGATTGTGAGATACATTTCTGACTCAAACTATAATGCTTCTACTATTTAACATTATTATTAAAACTACATTCAAAGCTGGGAGTGTTGCTTAGCGGTTGAACACTTGCCTCGTATGCATAAGGTCCTGAGTTTAATGTGAAGCAACACACACACAAACACACACACAAAACTGTGTTCTTAGTGACTGTCATTTTTAAATATATTTTTCATTCAATGATAAAAAATTCTTGTATATTTTTCTATTATCACTTAGACTCAATATTTATTTATTTATTATTTATTTATTATTTATGTGTGTATAGGAGGTGGAGGGGTATGTGTGGTGCATGCGTGATGTCCACAAAGGCTGGAAATAAAGCAGTTAAAGATGGCTGTGAGCTACCGCATAGGTGCTAAGAACTGAACTAGTATCCTCTGGAAGAGCAGCAAAAGTACCCTGCAAGAGTAGTAAGTGATCTTAAGCATTCAGATATGTCTCTAGTCCCACTTTGATAATATTTTGTAACAACTTAGGATAGCTAATTAGTTGTTCTTTGTAGCTTATCATACTAGGGTAGCTTTAGTGTACTTTTAAAATACGACATTAAAATTAAGGCAGGTGAGATGTTACCTCAATGAATAGCAGGTATTTCCCCAATTCTGTGTTTATTAATCAGTGTGATACATGAACTTTTATGCTTATGCTATGTTATAAGTCAAGGAGTCTATTGAGACTCATTAATATTCCATGTGTTTGATGAAATATTACAACTTCAATATTGTCTTTAATTTCTACTTATACGAAAAAATTAAAACTATATGTCTGTGATTAATGATACTGGTATGGTTTCCTTGGTATTTAAAATCAGAAGTGATCAAATAGAACGTGAATAATCATGTCTTGAATGGAGATCACTGTCAGTCACAGGTCACAGCAGGGGAAAGAGTTGAGTAAAGAATTTACAGGTAAATTGTATTTCCTATGGAATAGAGATAAAAATCCATACAGCAATGGAGAGCCATCTTTAGTAGATTTTTAGGAACCACAAACTTCACTTAAGTCTAACCATAAACTATAATGCACATTTGAAGAATAAAGCATTGACCGTTAACTGGATATTCAGAACAGGTTCCTGTTTTAAGAGAAGAATCACCTTATCCCTTGTAAGAGCCCCTTTTTAGTGTCACCTAAATTTGAATACTTGTTTTCTGTCCTTGAAAATAAAACTGTGGCCATCAATATTTTAGTTCCAATTTGAGCTTTGATGTTAGTGCATAATTTGCAGCTATGATTCAATAAAAACATATTGAGATTGTTTAGCTATGTCTGATGGGCTGTTGTTATCAATGGCTAACCCACTGTCTCTAACTCCAACCCATACTTTGCATTGGTATTAGTAATGTGGGGACCAGGAATCTGTGGACTGCATTTCTGCTTTACCACATTGGTCCTCTCTTTAGAAAGGTTTGGATGGTGGCCTCAAGGAAGAAGGGAGTTCTCCTGTGGACTTCCCACCTGCTCCTCTTGCTGTGAATATTAATTACCCAAGCAATACTTTACTTGAGCAATAGTAAACAATGGGCAGAGTGAATTGAATCCAATTTTCTGTTTTCTAATCACAGAAGAATGGACTCGATCCACAGTTACACAGGAGACAGTAGCCAGCTCTCAGAAGTCCAGATTCTGGCCTTACTAGGCATGTACCCTTTTCAGAGGCTGGGCCTCAACTCCATGTGATCCCTCCTCTGAGCTTCACTTTAGTCTCAAAGAGGGTAACATTATGCTTTCCATTGCTCTTAAATCTTTCAACCTTCTCTTTTAAAACTATTTTCTGTGCTGATAAGTTTTAGACCGGCTTATCCAACCTTTATATTAAGCTGTCTCTAAAAATAATGGGAATTCTATACTCAACCGTAACAGCCTTATTAGAAAGAAAAGGATCAAATGGTTCACTTATGAAAATCACTCAAATAGTAGGGCTAAAACTTTATAAAAGATCATATTTTCCTTAAAATGTTATATAGCTAAAAGTAGGCCAGGCTTAGTGGCATATGTCTCAGTTTACAAGAAGATTATTTAGAAAGACTGCCATGAATTCAAACCAGCCTGAGCTGCATTCAGAGACTCCATCTCAAAACACCAAGCCATAACACATTTGATGAAGAGACAGGTTATAGGAAAGTTCTCTCAAAGGTGGCTGAATCCAAGTTTTTCTTTATCTTAATGTGAGTTTCAGAATCTTAGTACAACTCCATTAATTGGTTCTGGTTACTTTCTTATGGCAGCACTATATTTTCCTTATTTTCCTGATTACCATAGCTTAATAGTAGATTGTGAAACTGTAAAGCATGATTCATCCAAATTTGTTTGTTTTCAAAATTTATTTGGCTGGTATGATTCTATGGCATATCATGTGAACCCTAATATCATTCTTGTTTATTTCTGAAATTTTGCACATTGAATATGCAGATCAATTTAGGAGTATTTCCATATGAATTATATAAAGTTTTCCAATTTATTAAACAAAATATCAAGATGCCATGGACTTAGGTCTTTCAAATTTCTTAAAGTTATATTTTGTGATTCCAAATATGTAACTTCAGAAGTTATTTCATTAAGATTTATTCTCAAATATTTTACTTTTTGCTATAATCAATAATATACAACACATAGATTATTATGCGATTTTAATTATACAGGACAACATAACATTGATACTTATTGATAAAGTGAAATATAAGACCACAGGAAGATAGTTTTGATGTAAAAGTAAAGATGTCATCATAATATGAACCTGAGAGAGTAGAAATGAATCAACAGAGACAAGAGTCAAAAAGATTTTTTTTCCTTCTTTTTAAAAAATTTCAAAAACTTTCTGTATCCATTCTTCATTTGGGGGACATCCGGGTTGTTTCTGGCTTCTGACTATTACAAATAAGGCCTCTATTAACATCATGGGGCACATGTCCCTGTGGTACGTTGGTGCATCTTTTGGGTATATGCCCAAGAGTAGTATTGATGGGTCTTCAAGCAGAACTATTTCCAATTATCTGAGGAACCACCAGATTGATTTCCAGAGTGGTTGTACCTGTTTATACTCCCACCAGCAACAGAGAAGTGTTTTTCTTTTTCTGCATCCTCACCAGCATGTGCTGTCACCTGAGTTTGATCTTAGTCATTCTGATTGGTGTAAGGTGGAATCTCAGGGTCGTTTGATTGGCATTTCCCTGATGACTAAGGACTTTAAACATTTCTTTAAATGTTTCTCGGATGTTTAGGATTCTTCTGTTGTATATTCTCTGTTTAGCTCTGTTCCCCATTTTTAAATTGGGTTATTTGGTTTTTTGGAGTTTAGCTTCTTGAGTTCTTTATGTTTGAATATTAACCCTCTATCAGATGTGGGGTTAGTGAAGATTTTTTTCCCATTCTGTAGGTTACCAATTTTCCCACTGACTGTGTCTTTTACCTTACAGAAACTTTCCAGTTTAATGAGGTCCCATTTATCAATTGTTAATCTTAGAGCATGAGCCTTTGGAGTTCTGTTTAGAAAATTTCCCCTGTGCCAATGAGCTCAAGGCTCTTTCCTACTTCCTCTTCTATTCGATTCAGTGTATCTGGTTTATGTTGAAGTTTTTGATCCACTTGGACTTGAGTTTTGTGCAAGTTGATAAATATGGATCTATTTTCATTTTTCTACATATAGACCACCAGTTAGACCAGCTCCATTTATTGGAGATGCTTTCTTTACTTCCATTGTATATTTTTGGCTTCTTTGTCAAAGATCAAGTGTCTATAAGTGAGTGGGCTTATTTCTGTGTCTTTAATTCTATTCCATTAATCAACCTGTCTGTCTCTGTACCAATACCATGCGGTTTCTATCACTATTGCTCTGTAGTATAGCTTGAGGTCAGGGATGGTGATTCCCACAGAAGTTCTTTTATTATTAAGAATTGTTTTTGCTATCCTATTTTTGTTTTTGTTTTTTTGTTTGTCCGTTTTTTGTTTTTCCATATGAAATTGAGAATTGCTCTTTCCATGTATGTGAAGGACTGTATTGGAATCTTGATGGGGATTGTGTTGAATTTGTAGATTGCTTTTGGTAGGATGGTCATTTTTACTACGTTAATCCCACTAATCCATGAGTATGGGAGATCTTTCCATCTTCTGAGGTCTTCTTCAATTTCTTTTTTCAGGAATTTGAAGTTCTTGTCCTACATATCCTTCACTTGCCTGGTAAGAATTATACCAAGGTAAAAAATGTGGTTCAGTTACACTATGGAATACCTTTCAGCCATTAAAAATGAGGACATTGGAGAAGAGCCTGAGGAAAAGGAGGTCCAGCGACCAGCCTAAAGTGGAATCCAGCTCAAGGGGAGGCCCTGAGGCCTGATACTATTACTGAGGCTATGGAGTGCTCACAAAAAAGGGGTCTATTATGACTGCCCGCCAAAAGACCCAACAAGCAGCTGAAAGAGTCAGATGCAGATATTTACACCCAACCAATGTATAGAACCCACTGACTCCTGTGGTTGAATTAGGGAAAAGCTGGAAGAAGCTGAGGAGGAGGGCAACCCTGTATGAGGACCAGCAGTCTCAACTAACCTGGACTCCTGAGATCTCTCAGACACTGGATCACCAATCATACACCAGCATACACCAGCTGATATGAGGCCCCCAACACATATACAGCAGAGGACTGCTGGGTCTGGTTCAGTCAGAGAAAATGCACCTAACCCTCAAGAGACTGGAGGCCCCAGGGAATAGGGAGGTCTGGTGGGGTGGGGACATCCTCTTGCAGCTGGAACAGGGAGTAGGGAGGGGGAGGCAATGAGATGTGGAACAGTCATCATGTGGACCAGGAGGGGGATTAAAATCTGGAGTGTAAAAAAAAAAAAAAAGATTAAATAAAAACAAACAAACAAACAAAAAAACAACAATGAGGACATCATGAGTTTTGCAGGTAAATGGATGGAACTACAAAATATCATCCTGAGTGAGGTATCCCAGACCCCAAAAGGCATACATGGTATGTACTCACTAATAAGTGGATATTAGCCAAAAGTACAGAATACCTAGGATACAACCCATAGAATTTAAGAAGTTTAATAAGCAGAAATGCCAAGTGAGATTGCTTCAATCCCACTTAATAGAGGGAAGAAAATAATCACAAGAGGCAGAGGGAGAGGGATTTGGGCAGGAGAAGGGAGGGGACAGGAAAAAGGAAAACAGGATCAGATATGGAGTGGGAGATAGGAGAGAAGCCCAGAGGGTCAGCAGAATGAATGGAAATATGCAGCCTCAGAAAGTGGGAGGTAAGAGACTCTCAGGACTAAATGGGGGTGACCTTAGATGAAATGCCCAACAGTGTGCAGAGGAAACTTGAAGAGTTCACCTCAAGTAGATAGACAGGGCCTCAAGAGGAAGGATGGTGTTACCAACCCATAGTAAAAAATTATGATCCAGAAGTGTTCCTGTTTAAAAGAATTCCAGGGACAAAATTGGAGAAAAGACTGAGGGAAAGGCAGTTCAGTGACCAGCCCAACTTGGATCCATCTCATGGAGTAGGGGGCACCAAGGCCTGACATTATTAATGATGCTATGATGTGCTTACAGACAGGAACCTAACATGTCTATCCTCTGAGAGGCTCAACCAGCAGGTGACTGAGATAGACACAGATACTTACACCCAACCATAGGACAGAAGTCAGGGACCCCTATGGTTGAATTAGGGGAAAGATGGAAGAGGTAGAAGAGGAGAGTGACCCCATAGGAAGATCAGCAGTCTCGATTAACCTGGACCCCTTGGAGTTCCCAGGCACTGAGCCACCAACCAGGCAGCATACTTGAGCTGGCCCCCTGACAAATATATAGCAGAGGACCGCCTGGTCTGGCCTCAGTGGGAGAAGATGTGCCTAATCCTGAAGAGATTTGAGGCCCCAGGAAGAGGGGAGGCCTGGTTGGAGAGGAGCATCCTCTCAGAGACAGGGGGAAGGAGGAATGGGATGAGGAACAGTGGAAGGGGGCACTGGGAGAAGGGAAAATGGCTGGATAGTAAATAAACAAAATAAATAAAAAACTTTTCATGACAATAATTATTTTAATGTCAACTATAGTGAAAGCTCCAAAAATATTACTTATAAAAATTCAATGACTTTCCTTTATTTGGCCGTTAAAATAATCTCACTAGGAGCCTGTGAGATGGCTCAGAAGGTACAGGCAATTGTTGCCAGACCTGATGACCTCAGTTCTATTTCCCCTCCCTCACCCTCCAGGGTGGAAGTGAACACCAAAGTGGAGGTTGCCCTCTAACCTCCACACATGTTCTGTCATAATTAGTGGCCACACACACACACACACATGCACATACATACACACTCCTATATGTAAATGTATATATAAATGTATATTTAAAAAGCATTTACAATTGTTAGACGGGATTGTTTGTGATGTTTTTTGATAGTTTATTGTATATCTATTTTATGAAACTAGAATAATATCAGTATAGCTACTCTATCTGATGTCAGCTTTGATGTGTTAATCTTACAAAAATTTTGCTGTGTCTATTGCTAAGCGGCTTATGAAACACCCATGTATATAATGGTGCTTATATTTTCTTCTTTAGAAATCTTCAGTTTTTTAAAAATTCCCAGTGAAATTTAATTTCATGGTATAGTGCATACTACAATAGTATAAGATTGTTTAAAATGTATCAGCAGGAGTGTTTAGGAAGAAGATTCAGTGAGTAAATGCTGACTGTATAATCAACCTGTGGACATATGTTTTCACCCCCAGTTCTTACATAAGTGTCGAATGGAACAGTGAATATCTATAATGCCCGTGTTGGGGAGGTAGAGTCAGTAGAATGCCTGGAGCTAGTTGTCCAGTTAGTCAAGCCCATTTGGTGAGGTTCACATTCAGTGAGAGATGCTGTCTCAAATATAAGATGGAGAGCAATAAAAAATGATATCTGACATTAACCAGTGGCCTCCACAGCACGTGTACACTCATGTACCTTCATGGATATGTATACACATGCACATGTGCACATATAAAACATTGGAAGAAAACTGCAAATCTAATATTATAGGAAATGTTTTTTTTTATTTTTCATGGGGTAGATAATCCAATTCTGACTCCACATAAAGATTCTGTCAGAACAATCTATTCTACCTCATGCTGTGAGTGATAACAGCCAAGCATTGCTGCCAGTAGCCTGAGGATTCTTTCTCCCTACCAAGTAAAGCTGGATCCTCAAACTGCAGAAACAGCTCAGGATGTCAGAATAAAGTTAGTAAATTTTTCAAACATGTATAAAAGATAGTACACACTTTAGATTTAAATCTATACACCCAACAAGAAACTTAATGAGTTATACACTCGGCTTAGGGTGCAAGAACCAGGTCTGGCCAGCTAGTCAGAGAGCTGTAGTGTTAACCACAAAGCTCACCTGAGGATCCTGAAAACTAGCGTTTCCCCACGAGGCAGTTTGGGCGCCATGAACAATGCAGGACTAAAGTCAGAGAAGGTAGCTGCTTTGATCCAGAAACTAAATTCTGACCATCAGTTCATACTTGCCCAGAATGTTGGGACCACCCACGATCTGCTGGACATCTGCCTGAAGAGGGCCACAGTCCAGAGTGCTCAGCATGTGTTTCCAGCACTTCATGCCTCAGGAAGGCAAGCCAGTCACCAACTAGAAGAGCTCTGGAGGATACTGGATATTTTTCTTGTTTGAATGTTATGAGTCTTCCATTTACAAAAAAATTTAACATTGAAGAATTTGAGTTTAGTTGATCTTACTTGTTTTTTGGGGGTTGAGGGGGACAAGGTTGAACGCTGTTATTTCTTCTTGAATGCTTTTATGGACACAGCCCAGAAAAAAGAGCCTGAAGATGGGAGACTGGTGCAGTATTTACTTATGATGGTGGACAATGGGATATGCTTGTCAATATTGTTGAAAAATATGGTGTTGTACCTAAGAAATGCTTCCCTGAATCACATACAACAGAGGCTACCAGGAGAGTGAACAATATTCTGAATCACAAGATGAGAGAATTCTGTATATGGCTTCAGAACCTGGTACACAGTGGAGCAACCAAAGGAGAGATTTCATCTACACAAGATGCCATGATAGAGGAGACATTCAGAATGGTGTGCATCTGTTTGGGTAACCCACCAGAGACCTTTACCTTGGAGTATCACGACAAAGATAAAAATTACAAGAATGTCCCCATAACACACTTGCAGTTTTACAAGGAACACATGGAGTCACTCTTTAATATGGAGGACAAGATTTGTTTTGTGAATTACCCATGGCCCCAGCACAAGTACAATAAATTGTACACAGTAGACTACTTGAGCAATATGGTTGAAGGGAGAAAAATGTTGTATAACAACCAGCCCATTGACTTCTTGTAAAAGATGATGGTTGCCTCCATCAAAGATGGAGAGGATGTGTGGTTTGGCTGTAGTGTTGGAAAACACTTCAATGGCAAGCTGGGCCTCAGTGACATGAATGTCTATGGCCACGAATTAGTATTCAGTGTCTCCTTGAAGAACATGAATAAAGCTGAGAGGTTGGCTTTTGTTGAGTCACTCATGACCCGCGCCATGACATTCACTGTTGTCCCAGAGAAGGATGATCAGGAAGGAGCATTTGTAAAATGGAGAGTAGAGAATTCATGGGGTGAAGGCTGCAGCTACAAAGGTTATCTGTGTATGACTGATGAGTAGTTCTCTGAGTATGTCTACAAGGTGGTGGTAGACAAGAACCATGCCTCAGAAGAGGTGCTGGCTGTGTTATAGCAGTAGCCCATTGTCCTGCTGGCATGGGACCCCATGGGGTCTTTGGCTGAATGAGTGAGTGGACTACCTCCACCTTTTCCCTCCTCCCATGGGATCAGATGTAGCTGCCAAGGACAGATCCAGGGACTGAAACCAAAGTTACATGGGTGGCTGTTCCCACAAGATACAGTCAGACTCTTAGGTTTCCAGTCTCTTCCAGGAACCTCTTTGAGAAAAATGTTTTACTGCCTCACAGGTCACTATCCTCCCTACCTGGCAGTCACTGAATTCACCTTCAGCAGGGTTGTTTATGTGACTCTAATTAGCTAGAGGAGGGAAGGTTGATAAGGTCTGACATGACTCCTTCCCTTCCTGTTCTGAACTGTGGGGCTCACTTGGGCCAGGTTAAACAGGGTTAGAAAAAAACCATGTCAGGGGCTCAATTGTAATCACTAGGGGCAACCCATTGAATGCTTTAATGTCTGTCTCTGCATTGGGGATTGGGTGGGGAGAAAAAGTGATGCTCATTCTTCCTGATAATTTGATGGTGCTGAGAAGCTTTTGAATAAAATACTCTGCTAAATGAGAAAAAAAAGAGTTATACACTCAAGGCGTGAAAATAGTTTTCTCAAGAGAGTCAAACTTGTGTCTTTTCAATGAATGAGTGTGTATGTGTAATTGTTGTGGTTTTGCAAATTACATTGCTCAAAGACTAACTTACGATAAAGTTTAAATACTAAGTAAAGTTTAAAAATTAAGGAAATACATAAATGAGCAGGTTTACTTGTTCTTTTTATCTAAAAGGATTTTGCTTTGTAAATGGAATTTAAGCAGTGTAATATTTAGATTTAAGGAAAAGAGAGTAATACTACATCTTTCCAATTCAACATCGGTATGTAGAATGGAATTCCCTTTACACACAGCAAGTCACTCCAGGGCTAGGCAAATCCTCTCTCACTAAGGCCAGACAAGGCAGTCCAGTTAGGGGAATGGGATTCACAGACAGGCAACAGATTCATATTCAGATTCAAGAATAGCACCCACTCTAGTTGTTGGGGGACCAAGCTGCACATCTGCTACATATGTGCATGGCGTAGGGTAGGTCCAGTCCATGTTCACTCTTTGGTTGGTGGTACATTCTCTGGGAACCCCCCAAGGGTCTAGGTTAGTTAACTCTGTTGGTCTTCCTGTGGAGTCCCTATCCTCTTTGGGTTCCTTAATCCTTCCCCCAACCCTTCTACAAAACTCCCTGAGCTCTATCTAAAATAGATATCAGAGGTGGATGGAAGGAGGGAACTGGGTGGGAGAGAAGTCAGGTGGGAGGTGATCATATGTAGAAAGAGCAGGGGAGAGAGAATGGAAATTGGCTTGGGGAGACACCTCTAGAACATGCCAGAGACCTCGAAGTAGAAAGGCCCCAGGGTGTCTATAAGGGTGACTCTAGCTGAAACTCTTAGCAGTGGGGGATATAGATCCTAATTTGGCTACTTCTTGCAGCCAGGCAGGACTCCCAGTGGAGGCATAGGACACCAATCCACCCAAAATGTATTCTGCCAATAAGATATGCAGAGACAAAGATAGAGCAGAGAGGGAAGGGATGACCAACCAATGACTGTCCTAAACTGAAACCCATCCCATGGGCAAGAACCAATCCCTGACACTATTAATGATACTCTATTATGCTTGTAGACAGGTCCTAGCATAACTGTCCTCTGAGAGGCTACACCCAACAGCCAATGGAAAGAGATACAGAGACCCACAGCCAAAGAGTAGATGAATTTTGGTTTCTTTTAAAGCCCAGTTATGTTATGTGATTATGTTTTTCTTTTAATCCCAGGTGTAGGATTTGGAGTGGTTGCTGCTCTTCCTTCTGCTGCTGCTAGTTCCTGCTATTGGGTTTGCTGCTTTTGTTATTGCTAGATCTCTGGGTTGCTGGATTCCTGGACTGCTGTTTGCTGTTTGCCAGATTGCTGGTTGGAGATATCATGATGACAAAAATTAGACTTGCCCCTAGGAACTCAATGCCCCAATCAGTAGGAAGTAGTTTAAAGAAATCTATGTGCCTTTTCCCCTCTAAACTTCTTTCTCTCTTACCTAGTGTTTGGGGGTGGGGTTGGAAGGGTAGGGTAGAATAAGGTAAAGAAGGGTGGAAGATAAAAGTAGCCAGTAAAGTAGCCCCAAAAGGCTGGCTACAGAAAACCAACTCTTAGACTTATTTAACAAATCAGACTAAGGCACAGGTGCAACACCCCGACTTGTTCCCATAAAAAGAACATCAAATGGTGTGATGATAATGACCCCTGCCCACCTGGTATCTCACCACTTGGTGTGTGAACCAAAGGATAAACAGGCAGAGAATTTCAAATGCCTCACCAGCTTCATCTCAGCTTAGTCCTCACTGTAGAGGTGGCTTACTTGAATTTCCATTTATTTGCTTGTGAGTCTGCCCATTTGTCTGGTTCTCTCTTTGTCTCTATGGCCTCCACAGTTATGTACTTTGCTTCTGCAGTTCTACTTGTTCCTGATGCTTAGCTTATCCCAGATACTGAGGCTGGGATGACCAAAGCCTTCAATTGGGCTTGTTCACATTTTATCTAAGCACTTGTAGGAACACTCTGTATTTGCACCAATCTCCTGTCTGCTTTCCAGTGAGGCCTCTTGAGAACTCCTTGACCCCTTTAGTCTCCTCCTTAACCTGTTTTCAGCAACTCTGTAGCCAACATGAATAAATGTAGATCTTGATCTATTTTCTCTGTGATGTGTGATGTGCAATCTGAGAGCTAATGTTCATAGTTAAGATTAGAATAAAAGAGCCTGTGTTTGCTCAGCCAGCTATCAAAGGAAAGCAGTATAGTTGGCAAACTCCTGTAAGTGAAACTGACTTATGTAGCTTGTGAATTTATTGTTATTTTATAAATTCTGACATTGAGGAAAGATAGATGTGTTCATTCATGCATTTGGCATACCATGCTCATGATAAATAGTTAATCTTCTGTTTCGAACACCATAGTTTGAGATGCCACTGGGAAAATTAGAGTTATCTCTGTAGGCAAACTTGTTTTTAGTGGTTGAATTGATTTTTCTTGCCTTTCAGCCTGCAGCAAATATATCTTTGGACGAGGGATTCTTTCCCCATGTCTCCTTAATTTTTCTTTCTCTCCTGCCTCCATAACCTTTTAGCTGTTAATTTCATGGTCCAAAGCTTAAAACAAACCATACTTTCCTGCATTTGTTGTTCACAATACCTGAAAGTGGTGGGATTTTAGTTATTGCCAGCTAGAATTCCGGGAAAGAAGTTGTGTCTATAAAAGCTGATATACTAATTAGAACTCAGTGAAATGGAGAGGTTGGAATGTTGCAGGTCCAGAAGCTAACCACCTCATATTGACCTAGCTTTACCATGCCTCTCCCCAGCAGTCATTCCTTGCCTACCTCTGTTGGAACCAACATGCTGTGAATAGCAGATTAAAAACATTTTTGGAATCTATTAACTTAGCAGGCCACTAATTTCTACCATCCCTAAAAACAAGAAGTTATCAGATAACATCTGAAGTTTATATAAAAGCTCCCACATCTAGCTGTAACAACCTCTCTAACATATCCACTGATGCATTTTAAATTGCCTTAATAAATGACTTTCTTTGTCCTGTAAAACTATGAAACTGTTTCCACACTGGAACATGGAATTTGGGGTAATTTTAATCTGTGTTCTCTGGCTATGGTCACTTCTAGTCAACCATCTCTTATTCCTTTTAGGATGAAAATTGTTTTGTTGTTGTAGTTTGGTTGTTTTTGTTGTTTTGTATGTGTGTGTGTGGAGATTGTGTGTGAAAATAAGTTGACTGTTTCACACGATGGCATGTTTCACATCTACAAAAATCAGAATCCACTCTTTTGCAATAACTCTGTGGAGAAGATTAGCTCAGGCTGCGTCTGATTTGGCTGGTGCCATTGCTCCCTAGGTATCTAGAACAGACTCTTTGCTACCGAGCATGGCTTTCAGTTGGGAGATCAATTTAATTAATGGATAATTCTAATCTGCTAATTTAGCTAACACTTCTTTTGAGCATTGTATCATTTGGCATAATGTTTTGAGACCTAACAGAAACCTGTAAATTTTCTGGGCAGTGTGCCTTCATTTATTCAATCACTGTGGCTCCTGCATATTTGATTTAACCATTCAGTGGTTTGGCATTGTAAGGTTTTCTGCCAAACCTACTGATGTGTGTTCATTAGGACCAGTTGTCTGCAAACCACCTGCTTTCCTGGGAAAGGATCTGATTACCGAAACACAGCTAGTTCTCACCAAGGAAAGAGCTTAAATTTCTTGGCCTGCTTCCTGCTTTATCAGACTGCTGGTTAGTCTTTCTATTTGTTGTTCTCAGCCCAAATTTCTTCCTTGTCTTTTGTTCTGGAAAGGTCCTGCTGTGAATCGCTCTCTTTTTCTTCATTCTTTCCTTTTAAGGCAGATCATGCTGTGCCTAGCCCTGCATCTAGATTGTGCTGTGATATGAATACAATGCATCTAGTTCCTGCTACCATCCCTGGGGAGTCCTTTAGATACAAGGACATCCAGAGTTAGGTCTGTGCCTCCACTCCACTGTCCCCAGAAGCAACTCCTGTATTCTTCTTTTGTTTCTATTCAGGCACTTTTCTCTCTTTTTCATGAAAGAGTTCCTCTTGTAATCATGAAAGGCTGAACCAGTGCAGGCAGGGGTGCTTTCAATCCACTTCTTTGTTCCAAGGACAGCTGGTTCCAGCAATGCTCTCTGAAAAATGGAAAGATTCCCATGGGGGAAGTCACCTGAAACCCAAAATACTTTCTTGCAAAATGGAAGCAGAACCTACTCTTGCTAATTCTGTGATCTTGGGCTAGAAGCAGCATTTCTTCACATCTCAGTTTCTTCCTGTGAAAAAGAACAGAGTGGACTAGATTTATTTATTTTTGGCAGGTGGATAAAATGCTATGTGTCTCTTAAAAGCCTTGGACGTGCTCTTTAGAATTGTGCAATTCTGAAAACATCCATGAAAACTATAAGCAAGCTAGGGTCTGACTGACATGCTGGAGATCCAAGTGTATTGGGTTAAAAAAAATAATGAAGTAAGTACAACCTCTAAATTGATTTTGAAGCCTCATATTCTGAGCATCCTCTTGAGGCTCTTGACATGATTGAGAATGTCCTCAGCACTTATGCCTCCCTCAAGCCCCATTTCAGTGAAGTGTCAAATATTCTTTTTCCTACTAGTCATAAAGGGTCACCTTGGGCAAAACCACAGAATTGTAATAAGACACTGTAGGAAGTAACCCACCATTTTCCCTGCTTTGGAAACTTTTTTTTCTCCTTCCTTTGGCTTTCAAAATTTTAGTATACTGGATATAAGATAAACTTCGCCATTTAAAGTATATACTTTGAGATAGGGCTGTGTCCTGCCCTAAGTTACTTGTGGCTTTCCAGGTATTATCACCCCCAACAGACTCCATTTTGAGGATGAGGGATAACTCTGCATCTGAATGAATACATAAAGGACACCCTTTTGCTGGTAATTCCCATGCAGCCCAGACTGATACATAATGGCTTATTCCTGGATGTAGGAAGGGTACCACTTTATACATTTGTTGGGCTGAACTGGGACTATAGGGACTCATGAGCTTATTAAAATCATATAAAGAAAATCAAGCCTGAAAACTTACCAGACATATTAAACCAAGGACAGGGTATACAAATCCTTCTCTGAATCATATAAAGATGTTAACACCTAGTATAATGTTATTGATGGCTACTGTCATCTGACTACCCAGGATGTATATCAGGCATGTGAGTCAAGAGACTGTCAGGCAGAGGACTTACTGTCTAAGGAGCTTCATTTCAGCTGTAGTTCCATTATTGACTGTCGACATAGTCTACTTAATTGGTCCTCCTCTTTGCTCACCTATACCTGTAATCCATCTACTTGCCGGTTTATCCATTCATCTGGATGGTTCTAGCCTCTTTGCCTTTGAACTGGACTCTGTAACAGCAAATGAAGTACCTCTGAAGAGACCTCATCTGCCTTGTTATCTCATTCCCAGAGATTCTACTTATTTTCTATCAGCTTCTCAGCTTTGTCCTTCTAGGCCAATCCAAAGCATCACAAATCCCCTTGCCTCTTAAATTCTCCATTGCCATTCTATATCTTACATATGCACATACATAGATGTATTTACTGTGTGATCTGTAGTGTGTGATATGTAATTATTATTCAATGAATGCATTATTGGGTATTAGTTATAATGCTTTGTCTTAATTCGGCTGTCAAAAGCCAAACTTTCAGATGCTGAGGAGCCCTGCCCCCAGCTGGCTTCCATTGGTAATAAAGAATTGCCATACAGTCAATGGCTGGGCAGGGAGACTGAGGCAGGACAGGAGGAGAACTGCCATTTTGGAGGAGCAAGGAGAACAGACTTAAAGGCCCACAAACGTGTAAGATTCTGGGAAAGTGGTCCTAGGGGCCACTCCCTCAATTAGGTCTGGGGGAGCAGAGATGAAATATAGATTTTAAAAGATATTAACTCAGGAATACAGGAGGGGAGTGTGTGCTATCTGTGGGGATATTCAGAAGTGCCCAACCATTGAGCTAGTCAATTCATATCAAAATTAGCTGGTGTGTGTGTGTGTGTGTGTGTGTGTGTGTGTGTGTGTGTGTGATTCATTTGTGAATCCAGAGCTCTTGGGCAGGTGCATCATGACCTGATGGGAGCCAAAGAATATTTATTCACTACACAGTGTATTACTTACTTAGCTAAGGCCATCAAAGAAAGTGGGAATATTTGGCTTCCAATGAAAGTTCCATACCTTGTGAATTTATTTTTAATAAATTCTGACATCATAGAAAAATCATATAAGTGTTTGTCTATGTTTCTGACATTGCAAGGTAATGACAATATAGTTTAGCATCATTATGTACAAACATATCGTGTACACATGACCACTATTTATTTCTGGAATTCTTTTCTTTTATAAAATTGAAATACTGTAAGTGTTACTCATGTAAATGGAGGGTCTCTGTTGCAAGCTCTTGGTTTCATATGAACAGTCTTAGAAGGGAATATGAGGATGGTTTTATTGGGGTTAAAAACAAAAATGACAGGTTAGGAGAAAGAAAGTTATGCTTTCTAAAATAAAGTAAGAAAGCCAGCAGGCTCAGTAGTGGAAGTCTGTGTATTCCTTCAAGGGAGGAACTTTGTGGAAGTATAAAATACATATACTACTGTATTCAGTGTTTGTCTTATTGCTACAGTGAAATTCCTGATAAAAGCAACTGAAGGATGAAAGATTTTACCTTGCCTCATCATTTGAAGGTAGAGTCCACCTTCCCTCACAGGGAGTCATGTTGAGAGTAGATTGAACAGGCAGCTGGTGACATTGAAATCCCAGTGAGGAATAAGAGATAACTGCTTGTGCACTGCTCACACACTTCTTTCTTATTCAGTTTAGGACTCCAGCCCATGCAATGGTGCCACCTACAAGCAACACAAAACCCAGAGCTACTGATTAGATAATCCATGACATGGATTATCCATGAGGCATCCTCAGAAGCTAACCTAATACAAATAATCCTCCACAGGAATGTCCAGAGTTAACCTAATATTGAAAATTTCATAAAGCATGTTCAGATACTTGTCTCCTAGGCAATTCTGGATTCTGTCAAACAAACCAATCATTAACAGCCACATTTTATCTTAAAGATTGGTCTTTTTTAGGTTGTAAAACCGGTCTTAATACAGGAGGCCCTGGCCCTTTCTTTATCATTTAATCACATTCTAGCTACATCTTGTAGAAGAATGTCCCATTGAAAACAAAATTGATTGCTCAGTGGTTAATAGCACTGGCTCTTCTTCCAGAGGACATGGGTTTATTTTCCAGTACCCACATGGTGGATCACAGTCATCTGTAACTCCAGTTCTAGGTGATACAAAACCCTCTTCTGGCCTTCGTGGGCAAGATATACATGCATGTGATGTGCAGACACACATGCAGCCAAAATACTCATACACATAAAAATAAAATAATGAAATAAAATACTAGGAAATTAAAATATTAGATGGTTTTTGAAGTGCATTGTTGAGGTCTATGGACAAGGCAAGCACTGATGATGGTTAAGGTTGAGTGTCATAAATGCTTTGGAATTAAGCATGACTCATGAGCTGCTTTAAACCTCTCGCTAGAGATAATGTTCAGAAAAGGAGCACTGTCTCTTTGCAGGTGTTCTTCATAGCAATGTATTTTTGTTTTCTGTCTGTGCTGACATTTATGCTTTTCAGCCACTAAAATGTAAGAGAAATCTGGGCCAAGAGGCTCCATTTTCTTCCCATGCCTCCTTAACTTTCCTGCATGTCTAGCTTGCATACATTAAGTCTTCTGTCTCTATGAATTTATTATTTTAAAAACTTCACATACTAGAAGTAAAGATGAAATGAGACAAGGAGATGGCCACTGAATGTGAGAAGACTTCTTAGATTTGGTTAAAATGCCAGATACCCCTGGTCAGATAAAACTTCTGCCAAGTCAGTGGTTTCCACAAAGTCAATGGAAAATTTAAGAATGAATTTCATGGACACAGGTGACTGACTTTAGAAAAGAGTTTGATTATAGGGTTTTAGTGGGGGTAGAA
>JADRCH010000131.1:1369208-1390185 GCA_019843965.1 Rhynchomys soricoides | reverse complement strand
GGTAAGGGAAAGAAGGAAGACAGAGTTGCTGTGTAGTTGGAGTGGCTCTCAGCAAACGGGTACTACTGAATTTCTTTACAAGGGGCTTTTATAGGTCTTAGAACAGAAACTGGGTTGAGTATGAAGACTTATTCCATTCAGGTAGTTCTAAGTTTCAGTCACAGCCTAGCATATGGCTTCTAAGCACTAAGGTTCATTCAGGAAAAGTGAAAGGATCCAGAACCAAACAGGAGACCTTTTCTGGCCTTCTTGTTTCAAGTCAGGATAGAACCAAGGACATTCTCCATTTCTGGCCAAGGACAAGAATCTTTTGAGGTTTCTGTCTTAAACTGCTTCACCAGTTTCTATCTCCTGATCTCACCAGAACCACAGAACTCATTATTTTGTGAGATGCCTAGTTTATTTATCCCAAAATAGTAAAGGTTTGTTGACATTGTAGCACTACCAGAATTCAATTTTAAGACTGAATAGTGTTTCATTATATATACAGGCCACATTTGTTTACCCATTCATCTGCCAATGGACAATTGTATTTCTACCACTCATTGCTATTTGAATAATAGTATCTGTTTATTCAAGTATCTCTTTGAATTATTGCCTTCGATTCTTTTCAGTATATACCCAGAAGTGATATTGCTAAACCAAATGATAATTATATGTTTGTATTTTGAGAGGTAGCCATACTTTCCATAGTGGCTACAACATTTTGCATTCCTTTCAGAAGAACATATGTTTTCCAATTTCTCCACATCATTGCAAAAACTTGTTATTTTGTGTTTATTTTGATGGTTGGTTTTAATGGGTGTAAAATGCTGACATACTGTAGAATGGGGAGCCAACCTAGGGCCTTATACAAGCATGTACAATGTCATTGGGCTCTTTCTCCAGATATTTATTGTGGCCTAGGTATGCATTTCTTGAATGATTAGTCATGTACAATAATAAGATCTGCTTGTGTGATTATTTGCTATTTGTATATCATCTTTGGAGAAACATCTAGGCAATTTTTCTCTTTTTCATTCCAGCTTGTGTCCTACCCCACATTCATATGCTAATGCCCCAATCCCCACATAAGGTGAGCCCTTTGTGAGCTTATGAGAGCATGAAAGCTAAACCCATGGGAGTGGATTAGTATTTGTAAGAGACACAAGGGCTAGCAAGAAGGATCATCAGGAAAAGGGAGCTACTCAGCAAGCCTGAAGACCTGAGTCTGATGCTTGGGATATATTGAATAGAAGGAGAGAACCAATTCCTCCAAGCTGCTCTTTGTATCCAATGGAGCATTGAATACACACACACACACACACACACACACACACACACACACACACACACACTGAGCATGCACCACAAGATGTCAGTGGTTGAGGGTCAGGGTCCATTGTGCCCGATCCTACAGCTCTATCTGCCTTCCAGGAGGCCTGCTCAAAGGGTTACTTGACCACAAGTTTTTGATAACCAAGCTTATTTGGTAACCAAGGCAGCTACTAAGTTCTGAGTGGGAAGGCAGTATACATGGTGTGCAACTGTAGACAAAGAGGTGCCTCACATCCTGGGTGGGATGGAGCAGGAGAGTATGATATTTCATCGTGCTTCTTATAACAATGTGAGATTTAGGGTGCATGAATTATTTTGGAGTGTAAGACAAGAAGGGCTTGTGTATATTCAAGAGTAGAATTGCTAGGCTATGTGGTAATTCTGTTTACATTTTTGACTATTTTCCATAACCCTCCACCACTTTATATTTCTAAAATGAATGTTTGGGGTTTCTAGTTTCTCCAAATCCTCACCAGTAATACTATGCCTCCCCTTTTCTAATGCAACTATAGTATAATTCTGTCTTGTTGACTCATGTTGGAGGTCTTTCCATGCATTTATTGGTCATTTATATGTCTTTTTGGGAAAAGGTCTATTCTGATCCTTGGCAGTTTTAAAATAGAACTTTTGTTAAGTTTACTTTATTATTGAGTTTTAAGAGTTTTAAAAATAAATCTAGGACAATATATCTCTCTGTGGTATATAATTTGCAAATATTTACTCATGTTCTATGGACTGGCTTTTTATTTTCATCTTAATGTCCTCATAAACACAAGCAAATTTTTTTGAAAAACAATTCTTAGCCCACAATCATAAATATTTAGAGCTGATAGTTTTACTAAGAATCTAATAGTTTGTCCTGTGGCATATACTGAACAGTTATCCACACAGTATGAGGGAGGACTACCCATCCCTTCCATGTAGATCCATAGTTATCCCGTTTATTGAAACAAATTACTCTTTCCCAAAGAATTGTATTGGTGCATTGGTTCAGATAGTCAGTTAATTTTGACTATATTTATTTCTGATTTCTACAATTAAGAAATGTGTGCTCTAACTGTACAATGGAAACAAGACTCAAATCCACGAGGCTCTGCTCCTGGAGATGTAATCATCTTTTGTTCCGATCTTTCCACTTTGAAATGGTATAAAATATTTATCAGCTCTCTATTTTTATATTGGGAGGATAAGCTAGAATTTTATGATGCTTTAAAAAATTAAATTGTGTGAATTAATGGAATGAAGTTATGGTGCTTGGTTTGGATAATTCATAAGTGGGGAATGAAACCTCAGGCTTCAACCATTTTTTTTCTTCTTAGTGATCAGTATTATTAATAAATTGTGACCTTTATTCTTAAATAACATAGGCTGGCATTTGGGTAACTTTGTGAAAGTCACACAAAAGATAGGCTTGCCAGGAGAGAAAAAAACTTCTACACAACCATTGGTTTGAACCTCTTTTGTTTAGGAATCTGTATTGTTTGCTCATTTTATATGTTGTTTTCATAAATAGATTAGGATTCCAATTAATTGTTGAAGGTTGGAAAAGGGTATTCTCCTGAAGCCAATAATGTTATCCATATGAAGAAATGAGGATATAATGCATTCATTTTCTTTCACTGAAAGTGGTGCCTGACTGTGGCTGCCCAAATAATGACTGTGAGATTATATGCAGCCCTGTTTTTGAAGTCCTTGAAACTTAAGGGTCCAGATCCACCAACAGTGAGGCATCTATCCTTTGCCTATTTGAGATTTCCATCCAGAGTGATCAAAAGAATCCCAGTTAGCTCATGAATAAGATATTCTACAGTCACATTATCCCTGAGCTGCCTGTGTGGAATTCTCACATGCCTGAAACAAATTAACTTTTCTGACATTCAAGCTTTGACCATATCTGTTCCCTTGCTTAGGTACCTTTGTCAATCCTTTTGGCAATCCACTAAGAGACAATTAAAGGATTGTGGATGATTATCTATCTCTGATCAGCTTCGAGATATGATAAGAGAGTTGTCATTGATTGATTTCACTGATCTTCGTAATCTTCAGCCATACCTTCTTTTCACTCCAGAAAACATTGGAAATGAACCTTTTCTAAAGCCAGGTATACTTGTGACTATAGCCACAATAGTGAATAGAAGGAATTTTTACTATGGGTGTGTGCTTTTTAAACAGCAGAATTAAGAAACTTAAGATTGATTTTTCTTTTTTGGGGGGGGAGGATGGTCAGATCAATACGTAGTCAATACAATATAATACAATAATCAAATTCTGGATAAATTTCTTTGTTTGGAATGTAGTAAATAGTGATTAATGCTTTTGCCTGATTATAAAAGCCATTCAGGATGAACATTCTTAATTCAAAAATCAGAAATTCCAAGTTCTCCAAATCTGAAGTTTTGGGGTACAGATGTTGCAGGTATTGTGAAGAGCTGCACACCTCAAACTGCTTTCATGTATAAAAAGTGTTGTAAAAGGGCTGGAGAGTTGGCTCTGTGGCTACGAGTGCTTACTGCTCTTTCAAAGCATCTGAGTTCTTATCCCAGACCCACAGCAGGCAGCTCAACATCTCCAGCTTTATGAAATGCAATGCCTCTAAAACCTGTTCACACATTAAACCACACACACACATCACATGCAATCACACACACACATACCACACAAGAAAATGTATAAAATTACATTTAGACCATACTCAGAAAGTACATATAAAATAAAATTTCTCATGAGGCTTGGCCTCCATGCCCAAACTAACTTATAATGTGTAGATAAATGTTTCAAAATCAATCAATCAAACAAATAAAAAACCATAAAATACAAAACATATTTGCTCCCAACCGTTTTGGAGAAGTTATTATTTTACTTTAACCCATGTAAAATCGACAATAATAGCATTTTAAAAAGTAAAATGTTAATATTGGTCATAAGTGCAACACACAGACCTTTTTATAGTTATCCTTCTTGAATTGGGGTAGGCAACATGCTTACGTTGATATTTTCCCCACAGTATTATTACCCTTTACCCGCTGCATATCTAATCACTTGTCATCCAAGACTGGCTTTTTGAAATACCACTGACAAGTTATTCTAATTATTTCTGTATATGGTCACGTGCAGCTCTAATCTACAAGTCTATGTTTTGTGCTTGGGTTGCTCAGTTCTGAAGTTGTGTAATGTCCTTCGAAGTTTCTAATTTTTGGTCTACTTGGCATATTATTCATGAGGTGCTTTGGTCCAGAGGTGGAAGGAGGTAGCTAAACTTAAAATTTGGACAAACCGTTTTAGACGGAGTCAACTGGAGTCTTTATTAAACATGCAAGTATGCTTTTGCCTGGAGCCAGAGGGACAGGAGTTAGAAGATACTATGTTTTCAGCAGTACTGGTCAGTTGCTGTGGGGCTGAAAGGGCTGGGAGGAACTATCAGAAGGCCAAATAGAAAATATTTAGAAACTAACAGCAACGTTTCTATCTTTTTCTTTTTTCCCTACGTAAAGTGGTCTCATTGAATTTCTTACTTTCTTGTTTCTGCCACATTTCCTCCAAGTCCTCTTTCTTGTAGGTATTTCTTCATCCTACTTTTTGGGCTTTGCATGTTCCTTAAAATGCAAATAATTTTATAAATTTAACTTTGTTGTTGCTCTTACTATCGTTTGCAATTTCTTTTCGTTGAGACTGATTACAGCATATGTTAGAAAAATATGGGAAAGCATTCGAATAGAATCTTCCCATGCTGTTCCTTTTTTTTCTATTTTCTTGTCTCCCCCCCCCTTTTTTTTTTTTTTTGCTTGCTTGTGCATCTTGAGGTCTGGTATCCTAGACGCTGAACTTTTTGCAGTTACATTTTACAGCTTGAGTCATTTAATAATCAGGAAGAGAGTTGGAAGAGGAACTACACAAAAGAAACCCAAGCTTTAGAAGCTAAACATTCAGATTGGCATGGTGTTGTTAACAAATCCCACCGGAGTCTTGGGCTGTTGCCAGGTCCTAAGAGCCCGCTTCCCTGCCCGCTTCCCAGCCCGCGTCTGAAAGCCGGAACTCAGTACAAAAGGGGCGAAGGGGCGTGTCCGGAACTTCTGTAGGGAGAGGGACTGAGCCAGGACTACAACTCCCAACATGCACACGGGAAGAAGAGCGTTCTACCTCTTCTTGACTCCTTTATTCCTTGGGCTTCTTAGGGCCGAGATTGGGGTCTAAGGGATGAGCCGTAGTAACATAGAGAGATCTTAAGCTTGTGTGGTGACGGAAGCATTGGGAACATTTCACCTAATGGCTCTCTACTTAAGGAGCGGCTAGCTTAGACATTGTGGAACCTCTGTTCCTTCTGACCGAGTTTCCGGAGGACATTAATTATGATCGGACTCTGTGGCGCGACTGTTTAATTCTCCGGCGGCGACAGATTGTGGTAGAGAGATGGTTCTGGCGGGGCTCATCAGGAAGCTCGGTAACTGTCGTTGTTGCCCAGGGTCGGAGGAGCCCTCCAGTCTTGGCCTGGTGGTGCTGGGTTCCGGCGGACGGGTCGCACGGTCACCGCTCCTAGTCCTTGCTTGCCCAGAGTTGCCCGCTGACCTTGCTCTTACTGTACTCCGCCGCATCCTGCGCACCTATGACTTAGTTTCATCCTGCTTTCTCTCCAGGGGGTGGGGTGGGGTGGGGTGGGGTGGGGGGGATTTCGCACATTCAGAATAATTTATGAGTGGGTCGTCTTTTCAGAATCGGGAGATGAAATTACTTTGTGCCAACTTTTCTGACAGGCCATCAGCTGGCAGAGATCAGGGAACGTGCCCTCAAAAGTATCCTGTGCAAGATCGAGCACAACTTGATCTGCTATGCTGACTTGATTCAGGAAAGGTTGCTTTTTCTCCATTTGCTCGAATGGTTCAATTTCCCATCTGTCCCAATGAAAGAGGAGGTTCTGAACTTGTTAAGCAGATTGGTTAAGGTAAAGTCGTTTTGAAATAAAACAACTATGGTCTAAGTTAACTGTAGCATTTATTGAAAGGCATACTTGGTGTTTTTATTATTATTATTATTATTATTATTATTATTATTATTATTAAAGATAACCAGAGGTGTTGACATTGCTTGTAATTTGTTAGCTTATCTCATATTGTACTGTACCTTTCAATAAAACTACTAAGTTCTGGAATTTTTTGATTATTTGCCGCCCATTTTTCTTCATTTTCCTGATATTTCATGTTTCCGGTATTAAAAGGAGCACATTTAAATGTGTTTAATTAGCAGTTCATATAATGCTATTTCTTGAAAATAAATGTTTTCTGTTCCTATACATACATTTAGAATAATTTAAAAGGACCAATGTCAAATGAAAGTATAAGTTCAGTCTCTTTAAGTCATTATCCTCATGGGGAATTCTAATGACTTTGGCATTTTGATTACAGTAAGGAGACTAAGATAAAGTGTCAATAGAGAAAAGTAACTTACCGTGGAAGTAGAAGGGATCCTATGAGAAAGGGACCAGCCAGTGTGTGTGTGTGTGTGATGGGAAGACAAAGTACAATGATGTGTATGTATGAAAGTGCCATAATGGAACCCATTTTATAAAGTGACTATATTAGCAATAAAACATTTAAAAGTAAAAGAGGAATTGGTAGTGTTTGTTTTTAGTGCTCAGAGTCCTGGCTTCTTTCTCTTGAGTATGTCTCTCCCTTAATGAAGTTTGTCTGTTTTCCTTTATGTTTGATTAATGGAAGTTGTTTAGAGCACAGCAATGCAGAGTTTGAGTTTCAAAACATGAAATATTTGTTATACTAAAATTGCTATGTTTTGATTGTGGTAAAATGAAGTTTAGCTATTTCAATGCTCATGGCTATTCTTAAGAATATTTCTTTCACTGTAGTATCCCCCAGCTGTCCAACACTTGATTGACCTTGGTGCAGTAGAGTTCTTATCTAAGCTCCGTCCAAATGTGGAGCCAGCAATACAGGCTGAGATTGATGGCATTCTCGATGGACTTTTCATTCTTCCTTCAGAAGTTCCTGCACTGTGTTCTGCCACTTACCAAACTGATCAAATTGGTAACTGCTTTTCTGTATTGTATTTTAAAAAGTCTTTATTATGTTTATGTGTGTGTGTGTGCGTGTGTGTGTATATGTATCTATGTATGTATATGGGTGTATGTGTGTAGATGAATGTAACCTATGACATGCCTGTGGAGGACAGAGAACACTTGTCTCTCTTCTACCAGTATAGGTCTCAGAGATTAAATCCAGGCTGTCAGCCTTGGTGGGTAGTGAGTGTCTTTACCAGCTGAACTACCTTGCCAACCCATGTCTTTTTTTTTTTTTTTAATCTTTTCCTAAGCATATTTAGTGAGAACTAAAGCAACTGGGAACTATAGATTTGAATAATGAAGAGAAGGGAGATAGACTAAGCACAGGTGGGCAGTCATCATTTAATACTTTTAGCAGACTCATCATATTCTCCATGGATATTTTCAATCTAATTAGTAACTGTATTTACCTTACAGTAAAAGAGAAGAAAATGCACCTTACTTGGAACTTGGTTGAATAGTCCCATTTTTTTTTTTTCCTGTCTTGTTTTGGAAGATACAATATTCAGAGGATAAGCTAGATTGCTTTCTTATTTTTATCATTTATTTATTTCTTTATTTATTTTTAATAATCACTGAAAGAGTGAGAGAAAATAATACATTTTAAGATGGATAAATTTTGTTTTAGCAGGTGAATTGATAACACAGTTATTAATGTATTTTTTTTCCAGAATTGTCACAACAACCTGAAGTTTTAACAGGATATTTCCCCCAAGACAAAAGTAATCTCCAGCAGATGGCAGTACCACTGGGGCCAGCGGGTGTGTATAAATAGGGAAATGCTTGTCTGGTAAATAAAAAGATCCACACTGGCCCAGCGTGTGTGTGTGTATGTGTGTATATATATATGTGTGTGTGTGTGTGTATATATATATATATATATATATATATATATATACTGCTTGTCTCCTTCTTAGTGTAATAAGCTGTGACAGCTCCTCTTTCTCAGTATTTGAAACAATGCTAAAAATATATCAGCCATCCAATGTGGACTCTTTGAAGGAGTGAATGAATACTTAAAAAGCCACAGTGAGATTTGGTATTTTCCAATGGGATAGGAACACTACTATCACCTGACTACAGTGGCTCAAATACAGTTAGTATGGCATAAAACTTGACCACACAGACTTAAATCCTAGTGTTCCTATTTTACCAACTAAGACACTGACAGAAGTTAGAAAGTTTGTCCTAGGTGACAGGGAATGGTTAAAAATTCCACATGTTAATATTGTATTTCATGTTACAGTTGAGATGAAGGGATGTGAAAGAGAGTGTCTGCTGATATCAAGAATTAAACTTAATTTAGAACCCTTTGCTTTAATAAAGCTTTCATGACAACTGAAAGGCTGAATAAGAACATAAGGGGACAGGAAGCATCTAAAGCTGCTTTAAATGCTATACTTCCTCTGTCTGAAAAAACAAGGAATTTAATGATAATCTCTGCATTTAATGAGTTCATGTTCTTCACAAACCATTTGACATGTGGCACATTATTTACACACCATCATATGTGATTGTTAAGTTTTGTTGTTTCTTTAACAGGAAACCTGACTGTGAAGTGGCTGAGGTTCTCTGTGTTTCCTTGGCTACCCCTGACCACAACAGACAGACATGTTCTCTCTTCCAATGAAAGGTACAGAGCTGATGTATTACAGGCCTTTTTGGTTCTCGGTAGCAATGAAATTTGAAAGTTATCACCATACCTTTTATTCTGGAAAAGGTAACAAGTTCTGATGTGATTTTTCAGTAAAATTGTTGCATGTCTCTGTCTTTGAGCCATCTACTTCCCTGTTCTTTTCCCCAGATAGGATATTATGTAGTCCAAGCCAGCCTCAAGCTTACTATATGTAGCCAAAGATAACCTTGAACTCCTGATGCTCCTTCTTGTATCTTCCCCCTAACATTTGCTGTGATGATAAGCATGTTCTTCACACTTGGGTCACACTCAATGTCTTCTGTGGTTGGAAGCTTACATAGTCTTTCATGACATGTTATCTCTAATTGTGAAGACTGTCTGATTGAGTGTTTCTGATGCCCTTCATGAAGAACAGTGGGAAAACTAAACATAATATGTTTGGTAGAATATATTTAAAACACGGGCTCCATGAGGAGGAAATCTTAACAGTGTTGAGAAGGTTGGAGATACCTGTACCAGTCTTCTCTAGTGTGTATTGATTTTAAATTAGAAGGATTTTTAAAAGGAGAGGGATGATTTATAAAAGCTTGCAGAGTCTTTTTTGTTGTTTTTTATTTTTTAAGGTTTATTTTTAGGACAGATCATAGTGGCACATACTTTTAATGCTGGTACTCTTGAGGCAGAGTCAGGTGGATCTCTGTGAGTTTGAGTTTAGCCAGGTTAAAATAGTGAGACCCTTAAAATTTTTTAAAAGAAAAAGTTTTATTTGTAGTTTTAATTATTTTAATGTGTCTCTGTGTGGGTTTGTGCATGTATGAGTACAGATGCCAGAGAAGTCCAGAAGATGGCATCCAGTCCCCCGGAGCGGGAGTTAACAGGTTGTGAGCTGATTAATGTGGGTGCAGGGAACGGAAATTGGGTCTTCCATAAGAGCAGCATGTGCTCTTGACTATTGAGTTATCTCTCCAGTCTCAGATAATGGTTTATATATGTATGTATGCATGTAGTTATTAATTATGTATACAGCATTCTGCCTGCATGTAGGCCTGAAGGCTAGAAAGGGGCACCAGATCAAATTATAGATAGCTATGAGCCACCATGTGGTTGCAGGGAATTGAACTTAGGAACTCTGGAAGAGTAGCTAGTGCTCTTAACCTCTGAGCCATCTCTCCAGCCCCAAGATGGTGTTTTAAATATCCGTATTTACTTGGTGTAATTTAATTGAAATCACAATATATGAATTGTCTCTTTTGATAAGGTATGAATTTAGATGAAAAATCAAATTTGAAAGAGTTAAGGCAAAATACAGGTGATTGCTGGTAATGCTTATATCATTGTCTCAGAGCAAAGTACTGAAGTGGTAGTGCCCACTTTAAAATGGGTCGGGGGTGCATTATTAGTTGTGAGTTGGTACCTAAGGAAGAGGTAGACTAACTCTTGCTGAGTTCTTGAGGTGGATTGTATACAGTTGATGCATTCTTAGGTAAGTGGAAGCTAAGGGTTTGGGATAAAAGGACATTTAGAACAGGCAAGATGACTGGAGAATCAAATTATCAGAAATTACCACTGTATAAGCTGTCATTTTTTTCTTTTAATTAGAAAATTGTATTGATTCACCATTCCCATTTGGAAGAGTAGTGATAGTCTTCACATTCAGTGGTTAATGTGATGTAGTTACTATTCCAGAGTATGGTCTAGTCGAGGGTGCAAAGCCAGTAGGCGGTCACTGACTTCAAAAACATGGGTATATAGAAGACGTACCTCCTCAGAGTTGACTAGGAAAAGGTAGGAGGATGCATCCAGGGACAAGTGATGCCTCTGGTGGGGCTTAAGGTGTTAACAGAGACATTATGCTATTGGGTTACACAGGCAGGTGCATGCGTATTCTTTCTGAAGTCTAGCTCTGTTGTCTTAGCTCTTTAAGAAGTAGTAACCACACTCTGATCTGGAACACCTGTGAGCTTCTGAAGGACGTGATCATGCAAGATTTTCCTGCTGAGATTTTTCTTCAGAGGCCAAAGATTGTTCAGGTAAGTATCTTCTGTAATTGTTTTAGGTTTTAAAACAACATTTTATCTTACCATAAATTAGTGAGGTACATGGCAGATTAAGAGTCTTTGGGAAAAAACTTGTATTAATTTTAATTTTAAAAATGAAGTATTGAGTTACTTAAACTGCCTTCTCTCTAACTTATCTGGATAGTTACAGTTCATTTAATGGACAGTAGTCTCATTTAGTACTTTCTGTCAAGTCTATCTCAAGTTCTTATTTTTTTTTGTTTTTTTTTTTTTGGATTTTCTTCTTGAAATTTAAAGTTTTAAATTTCAATATCAAAGTGCGCATGTGGAGGTTAGAGGGTCACTTTATGGAGTTGATTCTCTTCCTTCCACCTTGATGTGGGTTCTTGGGATCAAGCTTAGGTTGCCAGGCTGCATGGCATGTGTTTTTATCACTGAGCCATCTCACCAGCCCCATTTATGGGTAATCTAAGAGAGAGAGAGAGAGTAAGCTTGGAAGAGTGGGCAGCAATAACCTTTATGTTTAGTATGCTTTATGTTTAGAAAATAATGAGGAAGAAATACATTATAAATCTTGATTGCCCTTTCCCTTTATGCAATAGTCTCTTGTCTCTGCAATAGAGAGAGAACCAAGAGGAGACTGTAACATACCCCCAGCATCTCGTAATACCTGAGAGTTCTCCGTTCTTTCTCAGGCTGAATGGACCCCACTGATGGGCAGTGTGGGTGCCTTCCATCACAGATGGCAAATGGAAACAAAAACACTGTTTATTACTGAAGCCTGTAAAGTGCTTTAGATATGTGAGGTGCAGAGGACTTGCTGTGATTTGATGTACTGTGATTCTATGTGCTGTGACTCTGTGTGCTGTGTCTCTGTGTGCTGTGTCTCTGTGTGCTGTGACTCTGTGTGCTGTGATTCTGTGTGCTGTGTCTCTGTGTGCTGTGTCTCTGTGTACTGTGACTTTGTGTACTGTGACTCTGTGTACTGTGACTCTGTATGCTGTGACTCTGTGTGCTGTGATTCTGTGTGCTGTGACTCTGTGTGCTGTGTCTTTGTGTGCTGTGTCTCTGTGTACTGTGACTCTGTGTACTGTGACTCTGTATGCTGTGATTCTGTGTGCTGTAATTCTGTGTGCTATGTAACGAGTGTCCTTAGTGAGAAACACTTTCCTTCCAGATGGGAAATAAAAGATACTGACTGCTTCAGTCAACTTTTTTATTATTTGTACTTACTTACTTTTTATTTTATGCGCATGAGTGTTTTGTCTGCATGTATGTCTGCTCCATGTGCAGTGTGCTCCTGGGCCCTGTGGAGGTCAGAAGTGGGCATCAGGTTCCCTTGAACTGGATTTATGTAACCCTAACCCTAACCCTAACCCTGATAGTTGTGAGCTACCGTGTGGGTGTTGAGAATTGAGCCCAGGTTCTCTGCAAGAGCAACAAGTGCTCTTAACTGGTGAGCCACTTCACCAGCCCTAGTCAGCTTTTAAACATTGTCATTGTGATGAGGTGTGGTTGGGTTGCTCATGTTTGTCTCAGACTCACATGGGCTCACGTGCACTGAATATTTAAGTAGCTGGTACTGCAGCAGGCATATGGTGCCACCTTGACTTGTTGAATTTTATCACCTTTAGACATTGTTGGATTTTGCTGTGGTTTCTGCCAGTATCATTTTTCAAACCTTTTTCTTTTTAAATAAAATATATTTAATTATTATTATGTTGAATGGTCATGATGTGTATTTGTGTTCATGTCATTGAACAACTTTATGAAAGTGATTCTCTTCTTTTGTTTTATGTGAATTCTGTGTATCAAACCCGGTGTGTCAGGCTTGTGTGCAAGAGTCTTGTTCCTCCAGCCCCAGTGTCTCATTTTTATCAAAATTTGCAACCTTTTTCTTTGCTTATTCACCTTTCTTTACTTACATGCCACATCCATTTTTTTTTTTTTGGTTTTTGTTTTTGTATGTAGTTCTAAAAACATTAATTTTTAAAAATGCAGGTCTTATGTTATATACTCTGGAACTTGCTATGCAGACCAGACTGCTGTCTTGAACTTGTAGCCCTCCTGACCACCATGTCTGGCTACACTGTTCTGTGGATCTGAGCTCTCTGTTTCACTCTCCCGCCTCAGGGCCTTTTGTGTCTGGTGAAGCTGGCCTTTGGAGGAGATGGGAAGCATCGTCTGGCATTACAGTCAGTGTCCTGTTTGCAGCAGCTGTGCACAAGCTTAAGAAACAGACTCAACTTTTACAGAGACCCCAACCTTTTCTCGAATAAACAAGGTACTTTGCTTATCTGTTTGCCAGATAGCAATACTCTTTATCTTCTGAGAACTGTCCACCTCACTTGAAAGTTGACTATATATGCTTTGGCTTTCGAAATACACATCCCCACTCCTAAGATGTTATTGGATCCTTGAATAGAAGCTAGGCAAATGAGAGAACCACCATGATCCCATTTTGTTTTTGTTTTTTAAAAAAACAAAGCAAAGTTTGCGTTGCTTAGAAAAATATTTTCATAAAGAATTAGGTGTGGGCAATAAGAGAGAGGCACACACTGAAGGATGCATCCAAAGGTGGGTGTCAGCTTAAAGAGATTTGCTTTCACAGACTTAAGAATGACTATATATGTGATGTTGGTGGCTTTTGAAGTTACATTGCTCAAAGGGTTTAATAAAATCTTAGATAAAAATGTTTTAGTATGCTTTGTTTTTCTAACTGAAGAACTTTTTTTTTCCTAACTGAGTTTATAAGGTGGTTTATGGGGTTCTACATGCCTTATGGTTGTATGGGCTTGCAGGATAAACTAGGTCAGGAAAGGTCAGCGGAATGCTAACTCTAGGAGGTCAGGGCATTCATTGTTCATAATTTTCTGAGAAAAGGGAATATGTTCCTTTGCAGATGGTTTCAAAATTATTTTTAAAGATTAATTTTTATTATTTTTAATAATTTGTAATTGTGTGTCTGTTTGTGGATATGTGCACCTAAGTGCAGGTGCCTGAGGAAGCCAGAGGTGTTGGGTTCTCTGAAGCTGGAGTTACAGACACATGCAAGCCACCTGCCCTAAGCACTTTGAGGAAGAGCAAGTGTCTTCCCTGCTGAACTGACCCATGTCCTGGCTGCCCTCCCTTCAAATGTCTCCTTTTCTGTTGTATATCCCCTATGAGACTTATGGCTTTTCATCTTAAGGATGACTATAGCAGAAGTCCCGTTTTCTGGTGGTGAATTTACTTGCTTAGACATAGAGTGCTTTTCTGTTTATCCCCAGATTCTCAATCATTATGGGCCTGAGGACTAGGATTCAGACTGTGACAGTTCATGTGGGATTTAGGGAATTTTAATGCAAGGTATATATTGTGTTAAAACGTTCTTTTGTTTGAAAAACAGTGATTTGTATTTTACCAAAACCATGTTTATCCTTTTTGGAATGTAGCATATGCAGCACCCACAGGTTTTTTCAGAGGAAAAATGCCCCCTAGTGGACAGATAGGATATAGGGTGACCTAGGCAGAATAGTCTCTACAACCTGATTTCTGTGTGCTTGTATACTATGCCTTGAAAGGTAAATACAAAACTCCAGGCATTTTGTTATCTTGTTTTACAGTCCCTGTTTACTTGGGAACTTCACTCAAACTCTGCTCCTTGAGTATTTGTATTTTATGTTGCAATTACCGTAGACTTAGAGGCTATGGGTTTTTGTTAATATTCTTTTTATTTTTTTAAATATTTTTTACTTTTTAATTTTTTCTACTTTTTTATTTTTTATTTATATTTATTTATTTATATTTCAAATGTTATACCCCTTCCCAGTTTCCCCTCCATAAGCCCCCTATCTTCTCCCTCCCACTGCCCCTATGAGGGTGCTCCCATACCAGCCTACTCATTCCTGCCTCAGCGCCCTAGTGTTGCCCTTTCCTGGGATATAAAGCCTCCATAGGACCAAGGGGCTCCCCTCCCAGTGATAAGACCATCCTCTGCTACATATTCAGCAGCTACGTAGCCAGGGGTACCTCCTGTGTATTCTTCGGTTGGTTGCTTAGTCCCTGGGAGCTCTCTGGGTCTGTTTGATTGATATTATTGTTCTACCTGTGAGGTTGCAAACCCCTTCAGCTCCTACAGTCCTTGCCCTAACTTCTCCATTGGGGTCCCTGCACTCAGTTCAGTGTTTGGCTGTGTACATCTGTATCTGTATTGGTCTGGCTCTGGCAGAGCTTCTCAGGGGACAGCTATACTGGGCTCATGTCAATAAACACTTCTTGGCATCAGCAATAGTGTCTGGGTTTGGTGTCAGCAGATGGGATGGATCCCTATGTGGGGCAGTCTCTGGATGGCCTTTCCTTCAGTTTCTGCTCATTCTTTTTCCCTGCATTTCCTTTTGACAGGAGGAATTCTGGACTAATACTTTTGAGGTGGGTGGGTGGCTCCATCCCTAAACTGGGGGCCATGCCTATCCACTGGTTTTTTTTTTTTTGATACTTTATTTATATTTCAAATGTTTTCCCCCTTCCAGATCTCCTCTTTGGAACCTCCCTATCTCTATCCCCCTGCCTCTATGGGGGTATTCCCCCACCCACCCACCCACTCTCATCTTCCCTCCTTGGCATTCTCCTATACTGGGGCATCTAACACCATCAGGCCCAAGGGCCTCTCCTCCCTCTGATGTCTAACAAGACCCTCTTCTGCCACATATGTGGCCAGCACCATGGGTCCCTCCATGTGTATTCTTTGGTTGGTGATCCAGTCTCCGGGAGCATCGGGAGGTCGGGCCAGTTGCCACTGTTGCTCCCTCCATGGGGCTGCCAACTCTTAATGGGCTTTCTGCAAGTGATCCTAGAGAGCTGTGCCCCATGCTTTAGCATAGAAAGAGTTCTAGTACTTTTATATCTCCTATTATACGCCAGCTGGTAGACTAGCCACTGGGTAGGTAGCACTGATTAAGCAACTCTGTTCTTGTGGTCTTATACTCTAGACCCTTGAGGAAGACAGTGAAAATCAGGGTTGTTTCTGATAAGAAGTTCTCTAAGGAAATAAAAAGGTGATGTGACAGAAGAGGATACCACTTTCTTTAGATGGATAGTTGCCTTCCCGCCTGAAGCGTGTTCAGGATGAGTGGGAGCCCAAGGCACCAAGTGAGTGATGTGCTTGAGCAAGGCAAACATGGTCTGGGAGAGCAGGGTGTCCTGAGTCAGGTGCAAGGAAGTGAGCTTAGAAAGAGAGGTGATAGAAGTATGTAGATTGTGGGGGTTTGAATATTGAATACACTTGGCCCTTGGGAAGTGGTACTATTTGGAGATGTGGCCTTGTTGGAGTAGGTATGGCCTTGTTGGAGGGTTTTTGTCACTGTTTTGGTGGGCTTTGAGGTCTTCTAGGCTTAAGCTCTACCCAGTGTGGACTTCTAGTCCCCTCCTGGCTGCCTGCAGAAGACAGTCTTCTTCTGACTGCCTTCATATCAAGACATAGAACTCTGGGCTCCTCTGGCACCATGTCTGCCTGCATGCTGTCATGCATCCTCCATGATGATAGTGGAGTGAACTTCTGAAACTGTAAGCCAGCCCTAGTTAAATGTTTTCTAAGAGTTGCCTTCTGCATGGGGTCCCTTCATAGCAACGAAACAGCTTGTGAAATACAATGAGAAGTGTGTGGTGTTAATTTTTTCCCCTTGTAAAGTCTGTCAGTGTATCTATTGTCTTTTTCATTATCTATAGCTGTCTGTAAATACACATATGTGAAATGAAATGCTATTATGGCTACTTTCACCATTATGTGTCTTATCTACAAATGTACATAAGACAGCTCTGCCTATCCTGGATCTCATATGTAGGTCAGGCTGGCCTGGAGCTCACAGAGATCCTTCTGCCTCTGCCTTCTTAATGCTGGGATTAAAGGTATAAATCAACACACTAGGCTGCATGTGCGCTTATAACATAAAATATGACTTTTTAAAAGAGTGTAATGTGATGCATTTGATGTTCACACTGTTTTACAGTTCTCTATAGACATGTTTTGTTATTCTGAAGAGAGGCATTAAGTAATAAATCCTCATTTATTCTTTTCTTCACCTACAGATAAGCTCTAATCTAATTTTATTGTGAATTTTGTCGATTCTACATACATATGAGATCATACAGAATTTGCTGTTTTTGTTTCTGGCTTTTTTTTTCTTTGTAATAGTTTGAAGCTATGCCTTCCGTATACCATGTGTCCATATTTTATTTCTTCCTATGGCTGAATAATTTTCCATTGTATGTATTTGCCAGATTGTGTTTATTTATCTCTCTCTCTCTCTTTATTTGTTTATTTTTTTGGTTTTTCGAGACAAGGTTTCTCTGTGTAGCCCTGGCTGTCCTGGAACTCACTCTGTAGACCAGGCTGGCCTCGAACTCAGAAATCCGCCTGCCTCTGCCTCCCAAGTGCTGGGAGTAAAGGCGTGTGCCACCACAGCCTGGCTGTTTATCTCTTGAAGGATGTTTATGTTTTGTCTACCATGAATCATGTGTCAGTGAATAGTGTCTTACATGTATGTGTTTGAGTCTCTTGTGTATGCGAGAATGAGCTGAAGATCATATGCTAGTTCTTTCTGTAGCTTTGGAAGGTCTTCATGCCCCCTTGTTGGTAGCTACAGCATTTTATCTGTCTACTAGCAATACATAAAGCTTCTGCACATTGCAGTTACTTGTGTACGCTTCCTCTCATTCTTCATCATAACATCTCACAGGTTCCAAAAGGTTTATCACTCTCCTTTTGATTTGCATCTCCAGACACTAAGGATGGATGATGAACTCATTACTGATTTTTTGTGTGTGTGTGTGTGTGTGTGTGTTGGTTGTTTTTTGTATGTCTACTTAGGAGAAATGGCTATTAAAATCTTTGCCCATTTTTCACCTGGTTCTTTGTTTACTGTTGAGTTTTAGGAGTTATTAATGATTTCAAAATATTAAACCTTTACTAAATACATATTTTGCAAATATTTTGTCACTCTGTATTTTGTCATTATGCTTTCTTATATATATATATATATATTTTATTTCCATATTTTATTTACATTTCAAATGTTTCAGATCTCCCCTTTGGAACCTCCCCATTCCCTCGGCCTTCCCCCTGCCAATATGAGTATATTCTCCAACCCACCCTCCCACCCACCCACCCACTCTCATCTTTCCTCCTTGTCATTCTCCTATACTGGGGGATCTAACACCCTCAGGCCCAAGGGCCTCTCCTCCTCCTGATGGATAACAAGACCCTCTTCTGCTGCATTTGTGGCCAGCACCATGGGTCTCTCCATGTGTATTCTTTAGTTGGTGGATCAGTCTGCAGAAGTATCGGGAGGTCAGGCCAGTTGCCACTTTTGCTACCTCCCTGGGGCTGCACACTCCCTCAGCTCCTTCAGTCCTTTCTCTAACCCCTCCATTTGGGACGTCACACTCAGAACTACTGTTGCTGCGAAGTGATTCTTGGGTATTTCAAACTTTTGGGCTAATAACCTCTTAACAGTGAGTACATACCATGTTCATTCTTTTGTGACTGTGTTACCTCACTCAGGATGATATTTTCAAGATCCATCTATTTATCTACGAATTTCATGAAGTCATTGTTTTTAATAGCTGAGTAGTATTCCATTGTGTAAATGTACCACATTTTCTGTATCTATTCCTCAGTTGAGGGACATCTGGGTTGTTTCCAGCTTCTGGCTATTATAAATATGGCTGCTATGAACATAGTGGAACATGTGTCTTTATTACATGTTGGAGCATCTTCTGGGTATATGCCCAGGAGTGGAATAGCTGGGTCCACAGGTAGTATTATGTCCATTTTTCTGAGGGTCCACCAAACTGATTTCCGGAGAGGTTGTATCAACTTGCATTCCCACCAGCAATGGAGGAGTGTTCCTCTTTCTCCACATCCTCGCCAACATCTGCTATCACCTGAGTTTTTGATCTTAGCCATTCTGACTGGTGTGAGGTGAAATCTCAAGGTTGTTTTGATTTGCATTTCCCTGATGACTTAGGATGCTGAACATTTCTTTAGATGCTTCTCGGCCATTCGAGTTTCCTCAGTTGAGAATTCTCTGTTTAGCTCACTTCCCCATTTTTTGATAGGGTTATTTGGATCACTGGCATCTAGCTTCTTGAGTTCTTTGTATACTTTGGATATTAGCCCTCTATCAGATGTAGGATTGGTAAAGATCTTTTCCCAATCTGTAGGTTGCCGTTTTGCACTATTCACAGTGTCCTTTGCCTTACAGAAGCTTTGTAATTTTATGAGGTCCCATCTGTCAATTCTTGATGTTAGAGCACAAGCCATTGGTGTTCTGTTCAAGAACAATTCCCCTGTGCCCAAGTGTTTGAGATTCTTCCCCACTTTCTCTTCTATTGGATTTAGTATATCTGATTTTATGTGAAGGTCCTTGATCCACTTGGACTTGAGCTTTGTACAGGGAGATAGGAATGGATCAATTCGCAATCTTCAACATGTAGACTGCTAGTTGATCCAGCACCATTTGTTGAAGATGCTGGTTTTTTTCCACTGTATGGTTTTAGCTCCTTTGTCGAAGAACAAGTGACTATATGTGTGTGGGTTCATTTCTGGGTCTTCGATTCTATTCCATTGATCTACCTGCCTGTCATTGTACCAATACCATGCAGTTTTTATCACTACTGCCCTGTAGTACAGCTTGAGGTCAGGGAGGCTGATTTCCCCAGAAGACCTTTTATTGTTGAGGATAGTTTTTGCTATCCTGGGTTTTTGTTATTCCCTATGAATTTGAGAATTGCTCTTTCTAGGTCTATGAAGAATTGAGTTGGGATTTTGATAGGGATAGCATTGAATCTGTATATTGCTTTCGGCAGGATGGCCATTTTAACGATGTTAATCCTGCCAATCCATGAGCATGGGAGATCTTTCCATCTTCTGAGGTCTTCTTCAATTTCTTTCTTCAGAGACTTGAAGTTCTTGTCATACAGATCTTTCACTTGTTTGGTTAGAGTCACACCAAGATATTTTATGTTGTTTGTGACAATTGTGAAGGGTGTCATTTCCCTAATTTCTTTCTCAGACTGTTTATCCTTCGAGTATAGGAAGGCTACTGATTTGCTTGAGTTAATTTTCTATCCAGCCACTTTGCTGAAGTTGTTTATCAGCTGTAGCAGATCTCTGGTGGAGTTTTTCCAGTCTCTTAAGTATACCATCATATCATCTGTAAATAGTGATATTTTGATTTCTTCCTTTCCAATTTGTATCCCTTTGATTTCCTTTTGTTGCCTGACTGCTCTAGCTAGAACTTCAAGTACTATATTGAATAGGTAGGGAGAAAGAGGGCAGCCTTGTCTAGTCACTGATTTTAGTGGGATTGCTTCAAGTTTCTCTCCATTTAGTTTGATGTTGGCCACTGGTTTGCTGTATATTGCTTTTACTAAGTTTAGGTATGCTCCTTGAATTCCTGATCTTTCCAAGACTTTTATCATGAAGGGATGTTGAATTTTGTCAAATGCTTTTTCAGCATCTAATGAAATGACCATGTGGTTTTTTTCTTTGAGTTTGTTTATGTAGTGGATTACATTGATGGATTTCCAGGTATTGAACCATCCCTGCATCCCTGGGATGAAGCCTACTTGATCATGGTGAATGATCGGTTTGATGTGTTCTTGGATTCGGTTTGCAAGAATTTTATTGAGTATTTTTGCATCGATATTCATAAGGGAAATTGGTCTGAAGTTTTCTTTCTTTGTTGGGTCTTTGTGGGGCTTTGGTATCAGTGTGACTGTGGCCTCATAGAATGAATTGGGTAGTGTTCCTTCCGTTTCTATTTTATGGAATAGCTTGAAGAGTATTGGTATTAGGTCTTCTTTAAAGGTCTGATAGAATTCTGCACTGAACCCATCTGGTCCTGGGCTTTTTTTGGTTGGGAGACTTTTAATGACTGCTTCTATTTCTTTAGGGGT